>WEKY01001340.1:706740-769956 GCA_013390045.1 Picathartes gymnocephalus
AAAAAAAAAAAAAAAAAAAAAAAAAATCTGACAACCTGGGAATTGTGGTTTGGCAAGGGTTTAGCACAGGTTTGGCACGAGTTTGGCTGTCAGATTTTACCCAAGCCATGGAGGGATGGGGGGCATTGAAGTCTGCAGCTCTTTTTCAGCCTTTTAGCAAGCACTCCCATAATTTTTCTATCAGGACTCCTGTTCACTAAATTATGATACAGGCTAGAGAGCCCTGCTTCTGCTTGTCTCTCTGCAGATGCTGACAACATCACCTGCTATACCCCAGCAGGCCTGCGTGCCCTGAGGATGTCGGCAGCAGAGGCACAGCTCCACTTCAGCTGCCTGACCCAGCTGTACAAGCAGGATTATATCTTTCTGTGCCTCGTTGGCTTCTGCATATTCCTTGCTGGCACCATGGCAGCCTGGCTGGCTGGCGTCTGTGCTGTCATCTACGAGGTCCATGCCTCAAAGGGAGAGGAAGAGGAGGAGGAGGAGGAGGAGGAGGAGGAGGAAGACACAGCCACTTAGAAGCAGCCCTTCTGAAGTCCCATTGTGGGAATCAAAGGAAGGCCCTTCCTGCCTGATTTCCCATATTGTCTCACCCTATTTTTTTCTTTTTCCGGGGTGGGAAAGTGAAATAAAACTGCAAGAGAAGGAAGTGTCTGTTCTCCAGTTTCACTTGCTGTGCTATACCCAGTCTTCTGCCACTGGGACTCAGGACATTGGCAAAATATTCTTTTTGGGGAGGTGTGAGAGGTGTGCACAGTGCCAGGCGTTTCCACTTCCACCCTACCTTGAGACCACAGAACAGTAGAGACATAAGAATTGGCTTGAAAAGGTAATGAAATATGGGAAAAATATGACATATGGCCCTGGCACTGTGCTGTAGCCAAGGAGGTCACCAGGCTCTTTCTGACCAAAAAACCCAGCAGGGCTTACTGGGATCAGCCTACACAGCAGGACCCCTGGGGATTCCAAGAAGTTTCTGCTGTGGAAAGGCAAAGAGATTAAAACCAGGACTTCTAGGAGCCCAGAATCCCACTGGTTCTTCCTTTCTTTCCCATTACACTGGTGAGAGCAAAAGAACTCTCTGTGTTCCTGCAGCCTGACCGTCTGTGTCTCCACTGTTGTATGAAGATTTACAGCACTGGAAAATTCAGCTCTGCTTTTGTGTCACATAACCCTAAAACTGGAATGTTTTGTAAAATAAAAATATTGCTTACGCACTCTCCAAATATTCTTGGAAATGGGTTGTGCGTCCATACCAAAGTGTCAGGGTTGCACCTGTAGGGAGATGGAAGATCCTTGTTACCACCAGCGCTGGGAATTGCCAAGGGAAGTATCTCCTTACATGACCCAGCACAGCAACTCCACGTGTGAAACGCTGGCTGCTTCAGCGAGCCGACACTGCAGGGTCCCGTGAGATAACAGAGGAAAGCAGGAGATTTCAGCAAGCACGGTGTGAATTACCAAACTTAGAGCCATTAAACTGTGGACTGCGACTCAAAGCTGAGATCTCATAGCTATAATGCGTATGGCAGAAAGGGTATGGGGGAAAGAGTGAGGATAAGGATGTCTGTGTGCTGGGGACACGGGCAGAGCTGCTGGGGGAAACCGGCACGGCAAATCCCTCCGCAGATCCACAGCAATCGCTATCCCACTGTTCTCCCGCAGCAGTGAGACTGATCGCGCCTGGCCGAGCCCCGCCCCGCCTGCGGGCGGTGCTACGGGCGGGACGGCCCCGCCGCCGCTGCCGCCCCCATCCCCGGCTCGGTCCTCGGCTCCGTCCCGCAGAGCCTGGGCTGCTCCACGCCGCGCTGAGGGTGAGTGCGGGGCCGGGGGGATGCTCTCAGGGCATGGTTATTCAGGTTGTCCCAGTGGAAAACGGAGGAAGCGCCCTGGACATCTCCCAGCCGGGGCAGGCTCCGGGGGGAAGGGGGCTGCGGGACGAGCAGGGCGCGGGGCTCTGCCTGCCCCCTGCACGGGCAGCTCAGGCGGAGCCTGGCCCCGCCTGGCTGGGCAGGGCTCAGCCCCGGGAGCGAACGGGGACACGGGGCGACAAAAGGCTCTGGTGCCTCGAAAGGCTGAGCTTACATCGGGTAATCCAGTCCGAATCCACGCGTGGGTCTGTTCAAGGAGCCTTAATGCGCTTTGCTGACTCACAGTAGCTGCAGTGTTGGGAAGGATCCTTTTTCTGCTGCCGCTCTGTGCCGTGTCGTGCTCCAAAATCTCCTGTCTCTGGCTCCAGCCAGAAACATCGCAGGGTGAAAGGTAGAAATTGAGTCTTGTGCACCTTGACGGTGCCTGTCAGCAAAGCCCTTGCAGCTGCGGGCAAAGGTTGCTGAAACGCTCCGAGTGCCACAGTCCGGAAGCGACCGTGAGAGTCCTGGTGACCTTGGAGTGCTTTGTATGGCTCCAAATTACGAGAGCAAAGGCTTGAGGTACACTTTTATATCAGCAGTGTAAGAGAAGTAGTTCTATGACACACCCAGTTAAATGTTTTGCCGTGCTCTTTGCTCCCAAGATAAACCCCCAGATTATAACTTAGTGCTGGAAGACAAAATGCCTGGTTCTCCAACAACCTTGTAATTTGAAGGGGGAGATGTGACCACCAACCTGCTCTACATGTTCTGTTTTCAGTGTGTTACCTGTCAGGTGCTAACCTCAATTACAGGTGCATGCAGCTGACTTTTCTTCATTACTTCAGGGTTTTAATATTCTTACTAATAATTGTTTACCACACTTCCTGTGGACAAAGCCAGTTGTCACCTTCCCCTTGCTCCATCGATGATAATCCTTTGCAAATGAGAAATAAAACTTTCTAGTCCCCAAAGATGCCTTGTGAGGGGTGCAATAGGAAACCTTTGCACCAGTTCCATGAGGTGGCCTATTTTTCCCCTCACTGACAGATTGTGCTGGTGGGTCAGTGCAGGAGACACCAAAAGCTCGCTACATGGTGGAGGCACCATCTGGAGACAGGCACCAACGGGACTTTGATTGGGAGAATTATCTCGGTGCTGGAGGGAGGTCTCTGCTGTCTTCTGCTGTGCTGTGTCATGCAGCACCCTCCAGGGTCACCCAGATAGGCATCTGAGATTTGGGGTTGTGCAAGATGGTTGTGGGGAAGGGCCCTTGTGCTCTCTGGCAGCTGGGAGGGAGCCAGAACAGAGCAGGGCAGGCTGATGGGGAGCAGGAAAGAGGGAGAATATGGAATGTGAGGCAGCATGGCAGAGGCTGCAGGATGTACCTTCTGCCCCATGCTTTTGTCTCAGGCCTGCATGAGGGAGCACAGAACCATTAGACAAAAGCCACACAGGCTCTGGTGTCCCCTGGCCGCTGGTGCAGATGTTTGTAAATGCCAGTAGCTGTTGTTGTTGGAGCTGTTCACCAGTCTGTGACTCTGAGAGGGATCCTGGGAGCTGCAGGGCTGAGCGTCGGTCATCTGGCCAGTGGCTCTTTACCCAAAAGTTCAATTATCATTACCATGGTGATGGGTTTTATTATTACTTTATGTAAGGATGATCTTAGCAGTACAAATTAGTCATTCACGTAGCTCAGCTCCTTCCAGCTCTGGGGATTTCTGAGCCAGGTTCTATTATAATTCCCAACTTACCTCTTATTCCCAGAACTCACCTAGTTTCCTGTTGAATTTATGAGAACTGCCTGCATTCACAATGTCCCTTGGCAAGGAGTCCCACAGGTCTGGGTCCCACTGCATGAAGAAATATCTCTCTTAGGGAACAGGCTGGAAATAAACTAACTTCATTTGGTGGCCCCTAGCTCTGGGGCTGGAAAGGCCCATGAGTTTGTGTCCAGGCTGCACCAAGGTTCTCCAGACACCACTTCCCACCAATGTTTAGGTGATTTTAAGGCTTGTTTGTGCAGGAGTCCAAAAGGTACAAACTCCTTCAGCCAGTCCCTTTGCTTGGGGTCCAAACTCAGCAGCTCTTCCACGCACACATATTGTGTGTTGCGACTTCCCCAAAATATTCACGGGCTCCCTTTCTCTGGCAGCACCACCATGGCTGTTCTCTCCAAGGACTATGGCTACGTCATGCTGACCGGGGCTGCCAGCTTCGTCCTGGTCATGCACCTGGCCATAAATGTGGGCAAGGCCCGCAAGAAGTACAAAGTGGAGGTGAGTGCTCAGGCTGAGGGGATGGCAAGGTGGGAGCCAGTGTGCTGACAAGTTAGGTGACATGTTGCTCAGTTTGGGGTGGCTTGCTGACATTTCCTGCCCCACCACACCGATGCAGAAGGGATGGAGCTGCCATGGCTCTCCAGAAAGCATAACAGAACTCAGGATTTGGGACCAAGCATGTGGCTTTGAGCTTGGCAGCACTGATGGGCAAGAAACTGCTCAGCCCTTTTCCCCTGCAAATAAGATTTGATGAAGCACTGGGGGGAAAGGGGTTGTGGTGGTATAAAAGTGACAGGAGGGTTTCTCAAACTCAGGGGGAACAGGTGAGCCTTATCACAAGAAGTCTTTCAAGTGACCTTCCCTCAGCATCCATGGGGGAGCCTTTAAGGCAGGCTGGGTGGGGACAGTTGTGAGTCAGGGCTGTGGCATGGAGAGGCTGCTGTGCTACTTGGCTTCAGCACAAGCCACTGCTCCTTTACTCTTTCACCACCTCGCTGACGGAAGTGACAAGCAGGGGTGGGCACGAGGACAGCTCCAGCTGCCTGTTGGGGTGATCCCATTCCTGCTGCATCAAGTCAGGGTTGGAGCAAATGTACCCAGTGCATGTGCTGCACACAGGGCTGGGTTTGAGGCCTGGGGAAGCCTCTGCAGCCGGGCAGCAGCTCCGGGAAGGCAGTGACCTTGATTACAGCTTTTGTAGCCCCAGGGCAGAGACAGGCTCTAATGTGCCACTGCAGGTTGGTCCTGCAAGCACTCAGGCAGCCTTGGGCTCCTGGGGAGAGGAGCTGCAGGCCACACTCGCTGATGCTTTGCTGCTGGTTTATTTTTTGACAGTACCCAGCCATGTACAGCACAGACCCTGAACATGGGCAGATTTTCAACTGCATCCAGCGCGCGCACCAGAACACGTGAGTGACACCTCTGAACGGGGACCTTGGAACACACAGGGCTGAGGGACAGGGCCCACAGCCCCAGAGATGCTGCTGCCACTGCTTTGATCAGGCTCAGCCCTGCAGTGCTTAGCAGGAAGGCCGTGCTGGCTCCTTCCCATGCCTTAAATCATGGGATGGTGCTGTGAAGCCGTCTTGTTTTCCTCAGTTCCCACCAACTTGCTTCCACGGGTAGATCTTAAGACATGAGGAGTCTTGTTTCCAGAAGGTGCTTATCTGTTGTGCCGCCCAGATCTCCCTGACGAGAGGCCAAAGTCCACACAGCTCCTGTGGACAGGCTGCAGCAGCACATCAGAGGGGTGCTGGGAGGCACAACTCCTGGGGAATGTTTAGAGTGGCTTAGGGAATAAAATGGAAAGAGTGGATGGGTGACCTGGGAGAAAGGCACTGACTGGGAGGAAGCCCCTAAAACTCTGTGCATACTCAGATCCTGTCTTTCCTCAGCCACAGAGACTTGTAATGAGCCCAAAAAGCCCTTGGCAGGGGATGTTTGCAGCCTCTGCACTTCTGGTGTGTCTTCTTTGTAAGCAAGCTGAGCACAAACACAGCCTCCTCACTTTTATTTTCAGATTGGAAGTCTACCCTGCCTTCCTGTTCTTTTTAGGCACTGGAGGACTCTACCACCCGGTAAGTGATGCAGAACTCTGCTCTGGCTCCCTGACCTGGGCAGGGTGGGGGCAGGAGGCCAAGACAGCCCCTTCAGTAGCCACATCACACTGAACAGCAGTGCCTCTTCTGAAAATTTAGTTGTAGAAGGTCTTCTGCAGGAGAATCACAAGTAATAAACTCATTAGTGGTGTTTCAGCTATTAGAGCCCTTTCCTTCCCCTAGAGGTACCTTGTTAGACAAAGCAAAGCATTTGCAGCCTCCAGTCACTGAGTGGGAAGGATCCCTCCAGCACAGTTTTTCCAAGCCCTGCCAAAGGATGTCAACAAAAGCCTGGATTATTTTTAACTGAAAGATGCAGACAACTTGGCAGAAGGCAGGCACATGGGAGAGGCCAAATCCAGTAGCTGTCTTTCCCATCAAAAGACAAATTAGGTCTTTCCTGAAGACAGACTCCTTTTCCAAGAGGGAAGGAAGCAGCATAGGCACATCTGGCAAATGGGAGCCACACTGGAGCCAGCTTGAAATTAAGAGTCAAGGTGGAAGTTTGGAACACCTGCTGAGGGCAGTGGAGCAGGGCTTGGAGCAGCAGCTGCCTCCAGGATCCTGGCCCTGGCTCACTAACTGGCCACGGGTGAATGAGCTTGAGCACCGGGCTGCCTGCCGGACTTTGCTCAAGCCTCCAAAGCCTTCGATGCTTCTCCTCTCTCTGCAGCGGGTTGCCACAGGGCTGGGCGTCGCCTGGATCGTTGGGAGACTCCTCTATGCCTATGGCTACTACACAGGAGGTAGGACTGAACCCTGCAGCACACAGAGGCTGCTTGGAGACTCAGGTCTCCCACAGTGACCTCAGGACTCTGCTCCCAGCCAGGTGTGGAGGAGAGGGTGCAGGTCTGCAGGCTGCCAACCCTGCAGCACGCTCTTCCTGCTGTTGGGAAGAGCTCTCATCCAGCAGGGATGCCTATCCTAAAAGGCCTGAGCTGATGCTTGCTGTTTTGCTCTGGGGATTTCCCTTTAGTTCCTGCTCCCTCTTCAATTTCCAGGCTGGGCTAGTCTTGCAGCGAACTGATAAATCCTGCCTTTTTTTTTCCAGATCCCAAAAACCGAATGAGAGGGGCCCTTGGCTCTGTGGCACTCCTTGGGCTGGTGGGCACAGGTGTGTACTCAGCCTGCCAGCACCTGGGCTGGGTCTGCCACCGGGCATGCTGAAAGGGAGTTTTCTTCTGTTTTCTTTTAGAACACTTGGCTTCCTGTGGTTTTTTCCCTTTTCTTACTCAATAAAAGGAAGTTGTCAATTCTGTATTTTCATTCTAAAGTTACAGAGGGTTTTCTTAAGAAGCTCTGCAGAATGCTAGAACTACTCTGGTTTTGTAGGACTACAGAAATCTGTCAGGCAGAGGTATTCTTTCTAGCTTTTATGTTTTTAGTGATGAAAAAGCCACCTTTGCAGCTCATTTAACCCATACAGCAGCAGCCCCATTTCTGGACCCCTCAATTCACGTCACTTTGAGAAGATGTTACAAAGTATTTATTTGATGGCTAAAAAAAGACGTAGGCAAACAATCGAAGTTGTTGTTTCGTCATGTATATAAAGAACAGTAAGTTTACAGGAAGGAAGTGAGATAGCTTTCACTATTCTGTGCTGGAGCTTGCCACCACTCTTGTGTGGAGGTGATTCTCAGGGCCATGCCTGGCCCAGGCAGCATCAGCCAACCCTCCCCACAATGTTTTGTCCCACTTGTAAGTAAGATATAGATAGAAAAAAACTAAACTTGAGGTTACCAAGGGTCTAGAGGGAATAAACAATGCTACACTTAAGGCTTTCATGTAGTCACAGAATAGACAGGGTCAGGATAACAATAGGATATCAACGTGTCCGAGAGCTTATATGTGCACTGAGCCTGTCAAGAAGCCACAACTGAAGTTGATGGAGGGTGGAAGGCAATGGGAATCAAGCCTGGGAAGCCTTGGCCACTGACAGGCCTCTGGTGACACCTCTGTGGCTGCAGGAGCTGCTGCCAAAAGCTGGATTGGTGCCTCCTGCTCTGAGCTTCCCATTGTCCACCAGCCACGTCAGAGCTGAGCCCTGCGTGTACATCCCCTCCTTGCTTCTCCAGTTCTGCTTCCCCCCAGGCACTGATAACTGTAGGGCACTTTATTGCTGTGTACATGATCCAGAGCTCTGGCTGGCAGGCAGGAGCTGCCTGATGCTCCCCTGAGCAGGCCCCAGAGCCACTAAAACACAGACTCCACATCACCCATCTCCACGCAGACAGTCTTCAGCTGTGAGTAGTACTCGATGGCTGCCCGGCCGTTCTCCCTGCCAAATCCTGCAGGGAAGAGCCAGAGTGAGGACACAGCTCCAGGCAGTGCCACTCTCAGTGCCTGGAACTGGCATGGAGCAGGGGAGGTCACACAGAGCTCACCTGAGGACTTGTATCCTCCAAAAGGCAGCTCCACAGGGCTGACATTGTAGTTGTTGATGAAGCACATCCCAGCCTTGAGAGCAGCCACTACCCTGTGAGCCTTCTGGATATCCCTGCAGGAAAAAGGCAATTCAGCTTTTACCCCCTTTCCTGCCTGGTAACATCCACTGGAGAGAGGCCAGCAGGCCACACTGCTTTTTAGAGTCCAACCTGCCCTACTCTGTCTTTGCCTGCTCGAAGGAGGCAGCACCAATTCCCAAGGACACTCCAAGTGCATTTGATGCAAGAGGGCAGGACAAGGACACCAGCAATGCAGAGTGGGGCAAGCAGCCAACAGCAGCACAGCAGCACCCTGGTGCACCCTGGAGATGCTCTTTCCTAAGCCAGGCTGGGAGGAGCCCCAGGGACAGCTGGGCCCACCCAACACTTCAAGAAAAAATGGAAGATGTGCAGTCATTTACAAATTTCCCTTTTGGCAATCCCTTGCTTCAGCTTTTCTGGAAGAGGATACCCCTGCCCAGGCACTGCAAGAGGAGCAGCAAATCACTGCAGTATTTCTCCTCCCCAGAATGACTTCACACCACTGCCCAGTCATACCTGGTGAAGACACCACCTGCCAGGCCGAATTTGGTGGCGTTGGCTCTCTCCACAACCTCCTCCTCCGTGTCAAAGGGCAGGATGGCCATGACAGGCCCAAAGATCTCTTCCTTCACACACGTCATCTCATCCTTGCAGTTCCCTGGAAGCGTGGCAGAGCACAAGTGCTTCAGGAGGAAGAGCAGCAGCCCAGCCTGTGCATTCAGCAACCCACACAGCCTTGGAGACAGCACCCAGCATGGCAGAGCAGCCAGGCACACTCTGCATCTCAAAAGCACTTGACCATTCCTGTCAAGCCCTCCAACAGCACAGATTTCCCTGGATGCAGCTCTTGGAAGCCTCAGTACCCCCCCATCCAAGTGCCAGTCCACCCTGGGGACATCACAGAGCCAGGTTAACAAAGCTGAACTCGGCTTTCTCAGGAGAAATCCCACAACATCCACGGTACCATGGCTGAGATGGATCCTACCTAACACACAGGGGTGCATGTAGTAGCCATTCTTCAGCTTCGGGTCATCTGGCACGTACAGGTCCCCACCACACAGCACCTCTGCCCCCTGGAAAAGAGCCAAGAGAGGAAGGGATGCAGGCACAGCCAGCTCTGGTTGGCCTTTGGCCCATCCCAGCAGGCTCTGCTAAAAAGTCTGTCCCCATCTTTCCTATAAGCCCCTGTTTTGTACTGAAATCCTGGCATCAGGTGTCCCCAGAGCCTTCTCCTCTCCAGGCTAAGCAACCCCAGCTCTCAGCCTTTCCTTGTGTGTTTTTCCTGTGCTGAGGACTCCCGAGCTTGAAATGGGGTCTCACCAGAGCAGGTCAGAGGGGAGGAATTCCCCCTCACCTGCTGCCCTCCCTGCTTTGGATGCAGCCCCGGACAGGGTGGGTTTCTGGGTGCCAGCACACATGGCTGGGGCATGTACAGCCTCTCATCCACCAGCACTCCCAAGTCTTTCCTGGCAGGGCCTCTCTGTCTGCTCATCCTCAGCCTGGATTCATACCAGGGGTTGCTCTGACCCAGGTGCAGCACCTTGTATATGGCTCAAATGACCTCCCTGCCCTCCACATGCCTTAACACAACTTCTAGGTGGATCTGTTCCATAATCTTCCCACAGTCACAGTGGGACTGACAGGTCTGTAACTCCCAGGCTCCACCAATCCACCCTTTTTGAAGATGGATCAAGTGTTTTTCTTTTTCCAGTCACTTGGGACTTCACCTGACTGCCATGACTTTTCAAGTATCATGGAGAATGGCTCAGCAACTACATCAGCAAATTCCCTCAGGACGCCATCACATCCCACAGACTTCTGTATCTAGTGGTCTGAAATACCCACTGAGTAATCCAAAAACAACCAAAAAAAAACCAGCTTAGCTGGGCAGACACAGGGCAGGAGAGCAGCTGGCAGTGTGTTTGTCTAACAGGAGAGACATTTCAGGGCAGTCACCAGGCAGCATCACAATCTCACCTGCTCCTTCGCCTGCTTGATAAAGCCCTGCACACGATTCAGGTGGGGCCGGTTGATGAGGGCTCCCATCCGTGTGTCTTCCAGAAGAGGGTCTCCAATTTTGATTTTCTGGGTGCGTTTCACCACCTCCTTTGTGAAGGTATCCAGGATCTTCCTCTCCACAAACACGCGGGTGCCATTGCAGCACACCTGGGATACAGGATAGGCAGCTCAGAATAGGAAACACAGCACTCCACAGTCCTTCCCTGCTTGGATCCTGCTCCAGAGGCTTTGGAAAAGCCCCTCCACAGGTGCTACAGCAGCTACTTTGTCCCTGGGGACAAGGAACACAAGGAGATTACCCTGGGGCCCTGACTGCACTGAACAGTCCTTGCTGGACACAGTGGTTCTGATGCCACCAGGTGGCAAAAACACATCAGGTCACCAGCAGCAGAGACCTTGAGCTGACTTCTGAATTCCCAGAAATGACCCCGCTGAGCAAATTTGCCAACGGGATTACACAAAACCTGCAGTACATGTGGATATCCCGAATTTGGGAAGGACAGAACCCTGTCCTCAGGCTCAGGCTTCCCCCTCCAAGGGACACCAGCACAGCTTCTCCTGACCTGTGAGTGCCAGCCTGGTGCCCAGGGCACAGAAGCAGCTGTGCTGAGCTGGGTGCTTGGGTGCCAGGGAAGCTCCATGTCTGGGAAGGACAGGGCACTGGCTAAGGCACACTCTGCTGGGACACCTGGCTCCTGCAAGGGCGTCCCCTCTGACACTGCACAGGGAAAAGTGTGGCGAGCTGGGCACTTCAGGGCATCCCTCACTACATGAGGTCACAGGCTGGCCCCAGTGCCCCATGCTGACAGCACCCTGCCTCCCTGGGAAGGAGCACTCCTGCCCCACAGACACACACCTCGCCCTGGGTCAGGAAGTTGGCCATCAGGGCTCCCTTCACAGCATTATCCAGATCAGCATCTGAGAAGATGATAAGGGGGGATTTGCCCCCCAGCTCCAGGGTGACTGGCTTGATCCCTTTAGCTGCCATCTCCATGATCTGAGGGGAACAAGGACACAGGAGGTAAGTGACCCACTGGCCGAGGGGAGGCTGGTGAGGAAAGGCAAGAGAGAGCCAAAGGGGAGACTTCATGCAGGACCCTTCACCAGCAAAAGAAGCAGCACCAAGGGCAAGCTGGGTTTCCTAGATTTGGTTAGTTCAGACTGAAGACAACCTCAGAGGGTTCGGGGGTTGTTTTTTTTATACACAAAACCAAGAAAACCTGGAGAGGCACTTGCAGGAAGTCTCGTGCTCAGTGTAAGCTGCTGCAGCTGCATCTGTCACTGCAACCCACAGGTACACACATGTAGGGAGCATTCAAGGGACAACATTTCCCCTCCTTCAAATCAAAATTTATTTCCAAAAGTCTTTCTTTAATTTTGGAATAATAAATTGAGGGTGAGAAACTCACAGAAACTATCCCTTTGCTTAAAAACAGTTGGTTGCATGCAGCTTTAGTGCTTTATAGCAGCCAGAATCATATTTTCCCAGTGCTGCTGTTTCAGGTACTCTACTCCTGACATCAACACCCACCTGAGCAGCTCAGACTTCACTGCCACCAAGGGCTAAGCAAAGTGAAGCTGACCAAGGGCTTTCTGTCCCAAGCCCCTGCCCAGCAGGTTAACTGGACCCCAGCATGACCCTGTACATGCTGAGAGCTCCTTGCTCAGCCCCAAAAACGCTGACTTGCACCCCTCCTCTACAAGCCTTATGCAGGACAGCTCAAGGAGGTATCAACTACAGACCCCTCGTTTCAAGGTGCCTTTACCTTCATGCCAGTTGGCACACTGCCAGTGAAAGAGATTTTGGCCACATCTGGGTGCTGGCAGAGGAACTGGCCCGTGGCAGCCCCACCCTGCACCACGTTGAAGAGCCCCTTGGGCACTCCAGCCTCTGTGAAGATCTCTGCCAACCTCACCACAGAAATGGGGGTGAAGGGTGAAGGCTTGAAGACCATCGCATTGCCTAAGGGAACCCAGACACAGGCAAGGTGGGGTTAACACCCAAACTGCTTCAGGGAAGAAACAAAAACCATCTCCACCCCACACAGTGAGTTTGTCTCAACAGATCCCACAAGTTTCCCCCAAGAGAGAAGGAAACACTTTCGGCTGATCACTGCAACTAGCAAAAGGGTGCCCTTCCTGCTGGGGGAGATGGGGCTGCTGGTCTTGCCCTGCAGACATTTCCAGAGACCTTCCCCATCTGGTACAAAGCCAAGCTATCAGTGCTTTTCCTATGCACTCCTAACATCTGACACGTTCTTCCTTCCATTTCCTTTCCCCTTCTGCCAGAGTAACAGCCTGACCATTCTGCTAATCCTTTAACACTTCAAGGCAATCATAGACCTCATCCCACAAATCACTCTCCCCCACAGGATCACTTGGCTTTCAAGAGACCCTTGTGTGGGCAGAAAGTCTCCATTACCGCAAGCCAAGGCCGGGCCAGACTTCCAGCAGGCAATCTGGAAAGGGTAATTCCAGGCTCCAATCCCAACACACACCCCAAGTGGTTCTCTCCGAGTGTACCCAAAGGATCCCCCAGGAAGCTGGATGTGTTCACCTGCAAAGAAACAGCCAGAAGGGTAGAAAAGAGCAAAGCCCCTCCCTGTCTGATCAGAGCCCCCAGGGGTCAGATCTGGCTTTGCCTGGGAGCAGAGACACAGTTTTACCCCAGCAAGCTCACAGAAGGTGTGTGAGTGCCCACAGAGCATGGCAGCATTGGGCAAAGACCTCTCAAAATCTTTCCAAGGTCTTCAGGAAAAGGAATGGTCCATCTCTTATAGAAATGAGCAGCAGAGATGGCTTTGTGCCAGTGGGGTTGCCAGGGAAGGTGGGACAGAGAGCAAAGAGCAAACTCCAGTAACGTCCTCACCCGCCAGAGATCCTGCCAGCCCTGCGTAATACTCCAGGCACTGCCAGGATATGTCGATGTCCACTCTGGCTTCAAAGATGGATTTCCCATTATTGATGGTCTCCATGGTGGCAATTTCCTCTCTCTGCTCCTGTGAGAAGCACAGGACACAGACATGTTAGAGAAGCCTGGAGCAGAACTCCACGAGGAGACAGCCGCTTCCCAAGCATGCAAGTCCCAAACACAATCCTGCCACGAGAAATTGTCATTTCCAAAAGGGACATTCCCAAGTGCTGTTCATCAATTTCCCCACGGTGACTGAGTGCAGGGCAATGTCAAGGGAAAGCTGCTGGGGTTCACTGCTGGTCCAGCCTTGTTAACATCCCTGTTTATCTAAAAGATGAACAAACATGAACTTAGAAGCCGGCTGGCAAACAATGATTAGAATTCGCAGAACTAAACTGGGAAGAGCAAACAGCAAGATCAGGATGGAACCAGAGGCCAATGAAGAGGGACAAAGCAATGCAGCTGGGAAGCATCCTTTAACAGACCAACTCCCAAGCAGAAATATTACGCCGCTCTGGAAGTCTGGCAAAAGCAGAACTTTAGCATACAGAAAAGTTTTCTCATGACTTATACACACTGGGGAAAGAAGGTCTGGGTTCTTACAGATCTGTGCCTTGATGGAGATTAACTCTGATGCCCAAGAACTGTTATCTCAGAAAGGAGTCTGTGTTAAAGCTCCCTCATATGTATCCTCCCCCATGTGTATTATCTGATAGATAAAAACCAGTATTGCTACTTTGTCTTACTGCCAGGACACATTCCAGTCTTGTAACAACAGCCCCCGACAAGCCAAAAGTTCAACAATGCCAGTTATGCAATTTCAGCTTTGAAACTGTGTGCAGTGAAATTTAATCTCTGGAGCCATTAAAAGAATCACAAACCCTCAAGATGTCAAATGGGTGGCTTCAGTTTTATGTTTTCTAACAGAATTAAGCTGAGAAAGCACACACTGGCCTTGAATCCAGTGATAAGACCAAAGGTGCACGCACGGATGCTGACTCCAGTGATAAGAGCAAAGCCCTGCCCGAGGCAGCCTCCTGTCTCTTCTGGCCAAAGGTGGGTTTTAACTCCTCAGCAGCTCCTGGAGCTCTGGAAGTCCTGCTGAAGCCCCCCAAGAGCCACAATAACCCACAAGGAAGCTCAGATACAGAACCACCCCTCTCCCCATCAACATACCCGAATAATTCTGGCAGCCTCCAGCATCACCCGGCATCGCTCCATGCCCGACATCTGGCTCCATATTTTAAAGGCAGCTTTTGCACTCTGCACAGCCAGATCAACTTCCTTCTCCCCAGAGCAGGGCAGCTTGCACAGCACACGACCTGGGCACGTTTTAAACAGGGAATACATGAGATGGAAGTCTCAGAAAAGGGGCAGAGAACATGGTTTATATGTTGCACCAAACCCCAAGTAGTTCAGTCAAGCCACCTATACCAGGCACGGAATTTCCCACTGAAACCCACTGATTTGTAAGCGGTGCTGTAATTCAGCTGGTCTGAATTAAAAGAGTTGACATGCACCACGATGGTGTTCTGGTTACTAATTAGTTCCAGTTGCTACAGAATTCCTGGGTTTCCCAGTTGAGTTTGTTACACTTCTACCACCCTCTTCGGGAATCTCGTTACACATTCCTCAGGATGGTTAAACGCTCGGGAGTGATCCCGCTGAACGCTACACACCGATAACTACTATTATATAATTTCAGAGAGATGTAAATAGTGGGGTTGTGCCAAAATCCGACTGCATTTTGCGCCTGACAGAGCTGATTTCTGCATAAAGAACGACGACGGCCAAACGCTGTAGGCAGAGCACCGCCACTACAGCGGGGTGGCTCGGGAGAGCAGCAGGGCGTGCGTGACACCCGCACAGGTGTGCGGGGGAGAGCCGAGGACACGGGGCCCTGCAGGCACAGAGGCTCTCCCTGCCCCTGGGGGTTCCCCCGGTACCTGTGGCCGGCTCGAACACCTCCTCCAGCTGCCCGCCGTCGGCGGGCTGGACGCGGGCGCCCGCGCGGTAGTTGAGGGGCTGCTGCACGGTGACGGTGCCGGTGGCGGAGCTCATGGCGAGGCCGGGAGCGAGTGCGCGGAGCCCGGGGAAGAGGAGGAGGCTCGGCAGCCGGGACTGAGCCAACATCGGGATCCCGTGAGGCGCCGCGGCCGAGAGGCGCCGCCTCTTCCACAGACGCCTTTTCACCGTCAGGACCGCGGGGCCCGCCCCGCCCGGGGCGTGCCAACTGCCAGGCGGCCGGTCCCGCTCCCCATCGCCCAATTAAGAGACATTGTTAGCATAAATTAACATGCCCATGCCGTTTATTACTCAGAAACAAAGGTCGCGCTATCTTCCGAGAGAAGTTTCTTGGTTGGATGAACGAACAACTGCTGGTGGAATACTCCAAATGGGTGATGATTTCAATACTGCATAGCCTGGTTTAGACAGGTGATGCCTGGTGCGGAATTCCCGTCTTGTTACCATCCCGTGGCAGTCTTGTTGCACTGGTCAGGCTTTCCGTGAGGGCTGTGCTTCAGGAGAACTTCCCTGCCTGAGGTGGGGGGCCAAGGAAACCTCCTGCCTGCTTGGTGGCAGCCCGGGAAGGAGCAAGGCCAAGCATCTTCTGGATGTTCTGCAAGAACAACAACAAAGAGCAGGGTGGGTCAGAGCATGGCGAGGGAAACGAAGAGGAAAAAATCCCAACTCTACTCACAGAATAGTTGGGGTTGGAAGGAATCTCTGGAGATCATCCAGTCCAACCCCCCAGCCAAAGCAGGGTCACCTGGAGCAGGTGACAGGAACACATCCAGGTGGGTTTGGAATGTCTCCAGAGAGGGAGACTCCACACCCTCCCTGGGCAGCTGTTCAGTGCTCTGCCACCTTCATGGTAAAGAATTTCTTCCTCACAGTGAGGTGGAACTTCTTGTTGTTTAGTTCACGGCCATTGCTCCTCACCCTGTTGCTGGGCACCACTGAAGAGTCTGGCATCGTCCTCTTGAAACCCACCTTTGAGACATTCATATGATGAGATCCCCTCTCAGTCTTCTCTCTGGACTAAACAGGCCCAGCTCCTGTAGTCTCTGCTCATTAGAGATGCTCCCCAAAATCCCAAATCATCTTTGTGGCCTCTGCTGGACCCTCTCCAGTAGCACAAGTAAAACCTCCCCGTTTGTTTCAACAGATTCAGGTTCTCACCCACACGGTCTTACCCATCTGGCTACTGTATGTTGAACCTCTCTCCCTACATGTTCAAACCAGCTCAACATAGAGCCAGAAATCCATCCACAACAGAGCTGGGCCATTCTTCCCCATCTCAACAAAACCCTCTGAACACCAAATCCACATTTTGCATGAGGATTCCTTACCATTTCCAGCTACACACCCCACAATCAGCTCTCTTTACACACACTATTTCCATACAATACCACTGCAATTTAACTGCAGTGCAGCTTCCCAGTGCCTGCTCACGGGCAGGCCCCTGCAGCCCTCGGTTTTCCCAAATTCCAGAAAGCACTGCTGGTGGTGGCCACGGGAGCTGGAGGCTCTGCAGGCTGGTGAGGAAGGGCATCTCCTAATGCAGCCGGAATTTGGAACAGCAGCATGGCAACCAGAGCTTGTGCCAAGTGCAAGGCAGGAGCTTAGTCCCAGAATTAACATGAATGCCAGTGCTGCACACAGAACAATGGCGTGCTGGAGACATGCAGGGTAACGGGACATATGGAGCAAACCCCAAAACCTGACTATTGGGATGACCTCATCTGCAGCCGAGCAGGGTGTTTCAGTGGAAAACAACAAACAGGGGAAGAATTAATTAGCGGAGCCAGGCATAAGCCAAAAACTCACAGCAGAATATTTAAATTTGAAGGTTTTTCTCGATTTTTGTGAAATTTCTTTTAAGTTTCACAACAGTGCGACTACAAAGAGCCACCAGTTCTTTCAGTTTCATCCTTCACTGTAAGGAACTCCAGCTCAAGATGGTGCTCCTGCAGTGCTGGCAAAACAGGGACATCTGAGATGCAGGGGAAAGAAGAAAACAACTGTGTCCTCCTCGTGTCACCACCTGAGTGCTGCCTATAGAGACAACAAAAGGAGGAAGGATTCTCTTCAAACCTGACAGTCCTCTCCAAAATAACTCTGTCAGGATAGGTCAGACAGCAAGGTCACAGAGCTCTGGAACTTTTTTTTATCATGGAAGGAGAATAAACTAAAAATAAAAACAAAAAATTAAAAAAAAAAGGGAAGAAAAAAAAAAGAAGAAAAAAGGCAGATAGTTTTGCAATTCCCACAGTAGCTAAAATAAAATAAAATTGGGATTCATCTCAGCTGGAGATTATGAAAAGGAAGGTTCCAGCCCACACACAAGGAACACATGAAGAGGAATTACATCAGGTTGAGTCGATGGCATACACAAGCCAGCCACTGGTTGATGTTCTGCAAGTGAATATGTATGAGAGCATTAACTCCTTCCTGTGGCTCCTGTTAGTGTTTCTGTGATCAAGAGACGGGCAGAAAGGAAGAAACGAGCAGTCAAGGGACAGACCAAGCACAGCAGAGGGTGCTGACGAGCCAGCAGCCCGCAGGACTGGTGTGAATCCTGTCAGCTTCCTAGCGGCTCACCCGGCGAGCAGAGATCCCAGCAGGGATCCATGGAACCGAAGAAGCCTGCACTGCCTCCTCCCTGCTCCTTTTAGAACGGAGAGAGAGGAGAACTGAGGTGCTAAAGTTCATTCCAACTGCTTGAAGGGGAAGGGAGATGATGGTCTGTCTGTCTGAATTTCAAATTACAGACACTATCCAGCATTACCCTTCCATGCACTCTCCCCCCTGCTCTGGAAGGCAGAAAGCATCACACACAAGCTCCAAAGCAAGTTTTGCTGGACAGCAATCCTGAAATCTACACCTGGAAACACCAAAGATGGGGCAAGGTCCAGCAGAAACCTTGTCCCATCTGCTGTGGGCCTCGCTGGACAAGGAAACCTGCAGAGTCTACTTCCAACACAAGCATCATCATCACCCTCAGGAGCAGGGAAGGAAGAGTAAGATTTAGGGATCCAAATCCTTCATCTGAGCTCTTCTGATCTTTCCTCAAATGACTGCAGGAAGCACAGGAGGTGCTCCTGCTTTGGTCTTCAAACCCAGAAGGGACCTCAGACAAGGCAGCAAGCGGCTCCCTGCTCTAAGACCAGGTCTGTGGGAAAATGCAGTCCTGGCAGCAGGGATAATTGCTGGCTCCCCCTCCCACTGGGAACACATTCCAGTGAGAAGCAGCCTAATCTACAGTTCAGATGCGTGTGAAAAGGAAGTGAAGACCAGCAAACACCCCAGGAACAGCAGCCTATCCCTCTTCCCAAAGAGCACAGGTGAAGGCTGGGAGCTCAGAACCAGCAGCAGGGACAGAGGATGTAACCCTGACACTGCACCTCCCACCCAGCCCAGCAGCAGACTTTCCCAGCTGAAACCCAACAGCTCAAGGACCCTTGGAAGGCCTCTCCCAGCAACCCTCCTCTCTCCAAACAGGAAGGCAGGAGGAACTAGGGGACAGGATTTACGTGCCAGGGAGAGCTGGGAACAGCGCAAAGGAAGTTACTCACTGCGAGGTGACTATTTTGGGAGATGCTGGCCAGGTCACAGGCAGCAGAGCTTCCCAGTCAGTGTTTGAAGAGTCTATCACCCCCACATGAAGAGAGTCCCTGATGCTGCTCCTGCCTGTCCCACTAATGTCACTTTAATCACCGCCCAGGCAGTCTCCCACCCCCACAGACTCCCCTGCATTTCCCACCAGGTCGTTGTTTTCTCACACACACACGAGTTCCTGCTCTACCTCTGAGCTCCACAGGAACATCTCTCTTCCCTGCCTTTGATGGTTTCACAGGCAGCTCCAGGATTTAAGGAAAGACTGAGGGACTATGGTCTCCTTGGTTTGTTCACAACCTTTTCCCTGATTCTTGGTACCTCTCCACTCCTCCTCTTGTGTCAACAGCATCAAGCCAGACACCAACTCCCATACCAGTTGTCTTCCCCTGGGCCAGTACCTGTTTTGAAGCCAAGCTGGCAAGAATTCCCCTTCTGCACCCAGTGAAATACAAAGGATCACAAAACCTTCACTTCCAAGGTCATTGAAAGCACGAAGTGCAAGTCTTTGGCACCATTTTAAGCCCTTAATTACTTTCTGGCCCTCTCCCCTGGCCTGTCACAGCTTTGAAGTCCTCTTCCCAATGCTGTTATCACCTAGGTTCTTTCATATAGCAATAAAGCCAAGAGCAGAATGCCAGCAGCAATCACAGCTTCAGTTCTGACCTCTTGTGCAAACTCAGATGTCCCTGCCCTTCCCTCGAGTTGCAAGGAGGAAGAAGCTGAGCTGCCTGACAGCTGGAGAAGTGCAGGAATTGTTAACCATGATCACATAGGTAAGGCAAAACCATGAAGATTGCAGTCTCACACCCTTCTCCAAAGCAATAAACTCACTCCCCTCCTCCACAGGGACATCAGCAGGAACTGTCAAGCACAAGGGCAATTTTTTTCCCAGAATTCTTATGGAAAGCCCAACCCACTGCAAAGAGCTTGGCATTTCTGCCCCTCAGTTCATGCCGCCCACCAATTTCACCACATAAAACATCAGGAAATGCCCAGCATTAGAATTAACCACAGGAATTATATTTTTGGACAAAAAAAAAAAAAGAGGGATTTTTCAGCAAGAGAGTTCCCCAATCAACCCAATGGGTGCAGAAAAATCTTGCTGGCAGTGCTATTCAGTTTCCTATCATAATCTGCAACACTGGAAAGAAAGGACTTTCCATGTAACAGGTAGCACAGAGCAGAACCAGCCAAGATTGCCTGAAGGGACAGCATCCCAGGAATTCTGGAAGGTGATCCTAAGAGCTCAATATGTCTCAGTGCTTTCAAAGCAGCAAACACTGCTCTAGTTACTGGGAAGTGAAAGTTTGTCTTGCAGCAAACAGAGTGAGAAAGGTCCTGCCTGGCCTTTGGTGAAGCTGGAGTGAGGGTTGCCCAGATGAAACCCCAGCTGATCCTTTCAGCATAACTGATTCTACAATTCATTATCTGCTTTTGCATAGGACCAGGCTGGGATCCATTTCAGCACAAGCACCCAATAATAAGGGCTCTGGGGAATTCCATCCATCAGCATGCACTCTGTGACTAAGGGAAATCTGTCTTCTGGAGCTGCTCCATCAAGCTCACCCCAACTCCTGGTATTACACACTACTTCCCTTTGCTGATCTGTTTTAAGTCTAAGTCCCTTAGTCTATGTTTCCTTGGCACCCCCAAGGAAAAGCAACAAGTGGGTCAAGGAGAAAAGCAGCAAGAATTCAGGAAGTGAATCAAAGAAAAGGGAAATATAAATACAGAAGAGAAGGTTACTTGCAGCTAATTGCACCAGCATTCATCCAGGGCATACTAACTTATCCCCAGCACCCTCTGGGGAAACTGGAAAACAAAACAGACTTCTTTTTGCCCTGAGAAGGCCCTCTTGTCCTCACCAGCCATTCTGCCACTTGAGCTGCCAGTGAACCTTCCTGAACAG
The DNA here is from genome assembly GCA_013390045.1 of Picathartes gymnocephalus. Classification (NCBI taxonomy): domain Eukaryota; kingdom Metazoa; phylum Chordata; class Aves; order Passeriformes; family Picathartidae; genus Picathartes; species Picathartes gymnocephalus. The sequence continues at coordinate 727,400 of WEKY01001340.1, forward strand.
GTCCCTTATCCTCACTGATATCCTTACCCTCTTCCAAAAGATGGGACTGTGGAGCTTTGCTGGAGAGCTCTGTGGAGCCCACACTTGGATTAGCATACCAGACCCCCTCTCTGTGTCACATTTCTAACGCTGGGAGAAACCTGACACCAAAGGTACAGTTCTTAAGACTCTGAAAAAAATCAGGCAGCCAGCAAAAACAGGAAGGACAAACCCAGAAGAGCAGATTTAACTCTCTCGTCACTTTTCTAGCACCTTTATGGACTGATGAAACTTTCATAGAGCTGCAAGCCACCTTGGAAGTTCTCCATTAAGATGCTCCTGTTTGTAGAGATGCACATTTTGCTGTAGAAGTCATAATTACTAAGAAGTAGGATTTAGATCAGCTTCTGATGGAGACAATCTCTTGGTATGGCAATCCACAAAGTTATCACACAAGTCAGGAATCCATATCTGCCAGCTCTGTACTAGAGCCTTGGTGCAAGTCTCCAGCCAAGTCTTCCAGACCAGGCCAGGAGAGCGACTGTTTTAATGATCCCAACCTAGAATTGCTTTGAATATGAGGCACAGGAACGAAGACAAACACAGAAACCACAAACAGATCCAAGACTATACGTGCAATACGCCTCTTCCTTGCCCTGCTCCAGGGGAAGTGTACTCACCTGTCTGATTGACATGGTGCAGAGAATATAGAGGAAGATGAAGGAGCAGTCAGTGTAATCCTCACCCAGGAGGTTGCGGTGGGAGAGACCTTGGATATACGAGAGGGGGATAAATGGAAGCTTTGCCACCACCCGGCCATCAAATCTGGAAAAGAGAGCACTGCATCACCACTGGAGACAGCAAAAGAGCTTTACGATATAGAAAGAACAAGTGAGCATCTTCAACAGGCCACCAGAGCAGGTAAGACCACAGGGAAGGCTAAAAGGCCTTGCTGCCTTCTCCAGCCCCTCTACACCAAGGAGGATAAAGACATCTCTCTCTCCAAGCCCTTCACACTCACCCATCCACAGGGTAGGATTCTCTCAGGAACAGTTTTGCCATAATCAAAATGTTTCCTAGTGATTTAAATGATCAACTGGACAAGCTGCTGGTTCATGAAATCTTGATGTTTTTGCAGTTTTATGGTTTGCATTTTATTTCCAAGTCAGATTTAGCAGCTCAATTCCCAGAACACAGTCAGCACTTCAGTAAAAGATGAACGACTGTCACCCTGCTGTACTGCAGTTACTGCAACAAGACAGACCCTTTGCTTCAAGCAAAACAGCATCTTTTAGGCAGAGCATAAATCAAAGATACCTCTTCCTTCCCTGGAGCAGCTGTGCTCCTCAGGATGCACAAGAAAGCCATCAACACAACACTTAACACCCCCAGTTTCTTTGCATCAGCTCTGGAGATGAAGGCAGTGCAGAGGCAGGATGATACTGCATATTCTGAGCAGCATGTCCTGCTCCTGGAATCCCTCCAGGCCCACATTCCAGGGCATCAGGCAGAGTGTGAATTTTGGCTAGTTTGCAAAGATTTCTCCCAAGCCAGACAGTCGACCCGATCTTTTGATGTCGATGTGTGTGATGCCTCATCAGCATGTGCATATTTGGATGTTATTTTCTCTGCATGTGCTGATTTTTGAACAGGTGTTTCTTGTTTCAAGAGATCCTAAATGAGCCTCCTTTCCTGTGGAGATGCATTCACACAGCCACGGCTCAAACACACGCCAACTTTGTTTACATCTCACAGGCAGTTTGGCAAAAGAGCTCAGAACGGATGTTTATCTCCCTGGAACATCCCCCAGTCGCTTAAAATTCTGGGTTATTCCTGCTGTGAGAATGACAAGTACTTCAGCAGTAGCACCCTGAGGTACCTGCTTTTAATTCCAGCAGGTTTTCACAGTTATCAAGAGGTACTGGAATGCACAGTTCTTAGAGTAAGGCAGAGAAGTGATTGCGTGACAAAGTTCCTGGCAAGAGAAAATTGAGACACACAGAAGGTAATTTCTGCCCCAGGTGAAATCCCTGGTGGCTTGGAGGCCACTGCTGCTGCAGATCTCACTGCCATAATGAACCTTTTAAGCCACAACAGGCACTCAGCTGTTTGTCTTGGGCACAGCATTCTGCTCTTTGGGTTTAAACCAGCCTTGCTGACACTTCCATATCCTTCCAGCACGGTCCAACCTGCTGCCCCAGCACTGCTGACACTCCAGCAATGATAGCAGGTCATTCCAGTGACTTCCAGTTTGGCCAAGGTGGCTCTTGGCAATGGTGAGGTGCTCAGCCAGAGTAGCAGCATCTGCAAAGTACCTGTCCAAAGGGTGCTGCTTCCACACAATTCCTGCTCCCTTTTTCCCAGGAGCCATGAACTCAATCAAGAACAGGAAAAGCAGCAAACGTGGCTGCAGCCACTGCAGGTGTCAGTGGCCCTTTTCCTCCTTTTCCTACCACACCCACAGTGCCTCCATGGATACTCCTGCTGCTCAGATTCCCTCCAAAGAAAGTGGCAGTTAAATGAAAAATATGCCCAAAAGTTCACCTCAATTCTCTGTTCAGTAGCATGGCCTCTGTGGGCAGGAATCCTCAGAAGAGGAACAAGACATGTAAACCTGGTAGAGGTGTACTGGTTTTTCCTCCTTTTTTTTTAAGTTAATATCTATGGCAGGAGGAGTCAGAATTTAATCCAAATCAACTCCTTCCTAAAGCTCTTAACAAACTTATAGTTCTGTAACATTTGTTAGTCACAGCATACTCAGAAAAACTACCTCTTCGCCCTCTAGGAAAATGGGCACAGTGGGGCAAAGCATTTTTAGCTCGTTTTTCAGTTTTGCCTTAGGGGCAGGTGGTGGTGTTTGTATTCTATCCAAAGGGCAAGGCAAGCACTTGGAGGTCTCAAGTACAGCCCTACAAATGCCCCCTCAGACCCTTGTTCCTCACAGTGCTCCTGCTCAGGGCTGCAGTGCAATGAGACATCACTGACTCAAGACTGTACCTGAATTTTAAAGTCCTCCAATATTGGGTTGCTCTGCTCTGCTCAGAATGCTCAGTGCTGAAGTCTGACTAAGCTGAATAAATAAAGGATCCACAAAGTGGCCCTTCTGTTATTATGTTACCCCATGTTTGCAATTTATCCACCCACAGATCTCCAGTAAAATAACAATTGACTGTATCCTGGGGACTGCCAGCACAGAAGCCAAAGGATTTGGTGCCCAAGAATGTAAATTCCTGTTTGCAGGGCAAGTATATTGCCCAGATACCAAGCAGCCTCCTAAAGGTTATCCTAACAATATTCGTGTCATCTTCAGATTTAACAGCCAACAGTTCATATTTCAAGTGAGCCAAGTTTTAAAAGCCAAGCACAGCCTTTCAGATTTGCATCTCTGAAACAAAGCTGTCTATAACCATGCAAACCAGTTTGGGGTTTCTTGTCTGTTTTTTTAACCTACACCTATCCCAGGTCACTTTTAAAGCAAATGGAGCTTGGAGCCCATGACTGGACCTGTTTATATCTGGACTCTTTATCTCAAGTAGGACAACAAAAACAAACTGCAATTACAGCTCATTTCTAAGGGCAAGGGAGCTGACCCAGTTTTGTTTGCAAGAGCATTCTTTGGTCACACCATTACAGCAAAGCCAAAGCAGCTGAAGACTGAAGATGTTTGCCTGACATGCACCAAACTTGCCCTAATCAGGATGTTCCCATGCAGAAAAGATATTAAAGCTGTGTCTAGACTGAATGCAATTTGTTCAATTTGCTTGTGTTCAGAACTCAATGTTCCGTCTGGAGCATGTGATGACCAAACCACCACATCTTCATATGAAATATGGATTCATTTATCTATTTATGGTTCTTGGCTGAACAACGTCACTCTTAACACTTCAAGTGATGAAGGGAAGGTGGAAAATATACTCACCATAAAAATTAAAGGAAAAAATCCAGGAAGTTGATACTTACATGGAGTTAAACATTCCCATCAAGGCAGTGAAACAGAAGCCAATGGCAAACATGGATTTCATCCGAACCTGCAAGCAGAAAGGTCAGAGATAATCAGAACAACAGGCCCACACTGAGGTATTATGAGCTCACACCCTTAAAAACAGGCTTCGTACAGATCACTGAAATCAACAGGGAAAAAGGATGACCCAGGAGACAGAGGGGTTGTAAAAGTGACTGGAGAAGTCCCAAAGAGAAGTCAACAGCTGGGTACAAAGGCAGTCACAGATGGGAAGTGCTGCTTCATGGAGACAAAACCAAAAAGTGCTCAAGAATTGTCCTGTTACCTCGCACAGGCTGGTTTTCTTTTTTTCCTTAAGCCTATAAAACCCATCAGGGGGATTCCCAGGGGACTCCGAGCAGGGATTCACTATAATGACTGAAGTTATAGGAAGCCACAAAAATTAATTCTACTTTGAAAAACATCATGGAGACTTGTAAGCATGAAAATAGCCAAGGTTTGGCATGAGATGAGCCAGTAACTGCTGGAGAACTCTTTGGCTCATACTAAAATCTGCAGTTATTAAGAGAAAATCCAGAAAGACCTTTCCAGAGGAAAAGCAGCTTAGTCTGCCAATTGAACAAAGTCTTTTTGTTGGAAAACTGACTAAAATCTTCAGCAGTTGGGAACTGGCTTTAAATTTTCATACCATAGACAAGTCCCTGTTGTTATTCTTCAGTTTCTCTTCTTGTCTCTCTGGAAAGACAGAAACAACAGTTATAATCAGTTATGTCAACCTAGAAACCAGAGTGTTTTCATTTCCAGGAAAACTTAACCTCTTTGGCTCTCCAAACAAATAACACTTCCAAAATCAACTCCAGCTCTCTTTGCCAGACAGTAGAAAGTGAAAAACTGTACATAGCCAACTGCTTCTCCACCACAGAAACACACAGCAAGTCAGGCACAAAGAGAGGAGGCGGCTGGAATCACACATTCAGCACTTTTGAAAGAAATGCACCCAGGGTCAGATTTGCTAACGCAACCAACTCACACAGGAGCAGAGCACTGCTGCCAGGGAACAAAAACAGTGCCCCCTCTACCACAGTTCCCAAAGGGAGCAGTGATCAGTTTGCTGCACACCATCATAAATACATTGAGTAAGTAAGGATTTCCTTTTGGAGGTCTCAGAAGGGAAAATCGTGCACGTAGCTGGGAGCTGCACCTCAGCAATGCCAACATCCTGCTGGTCGTAGTGATGAATTTTGCACCCTTCTCACACCTAGGAGATTCTCCAAAGAGGAAAGAGGTTTCCTACATGAAATTCAGTAATGAGTGTATTAATATACTTTGTAGGAAATACTTCCATTGGAAATTTAGTCTGTCCTTAAATCACCACAGACTTCAAAGATATTCAGATTTTCAAGAGGGCATTTTCCGTGTCCCTCACTGGAGGGCTGCTCTGGCCTTCAGCATTATCTACCATCTGTCACTTTTCCTGTCCCATGTCCCCATCATGCCTTGTGCTTCTCTCAGACTGAGGATCCAGAGGGGCAGCCAGGGCTGGGAAGCAACAGCCAGCTGAAGTAAGGATGTGGATAATGAAGGAATACCCAGAGAACAGCAGGAGTGAAGAGGGGAGGATGCAGAAGGGCTGCCAAGGACTATCCAGCATGGGAACTTCTAGGGATCCCCACTAAGGTTTCAGCACAAGAGGCCCACAGCTCAGAAGCCCCAGAATTCTCTCCCAAGCCCCTGCTGAGCACGGGGACTCACAGTCAGTGTTATGAAAAGCAATAGCAAGACCCCTACCCAATTTCTTAGAACCTTCTTGGCTATTTCCATTTGCTCCTAACTACAAACCATCCCCTCTTGGCAGGAACCTTCCAGGCACCTGCTTCCTGAGCCAGGTGGAGAGTTGTGTCCTGGAACATTTCAGCAAGCCCAGGCCAGCTCTTCAGGAATCCCATTTGGCACAAATACTTGTTTTTTTCCCTCTGCTGCATAACTAACCATCTATTTAGGTGGACTAAAGGTTACATAGGGGAAAGAACACAGCCCTGATTGCCCAAAATACCTGACCTGTCTCTCACCTAATTTCTACAGATTCAAAATGAACATGGTCTGGGTGATCTACCAACTTATACAAATGGTCTGTTCCTGCCCAAACCATACAGAAAGAGCCTGTTAAGCACTTTGCTGGCTAGTTTACAGTTGGGTAAAGCACAGAGAGAGAGGATTGGCTTATGAAGCAGCTCCCTGGAGTCCAAGATAATCTTATTCTGCTCATTGGAACATGAACCATGAGGATACAGGGATACAGATTTGCCAGGACTGGAGGAGTTTTGATTAGCTTTTCTTTTTTTTAGTTTTGCTGTCTATCCAGCACTCATGTGGACTCCTGGGAATGTCACTGTCTTTCCTTTCAGAGGCACATGGACACAGAAAGCAGTAGCAAGGTTTAAGCTAACAAATTATCTCTCTAAAATGAAATAACAGAAGGCTACACCAATGCTAAAGGTGTCCTGTTCCAGCAGGATGCAAGGTGATTTAGACACAATGTGACAATTAGTTCATTTTACAGTTAAAAATAAAGTTTTTTAAGTAAGAAACACCAAATTAAGCCTTCAGAAGGAACTTTCCCCCTACCTCCTTGTGCACATGCATGATTCATCCCTTATGAAACCAAGAAACATCATCCACACACCTCCTGTCTTATTCTGTGCACGGAACAGATGGCAACTGAGGCAGGTCTGTACCACAGCTGTTACTTATCCATACAGCCTCAGCTCAATATTTACTTTTTGTTAACTAAAATGGTAGAACTTGGAAGAACTCCAGCACAAGATCTGCTGTGACAACAATGCCCCATCTTGCAGAATGATTTGATATCCAGTAAGTTACTGAGATCAGAGATTTCAAAGCCATTTAACAGCTGTGAGTCATTTTCTGCAAGTCCAGTGTGACATTTAGGGTCTGATTTTTCAGAAATACCAAGGATTCATCTTTGTCTGAACACAAATGAAATACTGAAGTTATGAAGCACTTGTTAAAAAAACCAAAAAAAAAAACCCCAAAAAAATCAGTGTCAGAATCTTAGGCTTGGCCAGCAAGCATCACAGCAAACAAAATCAGTGGTCATTTCCTAAGTTCTGATCTTTGTCCCTTTGTGCTTTGTTTTTCATCTGCAAAACAAGATTATTTCAGTGTATAAAAATTGGTGGAGCATCTGAAGTCCTCAGATTCTACTGTTTATTGGTTTAGTCCAAGCACAAGTAAAATATTGTCTGCTAGGAATGCAGCTTGGATGGTGCCCTGCAAAAAAGTCATTGTCACCCTTCTTTTATTTAATGTTATCTGCAGTTGCTACATATGGTCACTTTCAAAGTTGCCTTATCCACTAAGCAGTGTTCATCCCACACAGGGATTAGTCAAGATTAAGAAGTGAAATGCACAAGAGGAAGCATTTTGGCTCCTGTCCCTTCAGGAATCTAAGGACAACAGGTTTTCTACCTAGGAAGAACTGTTTGAAGATGTGTTTATAATTCCCAAGCTTTGTACAGATCAAATGACTAATCCAGCTACCTGGTGTTACAGAGGAATGAGGAAACCAACTCCCAGGAGCTCTCAGAAGTGTTCCTGCCACGATCTCTGTAATAACTTAACTGAGCTTTGCTGCACGTTGCAGGTCCTGCAGATAGCAGATCTTCCTAAAACCTTTAAACATCTCTTTACCTCCTTCTGGCTTAATTCAGGGCTTAAAAACAGAAAGAATTCAGCTTATTGACAATGAAAAAGAATGGAAAGATAAATCACTACCTAAAATTGAGCAAAACTAATTTATCAAAATTGAAATTAATCTAAGCACAAATTACAGTTCACATGAACACCTTCAGCTCTGAAGTGTTCAAATGTGGGGAAAAAAAAAAGACCCAAAATCACAATCAGAGCCCTACAGCTACTGCAAGCTGCCAGTGCACTGCAGCAAAGAGCTTTGACAGCTGGAGTTAGTAACAGCCATGTATATCAAGGCTAAAAGGGGAGAAAAAGTCAGGGAGCTCAGCAAGAGGTGCTGCTCCTCTCAGTGATTAACCCATTTGATCAAAACCATCAGCAGGGCTGATTTCCTGCCTTGGAAGAGTGAGGCAAATGAATAAACAGCCTTGAAAGGAAGGAAAGGTTAATCACTTCCATCAGTTTCTCAACTTTCCACCATTCTTGAGGCACCAGTCTTACCTATCTTCTTTTTCTGCTGTCGGCCTGCTGATTCAGTTATCGTTTCCTTCTTCTTTTCCACTGCAAAATGAAAAGATCCTCCATAATTTCTGCACACTGATACCATCACACCTCTTTCACACACCAAACAAAACGGGCACAAAGAGCAGCTAGGTATGACTAAGAACATGTTCAGAATCAGTAAGTTATCAACTACCAAGGCTGATTATATCAATCACTTAAAAACTGTAATTAAAAAAGTTCAAAACCCTGGATAAGACACAAACACATTTAAAGGGTTAATTTTGAACTCTGTCAAGAGCCCATTACATTGTGGACTGAGCAGTCTGGGGACAATTTTGGCTCAAGTGACCCTTGCTGATTTGTCATTAGTATCACACAGTACTTTTGATTCAGCAAGTGGAATGAAAAGAGCTTTGTGGCAAGCTCTGCTCCCAATTATCTGCAGCGGGAAGCAGAATACAGGAAAGCCTGTGTTCTTGTACATCCCTTCTTCACAGGCAGGCATTCTCAGGGGAAATGCTGCCCAAGCAGGCAGCCACAGCCTCTCCATTCTTCAATTCATTAGTACTGAAGTATTTCCAATATTTTGAAGTAGAAGCCTAAGTTCAAAGGTACTAAAACCCCAAATCAGACACGCACTGAGCACCTGCATCCAACCACCACTGCAGCAAAGCAGGAGAACAGAGCCAGCACAGGGAAATGGGAACACAGTAAATGCACTGCACAGCTGAAAAGGAGGTTCTGGTGATGCCTTGGAGTGGCTATCTAGAACAGAGGCTAGACAGAGTTAAAAGGATAAAGTGGGTATTTATTAAAGGCCTTCAATAGATACACCCTGGGCAGTCAGAAGCCTCCCAGAGCCTGCACCCAAGATGGACAAAGGTCACAAGTTTTTCAGACAATTATAAGTTTGGCCTATTTGCATATCTGGGGTTAATCCTCCAATTATGCCTTCAGGTAATGAAGTCATATTCCCCCAGTTTGCTGCTCCCTCAATTCACTTTTATTTATACTTTACGGGGCCAGAGGCAGTGAGGTGTCCTGGAATTTCAGGCCTGGAGAAGAATTGTTTTGTCTTGACCAAAATGTGAAGACAGTAGCTAACACTTTATATGGAGTTTAGAGTTATACAGTAATGCAGTACAGGATTGGAAAAATGTAAGGGCTAAAATCTTAAGGCATCACTGGGACAGCAAAAAGGACTTTTCCAGGAAACAAGAGACATTCTCATTCAAGACCTATAGCAAGAATACTCCAAGAAGCAAGGATGGTGAAGCATGACCATGGTCTAACAAGAGATAGCAGCTCTTTTTAATGTTAAACTCTCTGAATTTATGCAAACTGGATGTACCATTTCTGTTCTACCAACAAAGAGCCTTGGCTCACTGTTACCTCACAGATACCTGAGTGCTGGGGCTCCCCTCCCTCGTGAAAAACCAGCTCAGACCTTCCAGTCCTGATTTCAAAGCCCACAGGAAATGAAGACAGCCAGCCTTTCAAGCCACACCAGGATTTGTAGTGTTGCCTTACAAAATGCCTGTGAGTCAGTCACAACTGCTCAGAAAATCACACCAGCCCAAACAAATCACCTCAACCTCATCCCTCCTTGGCAATGGAGCAAGACACAATTGCTTTTCCCAAAGAAAAAGAGGATCTCTGGTGGCCAGGGAGGAAAACAAGGAGCTTGTGTCCCTAGGGATACTGGAGAGAGGTGTCAAACGACACAATGCACCCAGGGCTCACAGAACACTGTCTCCATAACCTTCCTTCTGCCAAATCCAGCTGGGGAAATCCATCCTGGCCCTGGTCCCCATAACCCCATGGCCCCAGCTCTATAGACACTGCTATTAAGCCTTATGCCAAGCCTGAGGAACTCCCAGCCCCAATTCTCTCAGGATTGTTGGGCAGTCTCTAAAGCCTGTCCGTGGGAACACTCAGAAATTCCAGGGACAGCCTTCAGCCTTGCAAATTTACCCTTACATTTGCCCAGAACAATCCCTGCAGCAGCCTCGGACAACGCTGAGCCTCTCCCTAGGAAGGAGAGGACAGGAAGAGATGAAATTAAGGACTAACAATGTCTGCTCAAGCACACCACTCAGCCCCTTTGTTTTTGCAAATGCTAAGGATCCTAGGACTCTCACGGGAGAGCTTAAAGGTCTCAAATGTGTTTTTTCCTGTTTCAGATGTGTTAGATAACAGCTGAAAGGTGTGGCTCAAGTGGTCCACTTGGCAAGTTGTAAGCCCTCAGGTCAGCCAGCTGTCCTCAGCACAAGAGGGGAAAGGAAAAAAGCAAAGCTGAATTTTTACTGACTCCTAATTCAGCTTTGCCTTTTTTTGGTTTGCTTGTTTTTTGTTGGGGGTGGGGAATCAAACAAGGAGATCAGAAACTAATTGAGATGCAAGAACCTCACATCACTCCCTTCACAGATGATAGCCTAGATACCAGGAGAGCTATAAAAGCAAACAGCATTAAACTCTCACAGCAATCATTAAGCCCTAGAGATTAAGCCCTGCTAGCTGCTTTTGGAATTCAACAGCACAAACACGAGAGGACACTAAGTTTGCAGCTGGGTTTCAACTCCTTCTCTAACTTGCTCTTCTGGGGCTAATTCCATCCCACACACAGGACAAGTGGGATTCAAGTGAGGCAGGCAGAGATGCCATCCCCATCTGCTCCTGCTGAGGTGACAAAAGCCCCTAATGTTGGAGCTGTGACACAAACACGACTGTACCTCAACTCCTCAATTTGTATTGCCCAGGGGAAGGCTGGAATAAACTGGGCTCGTGAGAGCAATATGTGATAATATCGTTCTCTCATGTATTAAGGAGCACTAACACCACAAGGAAATGTCTGTAAGGTAATATTTCCTAACCTATTTGCTCCCAATTTACATTAGGATAATTTGGATTTACATCAGTTGATTGCTCAGAACTTTCTGTGATGGCTTTGTCTTTTCTCATCCCCCACCATCAATCACCACTTTTAATCTTTACATTAAATACTTTTTCCTCGTGGTATTCATTATTCAACCATAGTTCTTTCTTTCTACAGACCTCAAATTCACACTTGAAATACAGAAATTGCATCTTCGAACATATTTCAGGTATTTATTTCAGACACTAGCTGCTCATGTGCAGGAAAAAAGATTCCAGTACCAATCTCTTATTCCCTCCTGTCCTCCATTGACAGGAGGGGCAAAGACCAGAATTAAAGACAGAAATAAACCCCTGGTGAGTACTTACATTTCTTGCTCTGCTTTTCCACTTCAGCCTTTAATCTCTTGTATTTGTCTGTCCGATAAACAAGCACCCAAGTTATACCTGAAACAAACACTCAGCCAGTAATGAGGGAAGCGAAGGCCTCCTGCAGTAGTGCTGATATGAGGGAGCAAATCCACATGAAAAAATTCAACTTTATGTCTACAAAACCCCATGATAACACAGCCAAGGGAGCACAAAGCACCAGCAACCAGTACCATTCCCTTCCCTCAAATCCCCTTCCTAAGTTCCATGTAAAATAAGCCATGAAATGAGATACAAGGGTAAAACTGAAGAAAATTTGTAGCTTTTACTTTTATTGATAAACTTGTTTTGCAAGTGTGGGATGAAGATTTGGGGACAGAGAGGATAAAGGGGATTTGGGGATACAGCACAATGCCAGAAAGGGAACCTGTGACTTTTGACTACCCCAAAAGGCACCTGTCCAGCACTTCCTTAAAAAGCTGCCCTATGTCAACCACTTAAGAATAAAAAAGCTTTTCAAGCCGTTTAAGCCACCGTCATTGCAAGGTCAAGCGATTTCTTCACATCCTTCCCACAACAGCTATGGGGGAAACCCACTACACCCTCTTTCATCCTCCAACAGCCTCCCTCCCTCCTGGAGGGAACAATTCCCACCCAATTCCCAGTGTTCAGCGCTGTTCGGGGGGAGGATTCACCGCTGTCCCCTTCGTGAGAAGATTCAGGTGACCCTGAGCCACCGAGCCCCATTTCACAGCCCCTCTCCCCAAGCCCCCCAACGCCGCCCCTTCACCCGCTCCCGGGAGCTGCCGGCCGGCCCCCCGGCCACAGTCGCGCCCTCCCCGGCTCACCTTCGGCCAGTAGCGCGGTGCAGACGGAGATGAACACGATGAGGAGGGTGTCGGCGAACATGGTGCTCATGGTGGTGCCACGGCCGCCCCCGACCCGGTGACACCGCCGCGCACCCGGAAGTGCACCCACCACCCGGAAGCTGCCTACCCCCGTTGCCTAGCAACTCCCGGAAGCGACCACCTCCGCTTCCGGCTGGCTCCGCCGGCTGCGAGAGAAGCCGCGGGAAGGACGAGGGGCGGGGAAGGCGCAGCGGACGCTACGCTGATTGGGCGAGCTGGTTGTCAATCTGTCCATCGGGGCGGGGGACGCTACCCTGATTGGGTGAAGCGGCTGTCAATCTGTCCACTGGGGCGGTGGGCGGTGGTTTGATTGGGCGAGGCTGCTGTCAATGTTCGCGGCGGGCCCCGCCCCCTCAGCGGGGCTGAGGGGTGTCCTTGTCATGGTGGGGCCTGGGCCCCGCTCCTGCCGCAGGGGACGCCCGAGTCCCTCATTCCGGGCTGTGCTGAGGCCGCCCCCGGGTCAGGGCTCGAGGAGGCGTTCACAGAATTAGTTTGGTCGGAAAAGACCTCTGCCATCATCCCGAGTCCAACCAGTGACCAAACACTACTATAGTGCCATGTCAGGGCTTTCCTTAAACAGCTCCAGGGACGGTGACTCCATCACCTCCCTGGTTAGCCTGTTCCAATGTCTAATCGCCCTTTCTGTGAAGAAATTCATCCTGATGTCCGACCTGAACGTCCCCTGGTGTAGTTTGACACTGGGTGTCTGCCCTCCCTGCACACCTGGGATGTGGTGTCTGAAGCTGCTTGCCAGGGAAGATGCACAAGGCGTTTTTGCTTGCAAAAAGGTTGGCTTGGAGAAGCCTTCCTGGTTCCTACAACTCTGCCCTGGGTTAATTTGCTGGTGGTGTGAATGGAAGTGTTCAAGACCAACTCGGCCAGGTTTCAGAGTAACTGGTCTAGGAGAAGGTGTCCCTCTCCATGGCAGGGGGGTGGAATGAGGTGATCTTTAATGTCCCTCTCAACCCAAACCGTTCTAGGATTCTGTGATTCTATGAATACCCTGTCAGTGCATCTCACCAGGAGGCTCTTCCTGGGATCAAATATTTAGGAATATTTCTGCCTGCCCTATACCAGGGGCTGTTGCTGTCGCACACACTCCTTGTACAGCCAGCAGTGGAGCACAGCATTCTGTGATTCACAGGGAATTAAATCTCCCATTGCTCATGTGCGTAAAATATTCACGGATGGGATGAGACTGTGAAGTGCCTTAATGAGGACAGTGCAATAATGGCAAGGATTTGGCAGACAAATTGACTTTTAATGAGGGTCCAGTGGTTACACCTAGAGTAGCAGAACTAGACCAAATCCGCGGGCTCTAATGGGGTGAGGAGACCTAGAAAGCAGAAATACAGAAAAGGAAACAGGGCAGGCAGGGAAGGGCAGGTTTGTGCCTGTCCTTACCTAACTGAGGAGTTTGCTGTCGGTGACAGCAATTCACTGTGGGATTACATGGGCAGAGCTGAGTGAAAGACAGGGAAAGGAAAAAACCTGCCACCCTTAAATTAAACAGAAAGAGGGTGAGGAACTGTAATTTGGAGAAGACAGTGCAAGCAGCAAGTGAAGGCGTGAGGTCAGACAGCAAACAACCTCTCTGAGCTTGGGGACAGGCACACGAGGAAACCAGAGAGCCACGTGTGTGCAGGTGGCTGAGGCAGACGTCACTGAGAGTGCAGCTCACACCGCAGGAAAAGTCCCAGCACCGTGTCAGGGCACGGGGAACTTCCTGCAACACCAGGGCAGAACTGAGAACTGGATGTCAGCAACAGGGAGACAGGGATGAAACTGAGGGTATGCATATTTCAGTTTGGGGTGAGCAGCAGGAAGACGTTGACAGCTGGGGATGTGGCAGGACTTGTGATATACAGAAGAAATTCTGCGCCGTGAGGGTGCTGAGGCCCTGGCACAGGTTGTCCAGAGAAGCTGTGGCTGCCCCATCCCTGGGAGTGTCCAAGGTCAGGTTGGATGCGGCTTGGAGCAGCCTGGGATAGTGGAAGGGAGCTTGGCAGGGAGCTTGGAATGAGATGATTTTTAAGGCCCCTTCCAACCCAGTCCATTCTGTGATTCTATATTATTTTGTGCCACCTCATGCACTTCCCTGTGCTGTATGCCATCCTCCACCCTCTCTCCCTCTCTTTGGAGCTCCCTGACTTTCCTGGCTGTGAGATATATCAGCATCTATCAAAGCAGTGTTTTGAAATAGTTTCTCTTACACTGCTGTGGGAAATTATTCACCTGGTATCAGGTATTGATACTGAATGGGGTTTTTTTGGCAGATCCAGGCCAGGAGGAGATGGTTAATAACATGAACTTCTTTCCTCTCTAGTGTCCATGCTTTGAACTGGAGGTAGAGGTGACAACAGGCTCTTTGTAATTTCATCCTGTCACTTTGAATCACACCAGGATCCTTATCAGCAAATCCTTTTTTCAGACAACACACGGCATATTACCCTCAATGGCATTTCCTTTTCAAAACAGCATTCTGTGCTTTGATCAATGTGTAAAGGACAGATGAGAGTTGGGTGCACTCTGATTTGATCTACCAGCCTGGGATAAGAGAAAAAGGAAAGCATTTGCATAATACATCGCTCTGGTTACATGAGTCAGGGGCTGGTGTAGTCTACTAACATTCTAGATATAGAAGTGATAATATTTATGGAGGCAACCTTGAAACCAGATTAGAGAGACACAGAATCCCAGCAGGTTTCATATGCTGAAGTCTCCAAACTTAAACTGAACAAAAGATTCAGTTGCTTTGCAGTGTGTTAGTGACCAGCAGCCAGTAAAAGGGTGTGTGAAATTCTCAGTTTTGAGGAAAGGTGCCATCTGAAACTAAGTGGGACTTGGATTTGGTTCACTGCTAGTTCACAGCCCTGGCCTGGTTTTGAAAGAGCCGTTAACCTGACCTTTGCAAGTTCTCCTTGTGTTCTGTATAAATAACCCTCAGCTCATACCCCTCCAGGGCCCATCAAGAGGCTTTTATTTCTCCTTCCCCCCGCAGGTGTGTCTTCTCCTGCCATATGTCCAGCGATATGGGGACCTGGAGGTGAAATGCCATGATGGGCATCCTACAGACAAGCTCATGAAGGTCGGCACAGCCTGAAACAGGTGCAGCACAGCAGAGGGGTGGGACTGTCCCCAAGCAGGGCAGCAGTGAGGGCAGGCAGGAGGAGAGCCCAACAGCCTGGAGTTCTCACTGTCCTGAGGGGGTTTTGCCATCCAGATGCAGCTATGTCAGTGTTGGAGTAAGAAAGAAGAGCTGTGAGTTGCTCCTGCGTCCCAGTGGGGTGCACAGGAGTTGTGCCCACGGTCAGTGCTTGGAAACTGGCACGGGGCCATGGGAATCCACGGGAATTCATCCCTGCAGGAAGTTCTCATCCATATATAGCACTTCCTTCCCTGGCAGCAGCTGCATGCAGTGCCATGGTCCCATGGCACTGCTGGAGAGGGATTGGGAGCAGTGGGCACAGGGGCCAGGGCTTCCCTCTCTCACATCCTGTGTGATGAGGGCTGGGACATGGGGCCTGCCTGGCAAACATCTCCACACCTTGTTCTGCTGTGTTGAAGTGGGAAGTTAGAAATCTAAGTGAGAGTTCTGATCCTCTGAACAGGGCTGGGAGGAACCTTGGGGCATTGCTTGGGCTGTCTCCTGCCCCAAAAGAAGGATCTACTTTCCATTCAGGAGAATGTCTACTGGTTTTTTGTTTTGTTTTTTTTTTTTTTTAATCCTCAGATTTAAAAGTGGAGAGTCTTTACTCTCCTTAAACAAGTTTTTCTAGGATTTAACAATTTTCACCCCTAGAAAACGACCCTGAATTGTCCTTGTTACAGTGTTGAGCGGGCAACATTTTGTTTTAATCCCTACCAGTGAAAGAAATGTATTCCCTTTCTGTTTGTGGCAGCCTTTTACATATTTGGAAATGGTTATCATGTCCCCACAGCCTTACAGCCCAGCAGAGACTTTTCCCAGACTAAACACGGATGGTTCCTGCAGTTCCACAAAGCCAGACCCTGGGCTGTTCCCAAGTCCCCACTGGAGTCTCTCCATCAGGCCTCACCTTTCTCAAAACATGATACCTGTGGATGTTTATACGCCCCAATAGGATGTTTGCCTGTTTCACAGCAGCATCACAAATTGACTCTGATCCACTCTACACCAGATCTTTATCTGTAAAAGGCCTGGCTAGCCAGCAGGTTCCTATCTGACATTGCCACGGATCACTATCACATTTGTCTGCGTGGACTTGCACCCTACGTATTGCCAATCCTTTTTCCATTTTGTTGAGGTCATTTTGACTTTGAATCCTGGCCTCCAGGAGTGCTCACGGCTCTTCCCAGACAGGTCCCATTTGACAAAGACGTAAGCATAATTTTTGTTCCTGGATTTGGAATAATTTATGGATTCACAATAATTTATGAGGGCTTGCAGAACCAGCCCAGGTGGGGTAGGAGAATCACACAGTCATTAAGGTTGGGAAAGACCTCTAAGATCACCAAGTCCAACCATTAGCCCAGAATTGTTCACCACGAAACAGTGTCCCCGATGTGGCATCTGCATGGCTCTTGAACATTTCCAGGAATGGTGATTCCACCATTTCCCTGGGTAGTCTGTTCCAATGCCTGACCACCCTTTGGGTGACGAAATTTTTCCTCATATCCAATCTACCCAAACCTTGGAGTAAGTTAAGGGTATTTCCTCTTGTCCTATCGCTTGTTATATGGGGGAAAAAGGCTGACCCCCACCCGGCCGCCACCTCCTTTCAGGTGTAGAGAGTAATAAAGCTCCCCCTGAGCCTCCTTTTCTCCAGGCTGAACCCCTCCAGCCTTGTGCTCCAGACCCTTTCCCACTCTGTTCCTTTCTCTGCACACGCTCCAGCCCCTCAATGTCTTTCTTATAGTGAGGGGCCCAAAACCGAATCTAGTTTTCGAGACGTGGCCTCACCAGTGTCCAGCAAACGGGGACGGTCGCTGCCCTGGTCGTGCTGGCCACAGTATTGCTAATCCAAGCCAGAATACCCTTGGCCTTCTTGGCCAGCGTGGGAGACAAATAACAAATGTTCTGCGGGGAAGCACCGCGGTGCGGTCCCAGCGCTGTCTGGGACGAAGCGGAGTGGGCAGAAAGGCGAAGGGAGCCAGCGCGGGGCCCGACGCTCGGCGCGGCCGCAGCGCCTTTGTCCGCGGGCGGGAGGGAGGGAGGGCGGAGGCGCGGTGCGGACCCATGTGGCCGCAGTGCCGCCCGCCGGCGGGCTGGGCCGGAGCATGTGCAGCTGCGGCAGCACCTGGCAAGGAGCCGCAGCGCCGGGGATGTGAACCAGGCGGGGAGGAAGGCCTTTGACTCATCAGATAAATCCAGCCCCGCACGGCGAGCGAAGGCGGAGGAGGCGCGGCGGCGAGCCGGGGAGGATGGCGGGGGACAGCGAGCAGCGGCTGGAGGAGCAGGGACAGCCCAGCGGCGGGGAGCCCTTCCTCATCGGGGTCAGCGGCGGCACGGCCAGCGGCAAGGTGCGGGGGAGCCCCGCGGGGCCGGAGGAGCTCCGTGGGAGCTCCAGGGGATGTCCGCGGTGCGGCCCCCCCACACCGGGCGCGGCGGCCACATGGCAGCGCGGCGGGTCCGAGCGGCCGCCCCGCCACGTGCGCTGCTCCGCGGCCGGGCCGCGGGCTCGGGGAGGGCGCTGGGCATGCGGATGGAGCCGGGCATGGGGCCGGGCAGGCTCGCCGGCTGCCCGGGGAAGG
Source organism: Picathartes gymnocephalus (assembly GCA_013390045.1). Taxonomy (NCBI): domain Eukaryota; kingdom Metazoa; phylum Chordata; class Aves; order Passeriformes; family Picathartidae; genus Picathartes; species Picathartes gymnocephalus. Next base: position 745,439 of record WEKY01001340.1, read on the forward strand.
GTGGTCCGGCGGAGGGAGCGCGGCCGCCGAGGCCTCTGCCCGGGTGGCGGCCGGAGCCCCGCGGACACGTGGAGGGGGGTGCGGGGTGAGTGTGGGACTTACTCGCTCCTTCTTTCCGGCCGGGACCTTGTGTCCTTCTGTGTCACCAGGGAGTGGGCGCAGCGGGCAGAGCTGGGGGGCTGCGCGGAGCAAGGGTGGCCCCTCCTCGGCCGGGGTAGAGGTGGCATCTGCGCTCCAGAACCTTTCCTTTGGCTGTGGTCAGCGCTTCCCTCGTCCCCCTTCACCTGCGCCGACCCCTTGCTCCGCAAGGCCCCTCGGGGGCGATGCAATTTCTTTATTTCCCCCCCTCCCCCTTCAATGGTGTCGGTCGTGCATGGGGGTGCCCTTCTCTGCCCAACTTTAGGGTAGCAGGAGAGGGAATTCTGCAGCAAATGCTGACTCACAGCGGCAGAACGACCTCCTGGCTGCTGTGCCGGGAGGGGCTGGCCCGTGGGAGCGGAGTGGGGCGAGGGCTGCGGGGACGGGGCAGCCGCCCGCCGGGGCAATGCGGGTGTTCCCGGCAGGCTGCTACACCCAAACTGCAGCGCCGGGCAGCCTTACGGCTTTTCAGCGTTTTATTTTAGTTGTTTCATACAGCGTGGCTGACTGTAGCTGTTTGACCTCGCTAGGTCACTTTCTTTCTTAATACGAAAAGAAAATTACTTCTTTTTTTATTTAAGAGCAGTAGAACCAGCTCCACAGCTCATCAGTGCTCATATGCAGGGCAGTGCGTTCTACCTGCGTTTTTAAGAGGCGTTTTGGAGAGGGTGAATAGATTTGGAAGGAGCTTATACCTGTGAAATATTTCTTGCTAAGAAAACTGAGTGTGGGCTGACACAGGAGAAGGATGAGCCTTAGATCTCTGGGTTGATCCCTGTTTGGAGTGGGATCCCTTTTTTTCCTCTTGAAGGATGGCATAACCCAACTGCTGTGCCTCAGCCCAGTGTTTTAAGCATGTGTCTCTGAGTACCCTATTGATTCTTGGACCGCTGTTGCTGCTGCAAGGGGGAAAAATCCAGCTGTAACAGGAGAGGGATGGTGGAAGAGGATGCAATCTCCTCCAGTGGGAACCAAAGCAGGATTGTTCTTGCAGTACAGCTCCTGGTGACTCAAACACACTGGGTTTGTCTGTTCTCTGATGCGTGGGTCTGCTTCTCTGTAGTTGCCCCAATAACATTGTGTCTGGCGCTGCTGAACTGTTATATCTCTGAACACTGTGTCTCAGGCCCACAAGCAGCGATTACAGTACAATACACAACGGTGGTTCTCATCTTCAGAGTTAAAATGCTTAAGAGCAGCAGGTTGTCTTAGGAAAAAACTAGGGAAATGGTCCTTTCTAGCAAGGGAGATGTACTAACTGGCTTTTCCTGTCTCTTAGCTTTGATTTCTCCCCCTCCAGTGACTGCTGGCTGCTAAAACCCTCTGTGCAGTGCTGCTCGTTGAAGGGAATCCACCAAATCACTAGAAAGTTGGTGGGAAAAGGCTGCAAGAAATACGCTGGCAAAAACCCCCATGCAACAGGACCTGGGAGTTGTGCCCACAGCCCCTCAGATTGACATTTGGTGCAGCTGCAAGGCAGAGGGGCTGTCCCTCACCTGACTGGTGACAGTGCTGGGTGCCGCAGCACGCTCTGGGAAAGCAGCTGTGGGGCTGATGTTCTTTGCTTAGCTAAGGGCTTGCCTGCAGCCAAAATCCAGCCCGGGGGCTACTGTGCTGGTGTGCTGGCTCTGGGTGAAAACTGAGAGCTAGCAGGAAAGTGAAGCAGGCACCTTTCCCACTGGGAAAGTGACAAATCCATCCGGCTCACCTTGACACCAGTTGAGGGTTGTTGTTGCAACACACCCCTTTGGCAGCACATCATCCCAAAGATAACGGAGGGAATTTGCCTTCCAAGGTGCCCCCCCCCAGCTCTTGCCAGGGCTGCTTTTGGGTCTGACATGGGGATATTAGGCTCCACAGTCCCCTCCAACCCTCTTGGTGTTCCAGCATGGCCAGGCTCTGGAAGGATGGGACCATGTTTTGTAGCTTGCCATGATTTGTGTCGTGTGGTGCCCTGGGGAAGCTGGTGTTGGAAGCAGCTGGCCTTCCCAAAGAGCTTGGGGTTGTTTGGCTGGTGTTCCTTAAATCCGTGAGAACTCAAGTTCAAAGGCTGAGTGCTCTTCCCTAGTGAGCAAAAGAGGCTTGAGCAACTTTGGCCGCTCAAATAGGGGTAGAACCCTGAGTGCTGTCCTGGTTTTTGGCTCTGGAAAGAAATCTGGACTGTGCTGGGAGCAAAACTGGGGAGCCACAGAGGTCCTGGGCAGTCTGGGATGCTGCAGCCTCTGTGAGGGCAGTGCAAGCTGCACAGTGGCTCTTTTGAGTCAGCTCAGCTGGGACAGGCTCTTCACAAAAGCTTGCTGTCCTCCAAAATCCAAGCACCGCATGGCCTGGACAAAGCTTGCTGAGGTTTCCTGGGGTGGAGATGACTTGGTGTAGTGTCCAAACCATGACACTTGGCATTAAGACCCCCATCCCATATCAGACCTGAAGAGGACTGCAGCTGCCTCATTCCCTCAGAGGCATTCCCAAGGCGGGTTGTCGCATTTTCTTTCATCCTGTCTATTCTCAAGTGTTCTGCTAGAGTTCTCATTTCCCTCTTACACCCATGGCCTTCGTGCCAACAGTTTCTTCCCTTGCTCCTGCAGGGGATTCCTGACTCCCAAGGACTCTGCAGCATAGAAGGCAGGCAGCCAGGCTGCAGGCTGGAGGAAAGTTCAGCAGACTGACTGCTGGGATGAGCTGGGATACCTCCTTAAGCTCTTCCTGTGTCCTCACTTCAGCTTAGCTGCTGGGACCTTGCAGGTCCACCAGCAGTGCTGGAGCAGCTTGCTCCCAGCAGCAGTGGTGGCATCTGGTGCTGGGGTGGCTGCAGGGGTGGGGAGAGCTCTTTGAGCTCAGGCTGAGGCATTAATTGTTGTCCCCACGTGAAGTGAGGTGCTGATTGCTGCCTCCCAACAGGAGCTTGGAAGAAAAGACAGGTTTTTAAAGGGCTGATTGCTTTGGTTGGCTGCTCATCCCTCAAATTATAGTGAGGGCTGAACATGGGTGCCACTGCAGCCCTGTAGTTACATCATTTGCGTCTTGAGTTAGCACATCAAGCTCCCGATGTCTGTTTGAACATGCAGCCTCAGAGTTTCCAGCCTGCAGAGCACCAAGATTACAGCCTGTGTTCAGCCAGGTGTGCTCTTCACTTCCTCCACAGGCACTTTGAGCACTGGGAAGGCTGGCTGAGGCTGGAAGAGTGAGCCAGCCAGGAGGCTGGAATTGCCCAGCCAGGGTGGGACAGCCAGTGTTGGCCCCCAGGGAAGGAGTGGTCAGAGCTGCATGAGGCAGTTCCATCTCTGCAAGGAACCCCTTTTGTGACAGAGCTCAGTCCTCTACCACGGCAAGGGCCACCCACAGCAGCCCGGGGGTCACTGCCACAATGTCACCACCTGGATGACTGGCAGAGAAGCCCAGGGGAGATCTGGGAATGACTGCTCTGTGGGAGGGGGACTAACAGGAATTGCAGCAGCCCTGTGCCGGTTCAGCACCATTTCCTGGTGACGTTTGTTCGTGGCTGGCAGAAGCCCTGCATCACAAGGTCTGACTAGTTAAACACTGGTGTCAACGTGTGCTAGAGACTCGTCAAACTTTCTAGTAGAGCGTTGTTCTTGTGCCAGCCCTGATCAGACTGATCCACAGGACGTTTTGATGGGTCAGCCCTTTCCTGTTACTGATGGAATACGTGCTCATTATGGAGCCTGCTTACCATAGTCCCGTGGGCTCAGCCAGCTCTGGGCTATGGAGTTTGCAGCAGGGGCTCAAGAAAAATATCCTGTGCCTAAAACCAGAGGATTGGGAGGGATTGTGTTAGAGGGTTTGTTTTCCTCCCTGCATGTAATCTGTGTTTAGAGCCTCTGTGTGTGTCTGTTTATGCTCCAGCCCAGGATTGCTGATCACATGCACAGTGTCCCAGGGTGAGTGAATAGAAACCTGGCTATCCCACTCCTGCTCTGGCTGGCCTGTGGCTCACAAAGGGAGAGGCAGGGATGGTGAACCTGCCTGGGAACGCTCTGGGTGGAGGCTCAGGCTTTTGGTTTCAGAATAGTAAGTTTCCAGTCCCAGTGTTGCCACATGTATGTGCTCCCATTAGGACTGGAAAGGATGGTGTGGGTCATGACCTGGCTGCAGTCGCAGGCAGACATTTGATGGATGCTCTGGGACCTTTCCCAGTTTGATGTCTGTTCTGTGTGTCATCCCAGTCCTAGCACTTCCTCGTACTTTATAATTACCATAACCTTCAGGAAGAGACCATCTGTAACTCGTGTGCTGCTGGAGATAAGGACAGCACGCTATAGGGGACAGCAGAGAAATGAAACAAATCATTACAGTGGTTCCTTATGTTTGATCTGAGGGAAAATCCTGTCAGACCCCAAAACTGGAGACTGTTTTATCCATAAAGGTGTGACGAGGACACCCCACCCAGGCTGCTGCAGATGCAGAGCCATTGCCAGCTCCTGCCAAGCCTGCTCACGGTCAGATCCTACAGGAAGGGCGTTATGGCAGTGCTGTCCCTGGAGATAACCTGGGCTCCTCTCCCTGGTGGGATGTGACTGCTGCAGTCTGTCCTTGCTCCTGGTTGTGCTGTGGGCCAAGAGCATTGCTCTGTTGGGGAGGACTGTCCTCATGAGCAGCAGCTTGGCTCAGGGTGAGCAGCCTGCAGTGGTGGCAGGAGGCTGTGCCTCTCTTTCCACACTTTTGGCACAACCCTTTTCCTCCTCCTCAGGGATCTGGCAGCTTTGGTGTTTCTTTAGGGCTGGAATCACTTCATCTGGCTAAGTCAGTTTTGCTGGGTGTCTCATCTAGAGTCCCTGGGAAAATGGGAGGTCCCTTCCTGCAGCTGGAATGGGAACTTGACCATCCCTCTGCTGTGCCAAGTTCCTTGGGGATGGACAGACTGCTCTCAGCATGTGAGTTTTAGCCTATCCACCTGCACAAGGCTTAGGAGCTCCTGTTAGCCCAGGACAGGCCTTGCCCTCCTGGGGCTGGAGGCATCAGCTGTGTCCTGCCCCTCCTCATGATGGTTCCTGGTGGTTGACTGTGGCACTGTCCATCAGCTTTTTTCTTAATACCCATCGGAAGTCGTAATTCAGTGTCTGAGTCGTAAGTCATAATTCACTGATCAGAGCTACCCAAGAGGGATTGTGGGATAATCTGCATAATAATGTCAGGGAATTAGTCAGCTCCTGAAGAATATCTGAGCAGCTGGCTATAGGCCATGAATGAATGTGAATTAAATATGTAATTAATATATTCCAAATAAATGTCAGGGGTAGGCCTCCAAACACCCTTCTGTTGAGTTTCTTCCCCTGTGCACCACCTCTCTCCTTTTGGGAAAATGTTGGATTTCTTCCCCAGGTGCCCTCTGCATCTTCCCATCCCAGCAGAATAAAGCTGTGCTTCTTCCTTGAACACTGGCTGTTTGTGTGCTGGGTTCAGAGGAGGAGTCCTGCAAGGGGAGCTGCAGCTGCTTCTGTTCAGGAATAACCTCATGGAGCTTTCACTCGCTCTGCTGATACCTTCCTCTCCACGAGCTGTGAGGTGTGGGCTGGTTTGCACAGCTTTCCCAGGGAGCAGCTCGAGCACAAAGCCTGGGGGAGTGCAGCTCTGGGGGTTTGCTCCAACCTGGAGCTGAGTTCACCTCGCTGCAGCGTGTGGGAAGTCATGACCGATGGCAGGAGCCAGGGTCCCTCCCTGCCTGCGTGCTTGGAAAGTCCTGCCTCAGCTCCATGTGGCTGCCATGGGAAAGGTCTGCTTGGCAACCACGGAGGCTCAGAGGCTGCTGGGTCCTGGCTATATTTGGTTTTAAGCAAGTTCTGGAGGAGGGGAAGGCTTTTGCTTGAGGAAGCATCCTGTTGCTGGGAGTTGGCTGCAGCTGAATCACCATCAGTGTTCGGTTTGGCTTGTGGCAAGGTGTGCATGGATGAGGTGCACATGGAGAAGAGGCTGAGCAGGGACAAGGAGCTCTGGCGTGGCTCTCATATTCCTGCAGATGAGTTGTGCTGTGTAAAGGCATAGCTAGTGATGGGCTTCAAATCCTAGAGCTTGTGCACTGGGATCTCGTCGCCTTTCTCAAGTCATCCTCTGCACTTCTGGGCCTCTTTGAGATGAAACAATTGTCTTCTTCCCTGGGAGAAGCAGTTAGGAATTGGCAAAAGAAGGAGTCCGAGCCCAGGCTGTCCCTTCAAGTGGGTGCTAAGTGCTTGTTGGCAGCATGTGTCCCCTGCATCCAGACTGCTGCACACTGGCACAGTACTGTGGAGTCCTGCTCTGTTCTTGCTCTTACTGGGCATCTCTGGGTCTCCCCAAAACCTGGCTGTGCTAATTTCCAGTTCTTGTAGATCTTTCACAGTCACACATGTGTGCTGTGCTGCTTTGGGAGAAAAGGGTTTAAGCAGGGAATATGTCATTTATTTGGGGGGATATTTCCTGAGGCTGGGAGTTTCTGTTGCCATTGTGTAGGGGAGATTCCAAGTTCTGTTTTTCTGGTTTTTCTTCCTCCTTAACAGTGGGTGTTTATCAGCCAAGGGGAAAAACTGCCTGTCCAGCTGTAGGAGTTGTTCAGACTGGCATCAGACACTGCCCCTCGAGAGACATTGTTGTTCTTATCACAAATGATAGTGAGAAAAGGAAAAACCTTCTCTTGGACCTCACTGAGGTTCACTGCCTGACTAAGGAAAGCTGAACACAGCCCTGGGATGGACTAAGGGAAGCTGAACATGCTCTGTCCCTCGTTTTCCCCAAGTCCTGCTGCACTTAAAGCAGGTGTCATGTGAGCAATGCCTGACCCACACCTGCAGGACCAAGGTGACATGTGTGCCTCTTCCCAGAGCCAGGAGGTGACATCCCCTCTCACGCAGGCAGTGTGGTATGCTGAAACTGAGCTTGGTCCTCAGAGCAGGATGTCCTTGTGGCTTTCTCCACCTCTTCTGCCAGCTCTCCAGAGCCCACCAGGGAAAAGGAAATGGTCCACAGTGTCTGCCAGGTTGTTTTTTTTCCTAGAGGCACCATCCAGTCCAGAGCCCTGGATGGCAAATGCAGCTGGGATACAATCTGTTCCTCGTCTGGAAACCTGGAGAGGGCACGTATTCCTGTCTCCAGCTGCTTTGGGGTACTTTTTCCTTGGGCTTTTCTCACCATCAGGTGTCTCAAATTGTGAGGTATGGAGCTAGAGGGTGATTTTCAGAGCTGATGGAGGTTCTTCTTCACCTTCCAGAATCCATAGACCAGAGATTAGTGTACCTAAGGCAGAAGGAAGACTGGCACCACTTGTCTGATGCTCTCAAATGATTTTATTGCCAATAGACATGCTGAGGTCCAGGGGGAGAGGGTGAATGCAAATCCATGTGTTGCTTTCACTGATTCAAAGGTAAGGAGTCCTGCTCCCTCCCCTGGGCTGGGGAAAGCAGTTTCTGGTGCAGATCCACATAGAATTGGTGGATTTGTGTGAGTGGCTGTGCTGAGAGGTGGTTTGTTCCTAATGGCAAAGGGCCTGGGAGGTTTGGTGTCCTCGGCAGCTGTGGCCAAGGCTGAGCCCTGCCGTGTCCCCTTGCTGCACGGGAAAGCAGTGGTGTCTGGGGGAGTGAGCAGGCAGGAAAAGTGGAAGAGAGGCACTGAACACACCCTGGTTTTGCAAAACCTATGGGATACAGCTGGATAAGCAGGCCAGAGAAGGATGTGGGGAGTGGGAAAACAGAGGAAATGGAGAGCAGGCTCTGGCTTTGTCTGCGTGTGCCGAAGGGCAAGTGACTGGCACGGACTTGCAGGGCTTTGTTCTGGGTGGGAGCAGCTTGCTGCAGGGCAGGACTGCCAGCATGGCTTGGGAAGTGTGACTTGCCTACTGGGAGAGGCAGGAGAAGAAGGTGGGATGCTCAGGAGACCCCAAACTGGTGCCCAGGGCCGCCCAGCCTGCTGTGGGTCAGCTGGAGCTGGTTTTTTCCGCAGCAGAGCTGTGTGTGAGCCTCTCCAGCCAGGCTGGGGATGACTCACAGCCCAGTGGTCACAGCCAAGTCAGGTCAGCCTGGCCTGGAGGGAAGAGACAGTCCCTGGAGATGGCAATGCTGTCAAATCTTCCAGCTTCTCAGGCAAACAGCCTTGCCCTCTGCCTGCCAGGGTGACCTCTTCTGCCAGGCGTGCATTCCCCTCCCTGTTCCCTCTCACCAGTGCTGCCTTCAGCTCTGCAGCTGCAGGTTGCCTGCCAGGTATGGAGCAGACGGCTGAGCCATCCAGGAGGTGGGAGCATGGAAAAAGCCACTGGCAGGTTGGGGCAAGCACTGCACGCTGCTCTTTGCAAGGCAGAGTGCTCAGCATGGCACTTGTGGTGGCTGGGGCCAGGAGCAGCTCAATTGGGCATCTGCAGCCACCGTGATTCCCTTTGGCACCAGGAAGAGCTTCTGTGCCCCAAGCAGTGGATGCCATGGGGCAGGAGCAGAGCACTCCCTAGCCAGCCTGGCCTTGGCTCTCGCTGGCTGGGGCAGTGCTGGCTGCCAGGCAGCAATGCAGTCACCACCAGTGCATTGCACAGCGGCCAAGGACTCCCATGACTAAGGAGAAGGGACTGCAGCAGGCTTTGGGATTTGTCCCCCAAGCTGGGCTCTGGGTCACAGCGCAATGGTGGCCACACAGCCAGTGCCAGCCACCCTTTCCCAGCCTGCTCCATGTGGAGTGCGAGGTGCCAGCAGCACTCGGCAGCCAGGGCCACGTGGCTGCTCAGCCGCTGACTCTGCAGTGCCCTGAGCCTGGCTGTGCTCACAGGCACCAGGATGTGCTGGCTCCTCCCAGCCCCGGCAGCTGTGGCAGAGATCCCTGATGAAGTCCCACGGCTCTCTTCCTTGTGTCTTCTCATCCTGGGCTTTGCTCTCCCTCTGAGGACTCTCTCATGCTGTGGTGGGGTTTCTGGACTGGAGCAGAGCTGGGGGAGCCAAGGCTGCTTTCTCAGGGAGAAGGCTCAGCCCTAGTGCCCCACGGGGAGCTGCCTGGCAGGCTGGAGTGCCTGGGGCCCCTGGGCATGTGGCTGAACCCAAGCAGGAGCCGACTGTTTTTCTGCTGCCACTTGTGCCCAGAATAGGAACTGTGGGCAGGCTATAGGGGCGGAGGAGAGGGTGGCAGGCAGCAAACGTGGTGCTGCTGTCACTCTGAAGAAGTACCATGGTGATGCTTCTGGAGCACTTTTCCCTCAGTGGCTTTGGGCTGTGCCTTTGGGAAAACTGTAGACTCCTGGCTGGATGTCCTGCAAGCAGGCAGGGATGTTACCTGGGGACATCCTCCCTGTGCCACTTAGATGTAACTTGCTGCTGATGTGCTTCCTTTGCTGTTCCTTTTCCAGTCATCAGTGTGCTCCAAGATTGTCCAGCTGCTGGGCCAGAACGAGGTGGACTATCGCCAGAAGCAGGTGGTGATCGTGAGCCAAGACAGCTTCTACCGGGTCCTCACCTCGGAGCAGAAATCCAAAGCACTCAAAGGCCAGTTCAATTTTGACCACCCAGGTGAATGGAGAAGAGCACTGGGGGCTCTGCCATGCACTGTGGGGTGAGGGCTGGAGTGGGACCCCCAGCTCCAGCAGCAGAGACATGGGCGCTGGGGCTCTGAATCCACACGGGACAGGAGTGGGTGGCTTAGTTAAGCTGTTGTGGGGCTTTGTGCATCCCTGGCAGGGTGGGTAGGACCACTTGTGTCTCCCCCTGCTCCCATCTCTCTTGGGAAAGAAATGGGGTGGAGTGTTTGCGATGGGAAAGAGCAGGTTATAAACCCTCAAACTCCTTAAGATCCTCCTCTTCCTGCAAAAAACATCACCCAGTTTGAACAAGGTTTTCATAGAATCATCGAATAGTTTGGGTTAGGAGGGACCTTAAAGGTCATCTTGTTCCAATACCCTTCACTAGAGCTGGCTGCAAAGGAACAGATTGGTTTTTGGTGCAGCTGAGTCAGGCCCAGAGAGATCTGGTGTGGCAGAGTCCCTGGAGGCAGCAGCTCTGTGTCCCTCCTTCAAAGAGGGAACCAGCTGTGCAGCTGCTCTGCAAACCCTTCCACCGAGGGGGCCCTGCCCTGTTACTGCAACAGGGGCTCTTTGAACCCTTTCCAGGCGTATGGGGAAATTCCAGAGCTGCTGTCCCTTCGTCCCCACGAGGACAATGGCCAGAGGCAGTGAGCACTGAGCAAACAGAGCCCTGTCTGTCCAGCAGCTCAGTGCTGGAACACTGCTCCAGTCTCTCCAAGGGCTGGAGCCCTGGAGGAGATGCCCTCCTGTGCCTGGGCTGTCAGCACTGCTGTACAAGGATGGTATTGATCTCTGCAGGCCAGCCTGGTGCAGAGTCATGGAGCCCCGTAGCTCTGGCAGAGCTGGGCCCTGCCTCATCCCTGGGGAGGTGCAGGGCTTTCCTCTCGAGTCTGTGTGTCTGTCTGTCCCCAGCACGAGGTGCCAACGACTCTGGCTTGGGCCAAGCTCAGCATCTGGTGGGTGGGAGAGGTTGCAAAGCTGCCTCGGGTAACGTTTCCTCTCTTCTCAGATGCCTTTGACAACGAGCTGATCGTGAAAACGCTCAAAGAGATCACAGAAGGGAAGACGGTCCAGATTCCTGTCTATGACTTTGTCTCCCACTCCAGGTCTAACAGCTGCTCCTGCCTTGCCTCTGCTAACGCCCCCACACGCTATCCTGCCCTCCCCAAACTCCTGCTCTCTGCTTGGGTGCCTAACCTGCCAGCACAAAGTTTCCATCCTAACTCCTCCAGCCCCCGGGTTAGAGCAGCCCGGGCAGATACAGGCACAGGCTGAGGGTCTGCAAAGCTGCGTAGCCATCCAGCAGCATCCAAGCATCAGTGCAGGGGCATTATGACCCCCCTCCTCTTCCTCCATCCACACCTCCTCTCCCCATAAACTCAGTGTCTGCAGCTTTAACGAGTAGTCCAGCCTCAAACACCCTGGCAGTGCCAGGGAAGGAGGAGGATGACAGTCCTTGCTCCTGTAACACTCCCCTTGCATGTGTTCAGCTTGTTTTGCGTGCCCGTGTTGGTTGTGGATGGCTCTGCTCTGTTTCCCACAAAAGCCCTGTGCTGTCAGGGAGGTGCTGCCTGCTTCCCAGGGAAGCAGAGCTGGCCCTGCACATTCCCGTGCATAGGCTTTCCTGGGCTTTCTGGCTTGGCACATAACCCTTGTGGAGCAGCAGCTGGCCGAGGTAGGGGGAGAAGGGCTAGTGTGCTTCCTGCTTTGCTGTTTATCCTTCCAGGGAGCGTACGTATGCCTTGGATTCCCTCCACAGCGGTGGGGTAGGTCTGCCCTCTCCTCCGTGTCCCCCCTGGTGCAGCAGTGGTGTCCCAAGGCTGGAGCAGTGCTTAGGAGCACCGCTGCTTCCCCTCCCCTCCACCCACCTCTCTTTTGTTTCCCAGCCTCCCCCAGCAGGTTTTGACTGTGCTTTCCCCTGGCAGGAAAGAGGAGACGGTGACTGTGTACCCTGCTGACGTGGTGCTCTTTGAGGGCATCCTGGCCTTCTACAGCCAGGAGGTGCGGGACCTCTTCCGCATGAAGCTCTTCGTGGACACGGATGCCGACACCCGGCTGTCCCGCAGAGGTGAGGCAGGGACAGGAGTCCCCCTTAACTCATCTGGGCAGGTGGCAGTGCCCAGAGCAGAGCTGGAGTTGGCACAAAGCTGCCAAGAGCTGGGGAGCTTTTTCTCCGCAGTGCAGAGCATCACGAGGGCAGCTCGTGGCACTGGGAGAGCACCTTGCTCCGTGTCTCTTGGGATTCAGTGGGATTTTTGCTGCCTTGGCTGGGATTCCTCCTTTGGTGACTGCTGAGTGTGCTGTGTCCTCGCATGGCCCCGTGGCAGGAGCCCAGTGCCAGCAGCTGAGCAGCAGCTGCTGCCAGTCAGCAGATGCCAGCAGGGAAGGCTGCAGTGGGCAAGGCAGAGCATCTGGGCAGTTCATTCAGAAGGCAGTGCCTGGTAGATCCACTCAGGGCCTGCGGTGTGGGTGTGCTCCAAGGATGGCATTTGGGCCACGGTGTCCACCATGGGTGGTGCAGATGGGAAGTGTGCTTGTACATTTGTGCAACCCAGTGTGGAGCCTTTATGTGGCACCTGGCACTGGGGTGATGGTGTGGGAGCAAAGAGCCCTAGAAAGCAGTGTCCCCCTCTAGGACTCCCCATGTCCTGCTGGCTTGGCTGTGGGCTGCCAGCTGACATGGGAGGGACACCAGCTCTGCAGGGCCTGCATGACTTGAGATGCCCTTTGTTTCAAAGCGGCCTTGAGGAGTGGGGTCACTGCTGTAGTACCTCCTGAGTGACTGAAAAACCATTTGGGGACTCTTGGGGCAGAATTCACTCCTGTCTGAACTATTCCTACCCCTGCCTGGCTCTGACAGGCTCCACAGGGTGCCTGGGGATGCAGAAGATGACTTAGAGGTGCAGTTCCTTCCAGAGCTCTGTGCTGTGACGAGGGGAACACGTCTCAGTGCGTCAGTCTGGGACTGTGTGCATGGGACTGTTCCACTCTGCAGTGGAGCTGGTCTTGCCTGCCCTCCTGCTGTCAGACACATGCAGAGCCTCCTCAGCTGCTGGGATGTCATCAGCACTGATTAACATCTCCTTTTTTATGAATCCCTCCTGACCCTGCCCACTGTTCTTGCATGACTCATCCAGGGAGGTGACAGCACAGTCGTTGCAGGGAGATGTATTAGGAGGTCACAGATGTGCACTTGCAGGATCCCAAAATGTGAGCCTGAACTCCTTAAACTCTGCTGTGCAGGAGCGTGGGGCCACACCCAGCCACGGCCTAGGACACTGTCACTGGTGTGACCCCAGCCAGCAACTCAATCCCACGCAGCTCCCTGCTCAACCTCCCCTGGTAGGAGAGAATCAGCAGGGTAAGAGTGAGAAAACTTGTGGGTTGAGACAGTTTAATAAGTAAAGCAAAAGCCACAAGCCAAGCAAAATGAGGAATTTGTCACCACTTCCCGTGGGCAGGCAGGTGTTCAGCCATCCCTAGGAAAGCGGGGCTCCATGGTGTGTAACGGTTATGTGGGAAGGCAAATGCCATCACTTTGAATGTCTCGCCTTCCTCCTTCTTCCCCCAGCTTTATATCATCATGTATATGGTGTGGAGCATCCCTTTGGTCAGTCAGGGTCAGCTGTCCCAGCTGTGTCCCCTCCTCCCACAGATGGGGTGGGGTGAGGAGCAGCAAAGGCCTTGGATCTGTGTAAGCGCTGCTCAGCAATAACAAAAACATCCCTGTGTTATCTGCACTGTTTTCAGCACAAATCCAAAACACAGCCCCATATTGGCCACTGTGAAGAAAATTAACTCTATTCCAACCGAAACCAGCATGTTCTCTGTCCCTTATTCCAAACCACTTAACATCATGCTCAGGCCCCCCACTATCTATCCAGTCCGTTCTCATTCCCTACCTTTGGTGTAACACACATCTATCAATCCCCTATTTTATGGACCACCCCTGTAACACCTCCCCCAAATGTGTCCACTGAGTTAATTTAGTCCCTGACTTTGGATTCCATCTGTTCTAGTGGTCATTCAGGACAGGAGAAGGTGGTGTGGAGTTACTGGGTCACTTCTGTACTCACACTGCTTTGTGTAAGGCTGGCACTTCTCTCAGCCACCGTCAGTCACTTGCGAAAGGGCAGCTTTGCTGATGGAGGTGCTGCTGTCTCCTAGTTACTGCAACTCATTGTTCTCCTGCTAGGAATCTGGCCAGTTCCCTACCATCAGCAGTTGGTAGGACCACTGCAGCATCAAATCTGTTTATGTCTGCCTGTCATTTCTGGGAAAGGAGAGCCTGTACGTGAGGTGCCAAAGGTATAATCATGTCCCTGGAACGTAGCTGGAGGCAACTCACAGCAAAAGTTGGGATCTTGTGCTGTGATGTGGCCCTGAGTCATCTTTCTGTCCCAGAAGTCCTAAAGGGTTGCAGCAATTGTGTTTTCAGCTGGGCAGCAGCAGGAGATGAGGTTCCTGGCAGTGCAGCTGACAGCTCAGTTCATCAGTAGTGCTGGGGTTCAGTGTGTGCAACTCACGCTGTCCCCATCTCAGCACCTCTCCCCAGAAATTCTGCTAGCAGAGTGCAAGGGGCAAGGTCTGCCAGGTACCTGAAACAGGGATCCATGGGAGTCAGGGACCTGATTCTGGCTGAGCTCCCTTGCTGCCCTGTCCTTGGCCAGTTTCCCTAAAAAAGAAACCAGGTCCAGTGTCACGTGCATATTTTGGGTCCAGTTTGAACTTAGACCTGCTGGCTTTAAAGAGGTGCCGATCTGTCCTTGGGATGTTTGCCTGCCCTGCCAGCACTTCCCCTGGACAGGGTATGTGGTTGGGACCTGCTGCTTTGGGGCCAGGTGCAAGACAGCAGGTGTTTGATTTGTGTTTGTGTGTGGGGCCATTGTCCTGCTGTGGTGTGCCCTGGGAAGAGGCAGCAGAGCTTTGCCCTGTCAGGACCAGCCCCTGCACAGCTCACAGGCCTCCTGCACCCCAACAAATAAGGTGTGGGACCTGGGGGAAAACAGGTGTTTTATTTTCCCTGCCTCTTTTTCTGTATTGTTTGAGCTGGGGCTCTCTCCTGCTCTCTGGAGAAGCTGGTTCCTGGAGCTGGCGCCTGTCCTGCTGCCAGCCCTTTTCCCCCATCACTTCCCCCATGCAGGGCTGTGAAAGGCCACGCTGTGAAGCTGCTGGCCGAGGGCAAACAGAGCCCTGGGGACAGTGCCAGAGCAGCAGTGTCCTGGCCCCGGGAGCACACGGGCAGTGGCTGCCGAGCAGGTCAGGCAGGCTGGCAGGGCAGTGCCGTGCCTTGGCTCTGCCTGGCACATGGGGGAAAGCTCATTCCAAACCCAGTGCCAGGCACTTGCATGCTGGGGAAAAGCCAGCAGCCCCCTGGGGACAGCCAGGAGCTGTCTGCTCGGCCACAGGGCTGTTGTGGATCTTCCCTGCGGATTGAATTCCTGCTGAACTGGGGCACTTGTCCACACTGAAGTGGCTTCAGACAGGAGATGGCACTGGCCCAAATAGCTCATGCAAACAGGGTGAAAGGCCTGAGTGACAGAACAAGCAGGAGTCCGGTTTGCTCTCCTGCCTTCGGGCTTCCTCCTGAGCTGTCCTGCCCCAAGCACCCCCTGAGCCTCTGGTTTGCCTGCCCGGCTGGGGACAGCACAAGGAGCTTGGCAGAGCTGTGCAGGTGGGTGAGTTTTACTCTCCTCACCTCTGCAGACCTGAGTTAAACTGTGCCTTAATGTGTGAGTGGCTGAACCCCACTGCTTTCCTATTCTTTGGGCACCTCTGCACTGGGATGACTGAGAGAATGCCCAGTCAGGCAGGACAGAGTGACAGGAGGGAGACAAAGGCTGAGGCTGGCACTGGTTACAGCTGGAATGTGCATGCAGAGCTGAGAAGGGCAGGAGGCCAAGAAAAGCCCTTGGTCAGGTCAGCCAGCCCTTGGCTCCCAGGAAAACTTGGAAGCAGGCTAAAAGCATGGAGCTGGGCTGGGATGTGCTCGGACACATGGGCAGCAGCCTCCAGGAACAGAGATCTCAGGGAAAATATCCAGATGACTGGCTAAAGGCTGTACTGAAGGGAAAGGGGGTGGAGAGATTTGTGCCTCAGCCCCTGACTGTGCCTTGCATCTTCCCCTCAGTGCTACGAGACATCAGTGAGCGAGGCAGGGACCTGGAGCAGATCCTTTCTCAGTACATCACCTTTGTCAAGCCTGCCTTTGAGGAGTTCTGCTTGCCGGTGAGTCAAGGGAGTGCCACCCACCTGAGTGCTGGAAGTGCCTCATCTCCTCAGACAGGAGCACTTGGAGAGCTCAGATCAGCCTCCTGTGCCTTGCTCCCTCCCTGCAGGCTCTGGCCAAGGCAGGGTTGCCAGTGCTGGCCAGGGCAGGGTGTGATGGGGACTATTTATACAGCCACTGCCTTCCTGGTGAGATCACCCTTCCCTTCGGAAAGGCAGCATGGCCAGAGGAATCCCTCCCTGTGCAGGGCCTGACAAATCATTGGGCAGCTCAGCCTGGGAGGGAAGGTTCTTGGCTGTATTTAGCTGGGGAATGGGAGGTTGCTGCCCCTAGGCAATGTTTGCTGTGTCTGCCTCCTCTTTTGGGCTGTCCTGCCCGCCCTTTTCACCCTGCAGTGCTGCTGGCTTCATGCTTGGGAGAGCAGGGAAGCTTCTTCCTTCTCTCTGTGCAGCGGGATGTGGCCTTGCAGGCTGCATTTCCCAGCTGGTGAGTGGCTAGGGTGACAAGGCCTGCCTGGAGAAAGGAAGTTCCTTTGGGAGCTGCTAAGAGGCAAGGCTCCCTGGCAGACAGGGAATCTGCAGTCCTGCAGACTTGCATGGCAATAGCACATTTGCAGGATCAGCCACTGTACCCCTTTCCTGGCTCTTGGGGAGGAGCCTGTGCCTTAGTTCTCAAGGCTTTTCAAGCAGCTGTGGTAGTTACATGAGGAATTTTTTTTATTCTGGAGAAAGTGGGCCAGCAGAGTCCTGAAACCTGGGAGCTGCTGGCCAGCACCACAGGCAGGAATTAAACTGTGCCTCCCCACCTTAGGAGCATCCCTATGCTTGGCTCTCTGTTCAGCTCTGCCCTTTACCTTAAGAGGGACTGATTCTGTGCTACAGAATCTTTTCCTGGCTCTTGCACAGCTCCTCCCTTTTTTCAGTCTCACTCAGCTGTGGCTCTGGAGACCAGTTCCAAAGCCCAGAAAGGCTTTTCCCAAGAGGCAGGTCCAGCTTGCAAGGCTCCTCTTTTTCAAGCCCCTAACAAGATAAATCTAGTTTTTCGAAGCAGCGGATGCTGCATCAGGCTTTTCTGATGAAGAGTCTGTAGGAGAATGAAGTATGAAACAAGGAGGGCACAAAACTGCCTTGTTTCTATCCACAAGAAACAAGATTCTATCTATGTTTACTGCATTGCAATGGTCTGCTCCCACTTCCAACCTGGTGTTGGCTCAGCTGCAGAGCAACTGCAGGCTCAGCACCCACCGTGGCTGTTATTTGACTCATAAAGCAGCTCTGGGCCAAGTGGCCCAGTACTGAAATGGTTCAGCATATCCTGGTGATTTTCGATATGTCTGGAAGCCCTTGGAGGTGTCAGGTGACACCCATCACCCCAGCTGGCTTGGTGGGGCTTGGCTGTCAGCTGTAAAACTGACACAAACGGGGAGGAAACTGAGACTGGCACCTGCAGGTGAAACTAGGTCAGGACTGGTGCCCTGAATCACACCTTCTTTGCAAGTGATGTGGTAGAGAATTCTCCCCTCTTCCAGGCAGATCTCGTGGCTGTGCCCAGGCACGCCTGCTCATGCTCTTGGAGCAAGTCTGGATTGGATTCAGGGGGAAATGATGTTCCCAAGAGCATCAGCTGCTGGAGTCTTGTGATTACGAGGCTTCTTAATTGCAGGTGTTATTTAGGGTGCCCCTTACTGGCTTCTGTAGGAGCTCATGAAAATGGAGTCAGGGCACAAAGCATGGCCCTTGAAACATAGAGCAGAACACAAATAAGAGTGTCCAAAATGTATTATCAGCAATGACACCTCCCAGTGAGTCTGGGCTGGGCAAGGATGGGGCAGGGACAATGCCCCAGCCTGGTGTCCCTCCACTTTCCCTGTAACACGGTGCTCTCTCTCCTCCCAGACCAAGAAATACGCTGATGTGATCATTCCCAGAGGAGCAGATAATGAAGGTAAGCACCCAGACCTTGCTGTTCTGCCCTGGCAGCCAGCTTTGGGCTATTGCTGTTGCAGTAGAGACAGAGGGGACTCAGGCTGCTGCCACCCGAGAGAGTGCTGTTACCACAGGTGTGCCAAGATGAGCCTGTTCCCTTGAGCATGCTTGTGCTTCGAGCATCAGTGGGTGGAAGTTTGTCCTCCTGTGCTCAGGCCTGAGAGCCCACCTATGTGCTACACCTCCAGGCCAGTTCTTGGTTCATCCCACACAAAAGGGAACGTGCAACTGGGACAGCCAGGTCTGGAATCAGCCTGACCGTGCTGGCTTGAGGGGCAGAGGGATCAGATCCCAGGGGGGCAGTTGCTCTAGGAAGGGAGAGCCGTGGGAGGGACAGCAGGGACACAGCTCTGCCTTGCCTCTGGTCCATTTGCAGCCATGCTAATGCCTTCTCTCCCCATCTTGCTCGCAGTGGCCATAAACCTGATAGTGCAGCACATCCAGGACATTCTTAACGGAGGACTCAGCAAACGCCAGAGCAACGGGTACCTGAATGGCTACACTCCCCCGCGCCAGCGGCAGCCCTCAGAGTCCAGCAGCCGGCCCCACTGACCCGGGCAGAGGCGTGAGGCCAGGCCAGGCCCCTCTGTACATACTGTCCACTCGTTCCCCCCTTATCTATTTAAGAAACCAGATGGAGACGAATGCCTTTAATTTTGTATGTTCGAGTTGCCGAATGAGAAGCAGCCGGTTGCTCGGGAGCCCGGACCACCCTCAGCTCCCAGCCTTGCTCGATAACTCCTCTCCAGCACGGAACTGGCTATAAATCTCTATAAATATAGAATTGCTCTATTTTTGTGTAAATGCAGAATAACGTAAAATTACTTGCCATAAGGTATTTGCCAGGCTCAGTGTCGCTGGGAGGGATGGGGAAAGGGGGTGCTGGGAGGTGTTGGTGTCAGGATCTTCACCTCAAAGGCGGTAAGGAAGGAAGAGAATTCAGCAGCTGCTTTAGCATCACTGTGGTATCCATCCTTGGGGAAGGGCAGTGTGTGGCCTGAGTGTTACACCTGGGTTGGGGTTGTCTCTTCCTGCCATTGCTGGTCAGGTCCAAGCAGCCTGGTTTTGGCTGGCAGGTGCTGCACAATGCCTCTGGCAGGTGGGAGAATGATGTGGAGTATCTTCCCCTGACTCTGCAGCTCCGAGTCTGAGCCTTTCAGCAGCATCCCGTTCTGTGCCTGCCGCCCCTTCCCACCACAGGTGTGGGGCTGCTGTCACACCCTCCAGCGAGGACCTGGAAGGTGGTGCTGGGTGTGTGGCCACATAAACACGGCCTTTTTAGCACTCTCACTGCCTGGCTTGTGTGGGGGCAGCATGTGGGTACCTTCAGCCCCTCTGGAGCTTGGTGGCTGTGTCTGGTGGCACTGTTAGTTGACCCTGGGCTGACCTGCCTGGAGGTTGGCTTGCAGGTCACAGGTGTGTCTCATTCCTCACTTGGATCAGTTTTGCTCTTGTTTGGGGGCTTTGGGGGTTTGTGGGGTATGGTTAAGGGACAGCCAGCCTTTTCTAAAAGAAAGGGGCAATGGCTGATAAAAGGTAGCTGCTGAGCTGCCTGTCTGAAGGACTCAGCAGGGTGTGGTGGTCCCTGGGCTGCCTTGCATCCCCATGTGGGACATCCACAGGTCCCATCAGGGTAGTGTGAAACTGGGTGCTCCCTGTTTTCAGAGCGTGCTCTTGCCTGTCCTGCAT
The DNA here is from genome assembly GCA_013390045.1 of Picathartes gymnocephalus. Lineage (NCBI taxonomy): Eukaryota > Metazoa > Chordata > Aves > Passeriformes > Picathartidae > Picathartes > Picathartes gymnocephalus. The sequence goes on from WEKY01001340.1 coordinate 764,958, forward strand.
CCCTTTCACTGTCCTGGGGAGGGACACTGTCCCTGCAGTGTGTTGTCCCAAGAGCTGCCCAGGCAGTGCCCTCCTTGCCCAGGGTGAGAGTTAGTCTCCCCTAACCTGGTGGTGCTACAACAGCCATGTCCAGAGGGGCCTGGTGGGGTTTTAGTGCAGGTTTAGGGATGCCTGGAGAGGCCCCCTGCAAGGTGGCAGTTTGGCTGGGGCAGGGACTTGGGAGCCAGTGGAGGGGGTTTGGTGGGATGGTAGCCAGCAAAGATCCTTCATCCAGTGCTGCTAAGACTGACTTGCCCTACCAAACTCAAAATTTCACAGGCATCCCACAAAGCTTGGAGCAGAGACCCTTAGCCTTGCTTCCTCCTGTTTTTTTCAGTCTTTCCAGAGCATTGGTTTTGCTCTGTGATAAAGAGTTTAATGGACCATGCTCCATTGCTCTCCAGCCTGATGTGAGCTGGGACAAGCTTTGGGCTTGGAGAGAAGAAGAAAGGAAACACCTCCCCCCAGTGACTGCAGCTGGGGCAGACTCATTCCTTCTCGCTCTGTGATGAGGCAACCTTTTATCCCCCTCCCTGGTATCCCTCCCTGTCTGCCAACACTCCTCCAGGCACATCACCTTTGCCATCACCAAGGGCTGGCACTGCCTGATTCCGTGTAGGTAAGAGGGACCAAAGCCCTGCAGAACTGGTGAGGCTTCTCAGGGCTCCTGCAAAAGACAAGATAAAACACTGGCCTCCTCTTCCCGGTGAATAAAGATAGAATAAATGGATGCTGGTGTTGTCTCCTGTTTGGTGCTGCCTGGTGCTGATTGCAGTCCCAGGATGGAAGCAGAGACTTGGCCAACCTTGTCTTGGTTCTGCAAATCTAAGCCAGACCTGGAGCAAAGCTGCTGGCACAGGTCAGTGCTTTGGTGAAGAAAGAGGCAGCAGCTCTGGCTTTGGGCTGGTCCTCCTTATTGTAAAGCCCAAAAAACTCACTTGATGAGGCCTGAGGCTTGTTCATGTGCTCTGCGTTAGATACACAGGAGAAATAATGACGAGATACTCTCCAGAGGTCAAAACAACCAACAAGATCTCACTGGCAAATTTAGAAAATCAAAGAACTTCGGCAAAAAGTTTAGAGCAGCACTCAATCAACATAAAACGCTTATCAGAGCATTAAATTGGCCCATTCAACTTCTCAAACTTTAAGCCCATTACATTCTAAGTTATTCATGAATTCTGAGAAGAGGGAATTAGAGGAAAAAGAAAGAAAAGATGGAGAAAAGGACACATAGAGCTATCCCCTCCTGGGTTCCAGGGGTGTTTCATCTGATAGAAACTCCAAGAGGAGGTAGGGTTCAGCTTTGACTACTCTTAACCTTCCTGGGCCCTTGTCCCAGGTGGGTTTTCCAGTCATTTGGCCACTCAGGAGCCTGGTTAGGGACTCCAGGGGCAGGTGTGGAGCATTGCTTCTGGTGTGCCAGGGATTGGCAGCCACTGCAGGGCTGGGATACAGACTCTGGGGATGGGGGATGTGCAGAGCAGGGCATTACCTCACCAGGGCAAGGCCTGGCCTGCCCCTTGCCCTACACATGTGCACCCCAAAATGTCTCAAGACATCAGTCTTTTACACCCACTCAGCAAGTCCTGGTGTACGTGTGGCTTGGGGTGCTGTTGTGAAACCACTGTGCTCTCAGAACAGCAGAGGTGGGCAAGTTCAGCCCTTCCCAGTATCTTGAATAAATGACAGTCAAGTGGGTTTCATCAAACGACCTCACAGGCAGGGTGGCATCAGCACCAGTGGGGTGCCAGGCAAGGGGGGGACTCCTTTTAGCAAAGGGATAAATCAGTTTGTGGTGAAACACTTGAAGTCAGTATGGGTGCACAAAGGAGAAGCCAGGCTTAAATGACCTGATAACCCTCTGAAGAAATGACTGGGTTGGTAGGTGAGGGGAGAGCAGGGCATGTTGTCTACCTTGGCTTGAGTCAGGCCAGGATAGGATGTTCTGTAACATCCTCATAGTTGGATGTATGGGCTGGATAAACCCCAAGGCAAATGGAAAACTGGCTGAATGACTGGTCCCAGAGTGTGGTGATCAGTGGTCTGAGATCTGGTTGAAGACCAGTAACTTGTGTGACCAGATCCAGCCCATCTGACATCTTCACTGAATGACTGATGAAGAAATGCGCTGACAGAAACGTTTTGATGTTCAGCAAAGGGAACTGCACAAAGTCCTGCACTTGGGGAAGAGTGATCCCGTGTGCCCAGTACATGCTGGGACATCTGGAATGCACAGAGAAGGCTGGGAGGGTCCTGGTTGTCCAGGAGCAAGAGGGCAGAGGGCTAAAGGTATCCTGGGCTGCTTCAGGGGAAGTGTTGGGTTAGGGTGATCCTTCCCCTCTCCTCAGGTGAGGCCACACCTGAACACTGTGTCCAGTTCTGGGCTCTCCAGTGCAGGAGCTACTGGTGAGAGTCCATTGAAGGGTCATGAAGATGATGAAGGGATTGGGACATCTCTCCTGTGGGGAAAGATTAGGATATGTGGGATTGTTCAGACTCGAGGAGGCTGAGGGGGAATCTTGTATATAAATAGCAGGAGAGAGAGTGAAAAGACAGAGCCAGTGGTTGGACATGGACACAACCTGAAAAAGAAGGGGTTCCCTCTGAACATCAGGAAACATCTGCTGGGAGAGTAACAGAGCACTGGCACAGCTTGTTCAGAGGTGTTGTGGAGTCTCTTTCTTGGAGATACCAAAACTGCAGAAGTTCATGGGCAACTGGTTTGAGACAACCCCACCTGAGCATGGGCTTGGACAAACTGAGCTGCCAGGAACCTGCCAACCTCAGCCAGTCGGTGAATTTGAAATATTTCTCAGATAGGAGAGGAGCTGGTGCCAGCTTTGTCCCTTCTCCTAAGCCATGTCCCTCCTCAAGGGGACTTCCAAACTCTTTCTGCCACCTTCCTCTGGTAGTGCTGGTGCTGGAGCTCTTGCAGGTAAAGGTGATGCCCACAGTTTTCCAGGCCCTGCAGAGCAGCCAGGACATGTCCACCTGGGCAAGGTAATCCCCAAGCTGACCCAAGAGGGTAGGGCAGGTCAGAGGCCACACTCTCCACAACAAGGGGTGGGTTTTTTTGTGCCCCAGGAATGACGGCCTCCTTCTGGAATGTGGCACCTCGGGGGTCCCTCCCAGCCACTCTCCCACCCCAATTCTCCCATGTCTCCTAGAACACACATTCTGGAAGGTCACAGACAGCAGCCTGGCTGACACCCCTGCCTTCCATGTTGCCCCTTCTCTGGATGCCCTTGGTACCAACTGGACACGTGCCACAGGAACAATAAACTTTGTTGATATGAACCTTGCAGGAAGATTCTGAAAGTTGGCTGCTCCCAGCAGGAATTTTGCTGAGTTTCACAGACAGGTCTGATGCATGGGCATGCTCTGCTCTGACTGTCATATTTAGGAAGACATTCCTGGCCTTTGGGATGCCTGTGGGCCCTGGGAACACCTTTGGGAAGGTGGCAAAGGGGCACAAAGGTGGCAAGAGGAAGAGGGCATAGGCAGTGGAGGAGCCCTTACCACAGGAGCCTTTGGTGGTCTGAGGCACCTTGTGACTGGTTGTCATCCTGGAGGGAATTTACTGCTGTCTGGATGAAAACGCTGCAGTTGGCATTGTTATCCAGCCACTTCCAAACATCTGCTCCTCTTCCAGGTGTGATCCCACCAGCCTTGGAGGTTCTAAGGACTAAGGAACCCAGTGGGCCATGAGCAGGCACTGGGCACTGTCACCTTACAGGGACACATGGGCAAAATGGTCACCCATGTTAAGAGGAAAGCCAGAAGTTCATAGAAATCCTGAGTTGGAATAGATCCACAAAGATCATCCAAATCCAACTCCTGGCCCTGTACAGAATCACAGAATGGGTCAGGTTGGGAGAGAGCACAGAGGGTCATCTGGTCCCACTTCCCTGCTCAAGCAGGGCCATCCCAGAACACAGCATTGCATTGTATCCAGGTGGGTCTGGGATGTTCCCTGTGAGGGAGACTCCACAATCTCTCTGGGCAACCTGTTCCAGTGCTTGATTGCTGCACAGTGAAGAAGTTCTTCCTTGTATTCAGGTGGAACTTCCCATGTATCTCATCCCAGTGGTTGGCACCATGGAGAAGAGCCTGGCTCCATCATCTTGGTATCTCCCCTTTAGATATTTATACACATCAATGAGGTCTCCTCATGCACAGGACAGCCCAAAAATCACACCATGTTCCAAGTTCAAGCACATTGACAATGAGAAGTGCCATTAATCTGGAATTATGGAGGGATAGGGGGACCAGGGAAGTGATCGTTCCTTTGTACTCAGCATTGCTGAGGCTGCACCTCAAGTGCTGCATTCAGTTCTGGGCCCCCCACTTTAAAAAGGACATTGAGGTGCTGGAGTGTGTCCAGCGAAGGGCAACAAGGCTTGTGAAGGGTCTAGAAAACACGTGAGGAGCGGCTGAGGGAGCCGGGGGTGTTGAGCCTGAAGGAGGATCAGGGGGGCCCTCATCGCTCCCCGCAACCACCTGGCAGAGGCTGTAGCCAGCTGGGGTCGGTCTCTTCGGCCGGGCCTGCAGGGGGAGGACAAGGGGAAACGGCCCGGCTGAGACAGGGGAGATTCAGATTAGATATTAGAAAAAAAATCACTGTCGGGGTGGTCAGGCATGGGAACAGGCTGCCCAGGGAGGTGTCGGAGCCACCATCCCCGGCGGTGTTTAAGAGACATCTGGCTCTGGTGCTGGTTTAGCGGTTCCAGTGACGCTGCAGGGTGCACGATCGGACTCGGTATCATCTTAAAGCTCTCCTCCAAGCCTGACGATCCCACGATCCTATGAGAGGACGCACGGCGCCCTGTGCATGCGGTGGCTCTGGCCCGTCGCTGGCACACGAGCTCCAGGTGACAGCCACAGCTCCGGGCCCCCGGCTGGCGGCGCGGCGGGGCCGGGCCGTGCTGCGGCGGGAGGGCGGCTCCGGGGGCGGAAG
>WEKY01001340.1:770118-795695 GCA_013390045.1 Picathartes gymnocephalus
CGGCTCGGCTGCGCTCGGCTGGGCTCGGGGTGGCCCTTGGGCCGGGCCCGGCGGAGGGGAGCGGTGCCCGTCCCTCAGGAGCTGCCGCCGGGAGAGCCGAGCTGTGCCGCGGGCTGCAGGGCCGCGCTGTGCTGGCAGAGCCGTCCCCTCAGCCTGTTGCTGCCGCGCGGAGCAGCGCGGCTGAAATGTCTTTATTTTGTGTGTGTGTGTGTACGCTCCCCACCCCCGGCTGTTAATGTGGGTTTAAGGGGATTAAATCTGATGCAGTCGCGGGGCTAAGAATAGCCTCGTCCACGTTGCCTTGCGTGTGCGAAGTGCTCCGAGGGGCCGCCGGGCGCTGCTGGCACACGGGACAGCCGGCCGTGCCCCGGCGGGATGCGGGGATGCGCCCGTCCCCGGCAGCCGCAGCTCGCCTCGGAATTGGTATGCGGTGCCCTAACCGGGAGGAATTGCCTTTCTTTCTTTGCAGGGAGCTGCGAACCTGAGTAATTTGCAAGTGTGGCAGACAGCAAGTCTGAGCTTATTCTTCATTAGCTGGCGAACTGCTCCGCTTGTGTGTCTGGGATAATGCTCCCAGAGAGTGCTGCGTGTAAAATGAGGTTCTTCTTCACGTAGCCAAACGGAGCTGTGACCGTTCTCTAGTTTAATTTAAATTGTGCCAAAAATATTTTGCTTATTGTTGCATGCAGGACTCCAATCTGACGGTCTCAGTCTTCCAAAAAATGATCTTATTCTTCCTAAGTTTAATGTTTTTCTCTTTTGAATGCTACTTGTGTTTATTTTAAGGTTTAATTAATTCTCATTCTGTCATTGCTTTTCCCATAGTTCAGTGGTTTCCCGTTTCTCTCTTTTTCTGGAGGGGTAGAAGCCTGTGACTGTCAGTGTGGAAGCAGAACACCTTTTGGTTCTTTTAATAGATTTTTTTTTTTTTTTTTTTTTTTTTTACACAAGATTGGCTNTTTTTTTTTTGGTTACACAAAGTTAGGCTTATTGCTTTGAGTAATAATTGAATCAAATGTATTCCTAAGTGAATAGCTATCGAAAATGAAATTGGGGCAAGCGATGCCCTTGTAAAAAGGGTTAATTTACATTAGAATTAGAAGTTAGTGGTTGAATATGAAAGGCCTGTGTAGTTTGCAACTGTTATTACTCTCAGAAAATGAACATTTGGAGTGGAAGTGTAGTAAGCATCAGGCAGCATCGTTCATCTTTGCAGATGCAGTAGCATTATTAGCATCCCTCTTACCTCTGGGGCGCACTTATCTTCAATTTCCAGACACAAGTTTTATCTTCTATCAAATTCTGGCTCTGCAGTGTAGCTGGTGAGCAGTGCTGTGCTGTTTATTAGGTGCCAGCCTGCCTTAAATCTCTGCTAAATGTGTGAGGAAGAGATACCTCCTGGCTCTGAGCAAGGAGTGAGAGTGAGCACCCTGTTACTTCAGATATTTTTCCCTTTGGTAGAATACTTTTAAGCATTCAGGGAGGCAGGCAGCTTGCTGACTTTATAGTGTGCGTGTTCTCTTTGCTAAGGAATCTTCGTGCAGCCGTGGTGAAAATATTTTTAATGTTGATGATGTTTCCTTCTGCTTTATTCTCTGCAGTCCAGGTGTTGTTAATCTGGGCTGTGAATTTATAACTGGATAAGAGCTCGAAGCCACATTAGTACATGGCTGTGGGCAGCTCTATTCTCTTAGAAGGAGACTGAAGAGGGGAAAGGAGGTCCTTTTGATTCAGAAATCACCTTTTTTTTCTTTTTTCTGTTGGATCAGGTCTTGAAGTGTAGGTTGAAGGTTTCTCCTCACGGTGCATGGACGGAAAGCCAATGCGCAGGTAAGACACAAAAACAATTGTTCTTCTCTTCCCCAAATAGGATAAATCATCTGAGTTGGTTTTGTACGTGTCTGGGTTATAAAATATTGTGTGGTTTTGGATTTTTTTAAAAAAGCCTGGCTATAGGGAATTGGGAAATAAATAATTCCTCTTTAGTCCTTTCTTAAATGTATTTATCTTTCAGTATTTATAAAACCAAATTTCTTTCAAGAAGAGTATGGAAGACAAGATATTGTTGTTCTCCATCGCCTTTTCCACTTCCCCCATTTACTGTCATATTTAAAATTCAGTATTTCATTACTTAGGTATTCAAACTGTGTAAAATAAACTGCTTGGGAATAAATTTATGCTTGATTTCCAAGAGGCATTATTTTTACCTTAACAAGTTTGGTGAGGTCTTGGGCATTATTTTTTCCTTAACTAAAGGAGTTTGGTGAGGTCTTGGGTGAAAAGAAGATTTCCTTTTCTAATTATGGATGCCAGCTGCCTCAGTTCTAATGAGCTGGAGATGCAGCTGAAGTTTAATTCAGGGGAGTTCTTGCTGTGGTTGTGTCAAAAACATTCCCTCTCGCATAGAGAAAAAGTTGTCACAGTAATTCAGCACGATGACAGGTTTGCAAACAGGATTCCCTGCTTGTTCTCGTTGGTTTTTCCTGCTTGATGGCAATCCCACGGCAAAATTTAACAGCAGATACATTTCTGTACCTGATACAGGCTGTGTGGAAGCGAAGTTGCCTGACCTCTTCACCTCTAAATGAATTGAAGAGAATTCATGCAGCTTGCTTGGTCTGTTTTTGCTCTTTGGGATGTTGAAAGAAGGAAAACTTTGTTGTGGGTAATTCTGTAAACACTTGTAAGAGGAGGCAAGGCTTTTAACTATAGATGAATATACAGAGCATTTTTAGCTGCAGAAACCATTAGCCTGGATTCTGTGTAAGGAGGCAAGAAGTAAACAGTCACTTAAATCCTTGAAGAATGGCACGATGTTGTTTTAATTAAATGAATTTTCATGAATTTAATTTGCTGTGCCGCTGCTGCAGTTCAGCAGTGAGTAAACCTGGGACATGACAGGGGCATCACTGAGCCTGGGTATTGTGCTGCAATTTTGCCAAGATAAGAAATGTGGTTTGGTCAATGAGGAGCTGTATGTGACTTTTACAGTGAATTCCTTTTCCTCCAAGATGGATTAAATAGCAGATGAGCTCTCTTTCATCGTAGTCTCCTTCAGTGGAGATTGTTTAAGTCTTAACCAACATAAACCCACAGCTTTTTAGGTTTTGATGTTGTGCTCCATTTATCAAGATGCTTTTCCAGAATGACATAAAATTGGTGATTAGCTTGGCTTGTCTTCTTGTTTTCTCCCTACTTTTTGTCTTCCTAATGGGAAGATTGAGGTTCTAAACTTATTTCTGTGCCTGCTGTTTTCTGTGTGTCTCACTGAGGCAGAGCGTTCACGTGCTGGCATTTGTGTGTCTGTTTGTGGGTTTGTGGCCTTGGACTTGCTATTCTGGAAGTTCTGGCTGCCACTCAGTTTTAGTTTTCGTGGTGGGCAGCAGCACAGAGCTGAAGAAGTAGAGGTTTTTTATTCTTGCTGCAGCTGGGCCTGACAAGCACATCTCTGCTGTGAGCTATGGACTCCAGTTCTTGAATACTGTTTTAAGGGCCTCAGTGTGGGTTGTTAAAATTTCTGTTTGTTCTCCTGTTGCCTGTCTTAGCAGAAAATGATGAAAGGTTCCTGATTGGGTTTTGGGCACAGATCTTCCTACGAACTCCAGCTAGGCAGATGGCAGAGCACTTTCTTTTATCCTCTTACTCAGGGCTCTGAAGCCAATTTAGCACTCCAGGTGAGGGTTGTGGTAGGTCCTACACCAAGAGGGGAGTGGGGCTTGGCCAGTGGTGGGTTAATAAACAGGGGGAGATGGTATCAAATATGTACAGCATTCAGAAGGGAGGAGGAACAGCTTGAACAGACAAGGAATTCCAGCTATTCCTGTCAAGATTATAGTAGGGAACACGAATTGCTGCTGCAAACAGGATTCACCCTGCATTAGGAATGAAGGGGTGGTTGGGGCAGGCTGTTCTTGCTCGCTCTCAGGGAGAAGCAAGAGAATGTGGCTTTGCTGATGGGAAAAACAAGGCAGCAGGGACCTCTCAGTGAAGGGCATGGCCCCACAGCACCCAGACAAGGAGGGTAGGGCAGATCTGATGGCCAGGGCCAGCCAGGAGTCCTGGACTCCTCAGGCAGGTAGAGGTGAGGAAGGAAGCAGGGAAGTCAGCTCAGCAGCTCAGAATGGGTGGGTGCACAGCCAGGTGCAGACAAATCTTTAACACAGCTCAGGAATGAGGGCTTGAGCAGCTCCCAAACAAACTGGGGAAGCTCTCCCAGCTCTTTCTCACCCAGCTTTTTCCTGGCAGCCTTTTCCCAGCTTACAGCAGTGCTGTATCAGAGCAGCCTTGAGCAGCCAGACCTGGCAGGAGGAAGGAGGCTTCAGATCCTGATTGTGCACTCAGGAGTTTATCCAACTACCTGACATAGCTCTTACCCAAAACCAACTACAAAAGGCTCAGGAAGGTTTTGGAAGACTTCAGTAAAGATCTCTTTCAGAGTATGAGCATCCTCATGGGTAAAACTGAGTTTTTTGGGCTTGGTCAGTGAAAATCAAACTAAACAATGTAAATAGGGGCAAATACACCAGATCCCTGCTGTTTTCCTTTTGTGTAACGTAAAATAGTATTTCAGTCAGGTTTATCTGCTTGTTTGCATAACTCAACTTTGTTGAGAAAGCTTACTGAAACATTGCTTGCTAGGCAAGAAAATGAATCAGTGGTATTTTTCCTGATAATTAGGCTTTTAGCTAACTTAATTCCTAGAGTACTGATGCCATAATAAAGCATTTCCATTTACTTGGTTGGCATGTTGTGGTGGTGACTTCCATTGCCAAAGGCTGGGCCAAATCAATGGCCCTTGTTCTTGCAGCTCTGTAAAGAGTATAGGAAATATTTCTTAATTTCAAATCAAGGCATTGACAGAAATCAGTACCAATTTGGTTTATTTTTATTTCCTACTAAAATCTCTTGCTACTGAAATCCACTCCAGTAATGTATGATTCTTTCGGATTTCAGTTGATCTTTTTAGCCTGAGATTTGTGTTTCATAAACCTTAGATCAGCCTGTTGTTTTCAGCTGAACTGTGTTAATGCCTGTTTGTAATCTTGTGCTAAAACACACATTATCTTTAAAAAATGCAGATTTGAAAGTTAAGATGCCCTTGTGACAGCATGGGAGAGAATTTTTCCTAGGTGTGTGTTATTAGGTATTTTTTGGGGAGTTGTTGTAAGGATGGCTGTCTCACAGATGCCCCTGTTCATGAATGAAGTTTTGGACACTGGCATAGTGGAATAAAATGGAGGCAGAGCAGCCTGCTTATTTAGCTGACTTAGTGTTGCAGACTGCCTGTGTTCCCATTTGTACTTCTCAGCAGTGTGCTACAAAAACTGATCCTTTGTCAGCCCTTTCCTAATCCCATTGTATTTGCTGATTTCCCCAGCCCTGCGTTTCGATGGAAGCTAATCCCGGAATATCTGCATAGCTGGGTGTGAATGTTTTTTCCGAGCACACGCACATTTCCTCTGGATCCTCAGCCCTCCTTAATCACCCCGGCTATTCAGGAGCAGCTCTGAGTTCTGTGTGGGGGGAGGCAGCTCCCCTGCCATGTGAGAATCAAGTGCTGCCTTCTGTCTTTCACACCTCTAAGCTACTGACTCATCATTTCATTCTCTGTGCATATTTATTTTTTTATTTATGCATAATGCAGTGGAATTATGATCCTCGTGGAGACACAAGCCATCAGATGTGTCCTTTAAATTCACACTTCTGTGCCTGTGTGTAGCAGCAACCCACCGAGCTTCACATCAAGCATCTGGGTTGATCTAGCATGGAAATTCCTAAGCCAATTGATCACAGGCTTCTGCATCACTCAGAGATAAGTTATGGATGAATCAGGATTTGGTTGTTACTCTTTTTTCCATCCATTCAGTCTTCTTTAATCATTAACCAGCACTTTCTCCCCAGGAGGAAGGAGGCTGGGTACAATGCAGGCTCTCCGATAAGTGCTGGTGGGAACAATGCAGGAATGACTTCAGTTCTGGCTAGCCAGACTCCTTTTCAGTGAGTTAAAGATGTGTTCAGCAGGGCCTCGTTTGGGCAGAAAAATCCTCTTCTGTCCTGGCTAGGGTAGACAAGAGCTACTGCCTAAATCTGGCCAAGTAATCCCGTGGCGCAAAATGGTACATCCCATTGCCCTGCATTGGCTGTGGGATTGGCAGGAATATTGTGTTTTTCTTCTGGCAGCATAGCCTTAGTCTAATCTGTCTGTGCTTAGAACCTGTGCCACTCTGAGATCTGCCTTAGGGCTGTTTTTAGTGGGAGATGGCTTTGAGGAAAACCTACAGGTGTGACAGAGGGGTTGTGTGCTTTCCAAAAGGATGCCCTGTCCTGGATGTGCACCATCTCTTCTGATCTGTTGTTACATGAAATGGGTTTTTAATTTGAAGAATGCTTCTTCTGTGCTTTGACTGACAGCCTGGTCAAGACAAACTGTCCAGAACTGTAGTAGCATGTGTCTTAAAAAAGGTCTTGTTGTGTTCTTTCTTTTCCTTCCAAGGGTTGGTTTGACATAGTTCAAAACACTTAATGCACAATAAAATCGACTTAGCTTGCTTAGCAAGAGCCAAGCTCTACAGGGGAATGCTTGTCACCACCTTTCTCTGTCTTTTGGTAGAGGGATTAAATTAAATAACCTTCTGGCCTTGGCTGCTAAGGACTATGAAAATAAGCCAATTAGGTAAATTAATCTTCAGCCGAGGTTTCTTGGGGTTTTTGTAGGGGTACCATTAATTGTGATTCGTGTGTGTTGCTGCAAGGGGAGTTTAGTTTATGCATTGTTTGTGAGGAACTTGGCAGAGCTTTGAGAATGATTGTCAAACCCCTCAAAGGTGAATTTGGGTTGTGAGGGGCAGGAGTGGGTGGAGGAGAGTGAGAGGCACTGTAACAGCAGAAGGATTTGTCAGAGGTGTCAGGAAGGCAGAACAGTGATGGATGGAAAAAAGGTGGAGTAGGGATAAAAACCCAAGGCATTTAAGGTGCAGAGGCTGAGCAGGAGCAAGCAGCAAAACCCAGAGAGGAGCCCCAGCTGGATCTGTGTAACTAAGATAGGAGGAAGAGGTAATAGTCTAAAACATCTGAATATAATGATCAAGGAGAGGGTGTGGAGGGAATGGGAAACCAGGCTAAGATGCAAGTGAATAATTTGAACTGCAGCAAAGAGACTGGTTTCCCAGTGCTTAGAAAGTACATTTGACATAAAAATGAGTGGAAAAGAGGTGAGGGTTTTTTTTTTTTTTTTAAATTCCTTCCGTCAAGCCTGCTGTAAATTACATTGAGCCATTGCAAAGCCAAGCTCGATTTCTTTTTAACTCTTAATATGAACAGTGAGGTAGTGACAGCTCGCAAATGCCAGGGCACCAGGAAAAAACTGGTAGTGGACAGCATGTTTTAGGTCTTTCGGTACTTCTCCAATGGCCATAAACCATCAATATCCTGATATTTTGCCCGATATGCTTTAATTGCTCTAAGTGATGGTTTTCCTTTGATGTGGGAAGGGGCAGCAGTTGCCTGGTTTTGCTTTAATTGCAGGTGGAACTGGGAAGATACTATGTTTCCTCTCCGTGCTAGTAACTTAGTTTATGTATTCATAAGTGATTCTTCACCTTTAAAGTTACCATCCTGACTTTATGTTCTTCCTCTTTTGGTAGGTTGCTAGTGGTGGATACTTGGATTGTTTTTTCTCCTGTTTGGTTTGGTTTCCCCTGCCTTCTGCCATTCTTGGGGAAGATTAACCTTCTTTTGACACATGTCAGGGAGGCTGAATTGAGTCAGGAGCCTCTGTAACTCAAAAATAACTGAAGAGGTGATGATTAAATGGATATTCTGTGAACCTGAAAGATGCTCATGGTAGTCTGCAGGCCATCTTGAGCTCTTGAAGTCTGAGTGACAGTTTCGTGTGTTCAGACATTACAGTGATGAGTGACCCCATTAAAAACGTAGGTAGAGGAACAGAGAAGTTTGGTTAAATCACAGAGTTGGAACTCTTCGCAGTGGAAATCCACCTCCACCTCTGTCAAAGAAAACTCCAGTGCTTGACAGTGGCCTAGTCAGCTCATCTGTGCTTTGAGTCACTCTGTGAAATGGGGATAACGTGCCTTTACCACACAAGGCTATGGTGAGGTTAAGCTCATAAATATGCATGTGTAGCTGGATATTACAGCCATGTGTCACAGAAAGCGTATAAAAATAGCAATAAATAGAAGCCTGCTGCAAGTTGGCATTTGTTTACTTCCAAGCAAGCTTTGCTTGGAGATGGATTCCTCTTTCATGTGGTCACGTGCTTGTTTTCACATCCCAGCGTGGACTCCCGGGCACTGCTCATGCTTGGCGTGAGCTGCAGAGCTTCTGAGCACGGCTGGCTTTGGGATCCCTGACCATGGTGCTGTATTTTTATCTCCTGCGCTGCAGGTGTGCCAGCACTCGCCCAGGAGAGACCGGAATGGACGTGACCAGCCGCTGCACCCTCGGAGACCCCAACAAGCTGCCCGAAGGGGTGCCGCAGCCCGCGCGCATGCCCTACATCTCCGACAAGCACCCCCGGCAGACCCTGGAGGTCATCAACCTGCTGCGGAAGCACCGCGAGCTCTGCGATGTGGTGCTGGTAGTGGGGGCCAAGAAGATCTACGCCCACAGGGTGATCCTGTCGGCCTGCAGCCCCTACTTCCGAGCCATGTTCACCGGGGAGCTGGCGGAGTCGCGGCAGACGGAGGTGGTGATCAGGGACATCGATGAGCGGGCCATGGAGCTGCTCATCGACTTCGCCTACACCTCGCAGATCACTGTGGAAGAGGGAAATGTCCAGACCTTGTTGCCAGCTGCTTGCCTTCTCCAGCTGGCTGAGATCCAGGAGGCCTGCTGTGAGTTCCTCAAGAGACAGTTGGACCCTTCCAATTGCCTGGGCATCCGGGCTTTTGCTGACACTCACTCGTGCCGTGAACTGCTGAGGATTGCTGACAAATTCACACAGCACAACTTCCAGGAGGTAAGCAGCTGGCGTGCTGGAACTGGGATGTGGAATGTGTCAATGTGGCCTGGGAGAGCTTTCAGCAACTCTGGTTTTGTCCTTTCCAAATCCTGCCTTTACACCTGCTCTGTGCCCTGACAGTGATGGGTGCCAGATGTTAAGTGGGGAACAAAGAGGAAAGAGGTACTGGCAGGACTGTGTTGTACTGGTGGTTTGCTGTGGTACTGATCCACAGCATTTCTTTCCCAAAAGATGTGTGGTGAGTGCTATGTGGGAGGTAAGGTTGTGGGTGCTTTTGGAGTTGGCATTGAATCTGTTGTGCCTGTACAATGATATGACATTGCACTCCTCTTTCAGAAATATTCTGGATTCTGCATGGTTGGGGGGGGGTAAGCAGGTGTTAAAAGTAAGGGCAACACATCAATAGGACCCAAAAAATTCGATGTTGAGCTCTGGGATTGGAAAAGTGGGTGTTTGGGGAAGCGTGAGGCTGCCTCAGGGGAGTCTTCAAATCCCTTGTTGTAGCAGAACTAGGGTTTTGCATCTATTATTCAGCAGAAGCTGTCTGAAAGTAATTCAGATGTGTAATATTGTAGCTGACCTTTATAAACTCAAGTTTCTCATCCTTTGTTAATTCTGCCTAGATGATTTTTTCGGGGAAAAAGAAATGCCAGCAGCTGGTTCAGAGGAGGATCAACATAATAATTAAGGATTGTGTGAGCAATAGTCAGAGAAGAGTGGGTCTTTACTGAACTGTTGCAGAAAAATCTCCTCTTCCCACCAGCTTCACAGGGAGATCCTTTCCAAAGGGAGGAACTCCAGGAACTCCTGGTGCTAATTTAGTTTCCCCAGAGAAGCAGCAGTATGGAAGTGCAGTGAGTGATGGCAGCTTGTCTATCTTTTTTTCTTCTGACATGCAAGAAGCAGATTGGAATAGTATTAATTTCAGTCAGGTAGTGCTGAAGAAAAATCTGAGCAGAAGCAGCACAAGAGAACATGACTGTTGGATACAGTGAAGACAATTCTTGGTATCTAACTGTGGACACAACAACAGTTTACTCCAAAAACTGCAATTAAATACATCTTTTCTAACCAAATAGAATTTGCTGTTTAAGATGAGTTTGTTTTTTGTAGAACTTGGTGCTTTCCCAAACCCTTACATTTTAGCTGGCCACTTCATGTGCTCTGTGCTTGCTCTGCACTTCCTTTCTTCTGGGTTTTTTTTGGAGGGGAGCAAGATGCTCTCCAGATGGTTGTTTATTTTCAGTGCTTGGTTGTTTTACTGGTTATTAGATCTTGTTATTACATGAGCAGGGCATGCTTACAAGCCTCTAAATAACATTTTAACAGCTTGACAGTTTTGTTTTAAAATGTTTTAGCATTGATACGTGCAGCTGGCTGTTAAGAGCTGCTTGCTATGGGCTTCTTTTCTTTTGCAGTCCCTTGAAGGAAGGCTTTCTGTCTTCCTTATCCCTGTTAAAGTACATGAAGGCAAAAGAGAAGAGAACACTCTTCCTCGAAGATGATGCAAATTATAATTGACTTCACTTAAACACAGCCTCTGAAAAACAGATTAGAGCACTATGTCTTTGGCCTGGGCAGGTTTTTTGTGTCCATTTCAGTGCCCCAGGAGTTTTGCAGCTCTTCATCTCTAACCATCACTTCTTTTGCTTCCACTGTTCCTCCTCAGACAATGTCAGTGGTGCTGCTCTTTGGGATTGTGTTCCATTCCAGCAGCATTTTCCATCTGGAGAGTTGGATTGATGATCCCTGGGGGAAGCCAGGCACTTGTCTGTTTAACCATCCTCCGCTGTGGAGGTTGAAAACTGATAAAAAATTTGCCTTCCTCTGCGGAGGCTGCATGGTCATTGTTCCTCCAAGCTGGCAGAAAGGAACGTGAGCTGGGAATTTCCTGGGTGGCAATGTGAAATATTAAGCAGTAGGCACCAGGCCAACCCATGCAGTTACTTTGAATGCAGTTTGAATTGCTTCATGTCCTCTGCTGTGCTAACTTCTGCTTCTATTAATTTTTATGTGTATTGCTGCATTACATCATTAGCTTCTTGGTAAAATGTTTTTCCAATTTTTTCCATTCCTCCCAATTTAATTTGTTGCCTATAACCCCTAGTGGATTTTGTGTATGTGATGTGAAATGCTTCTATTAACAGCTCCACTGTACAAGAACAGCCTTTGTTTTTTTGGGTTTTTTTGTCTCTTGACATTTATGTGAAGGGAAAAATTATGTTTATGGGTGGACAACTTGTGCTTTTATCAACAAAAATTGCACTCCATATTGTACAGTCTGACATTAATTCTCTCTGTTTGTAAAAGCACTGATGTACAGGAATGCTGCAGAGGAAATGAAATCCAGCCAATTCTTGTCCACTAAACAAGTCCGTCAAATAGATCATTAATATTAGTCAGGTAATTATGAGTGTCTTGATAATTAGGCCAAAATAAGCCAAAGCATTTAAAATAATGATTTGTTTTACTATGTAAACTAACAAGTTGCATAGTAGTAATGATTTGGTTTAAAGAAGTGCTTTGAGTGCTTTGAATTTTGTGAGGCCATCAATGCAACTGGGTTGTCCTGAGGGTCAAATGGAGAGACTGGATGAGCATCTTTAACTCAGGAATTTCCACAGCTGCTGTTTTCAGACTCTGAAGCTGCATTTAAAAGCCATCAGACTAAAGTTTACACATAAGCTTTGTAGGAGGGAGGGAGACTATGGAAAAAGGCTGATAAAGATCTTTAATGACCAACCCAGTTCCTACTTAAAGGCTGAAGGAGCGTGTGGGCCAACCTTGTTGTGGCCTTTACTGTCCCTGAAAGCTCTGGGTACCCAAGAACCAAGTCTGGTAACTGATCTCATTATCTGCTCTGTTCTTTTTTAACAATATTTTCTGTTGTCAGTAACTTGGCAATCCTTGCATATTTGTTCAGTGCCCTTAAATAACTTCTTCAGGTAATTAAAAGGACTGCACAGCTGACTGCTGTTGAGATGATCGTGTCAAAGAGTGGTTTTCTTTAATTTATGCAGCAAATCATGAAAGAAGTCACGAAATTCTAATGTGGTTGCAGATGATAAGGACAAACCAGCATTCAGTTATTTTCTGTCCCTGAACCTTTTGGAAATTGCTGGCTACAGACTGAGGGTGCTTGTAGAGAAGGCAAGCTGGCAGTTATCAGTCAGGCCATTTCTGCAGTTTTAATTTTGATTCTTGCACCTTTCCCATCTACCTGCAGGAGCTGTGCAGGAGCTGTGGTGGTGTGTGAGCTGCCAGGGCACTCGGACTGACTCATGCTGTGTGAGCAGTCCTCCAGCAGCAGCCAAGGCCTCCCGAGAAACTTGGTTGCTATCTTGGATGCTGAAGGAATTAATGTGTTTGTCAGTGGCTTGACTTTCACAAGAGATCAGTCCTTAGGGGCTCTGGAGGCTCTGATTCCCTCTTTAGTGCATCTCGACTACTGCATACTCCATGTGTATATTTAGAGCAAATGAAAGAGGCAGGATCAGACGAGTCTCCTGATATATTTTCTGTTCTGCCACAAATCAGGATTTCTGTGTTCTCTGCAATGCCTCTGGTAACTTGTTTGAGATTCTTATTTCTGTGCCCTGTTTTGGTTTCCTTGTGAATCTCTGCACTCCAGTGCTGCTTTTTAGTCACGTATTTATCATGGGTTTATTTCTGCTTTATATATTAGACACGGCAAATGAGGAGACTGATTTTAAAGAAAGGCTTTGTTTTTCCTGAATTTTGAAACCTGATCAGTGCCTTCTGTGGTTTAACCCTTTAAAAGTGCTAAAGGCTGTGAAATTCATTTGCATGCCCATCTAGAAGTGTCTTGTTGTGTTGCTGGGGGCTGCCTTCTGCCCTGTGCAGCAAACCCTTCTCGTGTGTTGGTGTTGGAACTGATGGGCTTTTTACTGGGTCAGTCTGTGAAGTGCTGGAGTGGTGAATGGCTCTGATGCTTTGTCCTTACTCTCTTCCTTTTTCCTCTGCCTTTCCTAGGTGATGGAGAGTGAGGAGTTCATGCTGCTTCCTGCCAACCAGCTCATAGACATCATCTCCAGTGATGAGTTAAATGTGCGCAGTGAAGAGCAGGTGTTCAATGCCGTGATGGCCTGGGTGAAGTACAGCATCCAGGAGAGAAGACCCCAGCTGCCACAGGTAATTTTGGGCACAGTAACATTCCAGGCTGCTTTATCCAGGGGGAGAGGAATGAGGGATGGTAGGGCAGTGCCAGAGCGCTTCTGAATGGTGTAAAGCCACCGAAATTGTCTCTGACTCCCACCTTTATTAGGTGGATTGCACTATCCCTTTATCCAGGCTGGAAGCTGCACTGGCCAGAGCCTTTATTAGGGGCTTTGTTGGATTGTTCCCAGGTAGGACTTGCCAAACGAGCTCACTCCAGCAGTCTGTCCAGACAAACCTGCCTGCCACTGCTTGGAGACTCGTATCAAAGAAACAGTGGAGAAGAAAAAGCTTGTCTTGCTTTGCAGTGCTTCTTTAAGCTCTGCTGCTTGATTTGTGCCTCAGTCCTGATGATGTTACAGTGGAGCTTGTCAGAATGGTTTTGTTGGAATGTGATGCTTCATCTAAGCCAAGGCATTTCACAGAGCAGAACCCATTCTGACAAAGCTGTCAGCCCAAAGCCTCTGAAGTCTCTGGCTGGCTGATCAAAAGAGGTGAGCGTCTGCCTGCCTCGCTGTTTCTGCTTTGGAAAGAGACATTAAATGCAACTTTATTTACTGGAAAGCTTTTGAAAATGGTTTTAAGTAAACAAACCAAACTGGAAAAACCTGCTCTTCTCAAGGCAGCTTTTAATGCTTTTATAACTGTTTGCCTCTGTCTGTACGTGCTTGGGCCTTCAAATCCTAAACCCTTGTGAAAGATGTGTTGTTTCTTATTGTTAATTTACTCTGCAATACCACTCAGGTTTAAGAGAGCTAAATGGTTGATAAAACCCCTAACTTAATGTTCAGGCAGATGTCTTGACAGGTGTCATTTTCTAAAAATTTCCAGCTCTGGCCTTGTTTTCAGCTGTTAATAGATGCAGTGGACTGTCCCTTTTCAAAGACTGATTTTTTGCTGGGTATCTAAACTGGGATATTGAAAAGGCAAATGTGCTGTGAAACAAGCTGCTTTTAACTAAAATTCTGTTGTTTTCCATTTGGCTTCTTGCATCTCTATGGGTATCTGTGGCTCACCACAGGTGTTCTGGTTTGTTTTTAGGTCCTGCAGCACGTCCGCCTGCCCCTGCTGAGTCCCAAGTTTCTTGTGGGTACAGTGGGTTCTGATCCACTCATTAAGAGCGATGAGGAATGCAGGTAAATCTCCTCAGCCGTTTACAGAATTGGATTATGTTGTCCTCTGAAACTCTGCTCATTTGTCACTGGTAAATGGGTGATGCCTCACAATTTCATCTTTGGCAAATGGCAAGATAGGAGAAGCAAGAAAAATTGTTTTCTATTTGCATAATAGTCACTGAAGTGCCCTAGAAGTGGTTTCGTTCTTTCAAGTTTTCAGTGGAATAGCAAAATTTGAGTGTGCGGTTTGACTGTTGGTAAAAGACCTTTCAGTGTATTGATTTTCATTTTGCCTTTTTTTCCCCCCCTCTAGTCGTGGCCTTTCATTGCAGCTTAGCTCTTGCATGGCTTTCTTGATGATCTCAGTGGGATCTAAAGTAGTTTTTCTATGTGGAATGTCTGCACTTTGATAACTGAGTTGGATTCTGGGATTAGAGTCTGCTCTTTCCCACAAGGTTAATGCAGGAAAGTTGTAATTTCCTCCTCTTATGGTATGAGTCTCACCTTTCTGGTTCTACAGAGTTCTGTATCATCCACAAAGCACATGATTTATCTTGTGCATATTGTAAAGAAGTTCAGGGCATAGGCTAAATTGTTCTCTCCCTGAATAAGCATTCATTCTTGGGGAATTCCACATTTTTAGAGGGAAGGATGACTTTTTTGTTCTTTTTTGTCTTATTCAAGTGTTTGGAATATTAGGATTTGTCCAGATGGCAAGTCAGAATGGAGGGAAAGTGTGAGCTGGCCAGAGCTGATGGGGAAAATATTCCTCAGAAGGGTACTATCTCCATCTATTGGCCATGTGTGTATTATGTATTTGTGTGCTTTCCAACTCCTGTTCTGTTCCCAGGCAAAATCACTGACTGTTAAGTTTTAGCTTGAGGCAGACTGGGTTTTTCTTTTCTGCACAGTAAGCCTGACAAATCTCCTGTCATAGTTCTTTTTATCAGTCTTTTTGTAGCCAGCTATATCTATGATTAACCCTGGCCAAGCTCTGGTACTGGTTTGCTGCTGTCATTGTGACAGTGGCTTGTAAACACCTGATGAGTATAGAGGGGACAGCGTGCGTTTAACCGGAGCTGTTCATGCTGTTCTTGCGTGACTTGTGAATACCCGAGGTGTGTGACTACTGCTGGCTGCTCTTCCCATCGGCTCTGATTCGCCCCTTCTCCTGAGGGGAGGTTAATATTCTCCTGTCTTGCACAGGGATCTGGTGGATGAAGCCAAAAACTACCTGCTGCTGCCCCAGGAGCGGCCGCTGATGCAGGGACCGCGAACGAGGCCGCGCAAACCCATCCGCTGTGGAGAGGTGCTCTTTGCAGGTGTGTGTGGTGTCAGCTGGAGATGGTGGAGGGTCTAGAGGGGCCATAGGAGGAGCAGCTCAGCTCACTTGGTCTGTTCTGCCTGAAGAGGAGACTGAGAGGAGAGCTCATCGCAGTTTACAACTTCCCTTGTGAGGGGAAGAGGAGGGATGGGCACTGATCTCGGCTCTCTGGTGACCAGCAGTAGAACCCAAGGGAATGGCCTGAAGCTGTGTCAGAGGAGGCTTAAGTTGGATATTAGGAAAAGGTTCTTCTCCCAGAGCAGGGTCTGGCACTGGAACTGACTCCTCAGGGCAGGGGTCACAGCACCAAGCACTCAAGAAGCATTTGGACAACACTTCCAGGCACATGGTGGGATTCTTGGGGCTATCCTGTGCAGGGCCAGGAGTTGGACTTTGATCCTTCCAACTCAGGATATTCTGATTCTATGCATTTTTTCTGCTGGCTTAGACCAGGAGACTCCAGGCAGGATTTTCTGGTGGTGGTGTTCCCATAAAGCCAGTCTTCACAACTTATTTCTGATGTGACCTGTGCATTAATATTTGAAAGTTTGAGTTAACTTACTACTCACGTGATTTCTTCGGTGCTGTGAATGCCCCAGCATTTCCAAACTTCAGTTAATACTCTTGAAAAATCTCGTTCTGTTTTGTGATTACAAACCTTGGAAGGAGTGACTTAGAGATGAGTCTGAAGGGGTGATTTGTGCCAGGAGCAGGGGCAGTCTGTGAGCTTGGTGAGTGGTGTTGTGACCCTGTTTTTGGTGTTTGGCTGCAGTGGGGGGCTGGTGCAGTGGGGATGCCATTTCCAGCGTGGAGCGCTACGACCCCCAGACCAACGAGTGGAGGATGGTGGCTTCCATGAGCAAGAGGCGCTGTGGTGTCGGGGTCAGCGTCCTGGATGACCTCCTCTATGCTGTGGGAGGCCACGATGGCTCCTCTTATCTTAACAGTGTGGAAAGGTAGGTCTCCATAAGGCCTCTGTGCAGAATTTCAGCTGTTAGTCTTTAAACCTGTGTGCAGCCTTTTAGGAATGAGTTCATTTTGCCATTTTCTCCTGCCTTGCACAACCCCAGTGCAAAAAGATTTGTGTCACGTTATCCCCAGCTTAATGGGACAAGCCAAAGCCTCTGGCACAAGGAAGGAATCTCTAGGAGATGGGTGGGGGTGCGTTGTTGGGAGGAGTGGTGATCCTGGTTAACCTTCCTTGCAATTGCGGCTTTGGTTTTAGCGTTGTTGAGGAAGGTGAGGTTACAGCGAGCATTTCTTAGATCCTGAAATTTTATTGTGAAGTGGCAACTAGAGAATTAAGGAAACCTTGGCACTTAGACAGAGGCAGGAAAATAGGTCAATTTTAGGCCTGTGAAAGATTAAAGTCAAGTTGTACCAAGCTTCCTGTTTCTGGGAACTGCATAGGGCAATTCCCATGCCTGAAAGCCACATGACTCAAGCTCTCTTACTGCTCTAAATCTTGGCCCTGTAACAAATCCAATGAGCTGTACAAATACCTCTTCCCACCTATCTCCTTGAATGCTCCCAACTTCCCAAATCATGACCCTAGCCTTCTATCTCCCACGTCCTGCTACTTCTTTGCCATGCAGTGTATTTTGTTGTCTCTGGATTCCCAAGTCCATCTGGTTCCTTCATATTTCATCTGGAAGCGTGGGTCCCAGTGCTGGCTGAGTTTCTGTGTGAGCTGCAGGGAACAGAGCAGAGTTAACTGGCTACTGCTCTTTGCTGCAAGTTACCACATGCCAGCCAGTCTCTCTCAGAACCTGAAGCTTTGATCTTCAGCTTGATTCATCCCAACCTGCAGTTTGAACATCCCTGGAGTAACATGTACTGGATGCATTTTATCACTTCAGGGCTTTTATCCAGCTTACAAAGAGCTGTGTTGCAGTTGAAGCTCAGGATAGGCAAGTTTCACAGCCTTAGTAGCTGCTAAGCATGGCAGAGTCTGAAGCAGACCTAGGCAGGTAATTTGTGCTGTTGGTGTGTTTTTTCCAGGTATGATCCAAAGACTAATCAGTGGAGCAGTGATGTGGCTCCCACCAGCACCTGCAGGACAAGTGTTGGAGTAGCAGTTCTTGGAGGTTACCTCTATGCTGTGGGTGGCCAGGATGGTGTCTCTTGTCTCAACATTGTGGAAAGGTACTTTTTAATTATATTTAAAAAAAAAATAAAAAATTGTGGGGCACAGCAAGAAAGAGGGTCTCTTAGAGGGTGCAGCTGATGCAGACGAGCTGGAGAGGAGATAGGAACTGTACAAATCTTACAGGGATTTTTGTTTGGGGAGAATAAAGTCAGTCTTCCTGCCCCTTTGTGAAGATGTCAGCACTTCACTAAGCTCTGGTGTTTATTCTTTTGCCAGGTATGATCCAAAAGAGAACAAATGGACTCGAGTGGCTTCCATGAGCACCAGGCGCCTGGGAGTGGCAGTGGCCGTGCTGGGAGGCTTCCTCTATGCTGTGGGAGGTTCTGATGGAACATCTCCTCTCAATACTGGTATGCCTTTTGCTGCCCCTTAATCCCAGTAAGCACTTGTCCTGGTCCTGGGAGCCCCAGGTGGCTGTTGAATATCTGAGTTTGTGGAAGTTTTTTTTTTTTTCTTCTTTAAATATTATTTTGCCATACAATAACTCTCCAGACTTGTGAGCCCCCACTACCTGGTTGCGTGTCATATTTTTGCTTTCTCAGTGCTTCATTTGTCAGGATGTCCTGCATACAAGGCTTTGATCATTTGCATAGCAGTTGCAAGCACTTTTTTTTTTTTTTAAATTCCTGCATCAGCCATTTTCTGCTGTAGGAAGGAAGGTGCCAAAGGTAAAACTGCTGCATGTCAGTTTGTAGCATTGCCAGCTCCTTCTCAAGTGAAGATCTGAGAGTGATTGATCATGTAGGGCTGGAGAAAGGAGAAAGACTAGCAAGAGTGCTTTGGAAGAAAAGAGAGAACAAACTGGGGATCGTGGCATTTTTGGTGTGTGGAAATTGGCTCCAAAAGTGCTGTCCCCACCGCCTGCCAGCCCCGTTGACCAAAGCCCTTCCTTTCCTCCTCAGTGGAACGCTACAACCCGCAGGAGAACCGCTGGCACACGATAGCCCCCATGGGCACAAGGAGGAAGCACCTGGGCTGTGCCGTGTACCAGGACATGATCTATGCTGTGGGAGGCAGGGATGACACCACAGAGCTCAGCAGTGCTGAGAGGTACAACCCACGCACCAACCAGTGGTCTCCAGTGGTGGCCATGACGTCCCGGCGGAGCGGAGTGAGTGGGGCTTGGTGGGCTCGGCCGTGCCACACGTCACCATGTGGGGAGGGCACGGGGTGGAGTGTCAGTCTGCGTGTGGGGGAGAGCACTGGGCAGGGTGTCATTGTCAGTCTTGTTGTGGGGAGAACACAGGGTGAAGGCTTGGTCTTCTCACGAGGCTCTCCTGCTTCCTCTGCATCTTCACCTCTTTTCTGCGAGGGAAAAACTTTGCAAAAAGCTCTCCAACAAGGCTAGAGGGTGAAGAGGTAGTTAGGTCACACCACAGATAGCTGTTTAGGATGGGGAAATGAGTCATTTGAGGGCATTTTTAAATATTTTTTGGTCCCTTATGTGCAGTCAACTAAGCCTGAAGCAGAGGAGCTTCTAGGTGACATAGCTGTACTTGGTATGAGATACCATTACAGAACGCTCTCAAAATTAGGACCTGGATCTCTGTGGATGAATTAGGAGGTGAAAATGATGCCTTGGACTGGCTACCTAGAACAGAGGCTAGACAGAGCCTTAAACTTAAGGCATCAAAAACACCCACTTGCTCAGAGGAAAAAGCTGGGAAACTGGGTTAGCACATGTTTAGATACATATTTCCAGCAGACTCTCATTGCCTTGAGGTGTGTGTGGGAACAGGGTTCCTGGGCTTCCACTTAGGCTGTTGCCTCTCCTTGGTGAATGCTGTGAGTGACAGCATGTTCCCATCCACTGCTGGTGTGGGGTTTTCTTGTGAACAACAGATGGCTGCAGTGTTTTCAACAGGCATCATGGTTGGAGAGATGCAAATGATATGGATGTTTATCATTAGATACTGGATTATCTAGTAAAGATAGGACTAGTTCTGTCTGTGTGTTAGTGTTCCAGTGTCTGGTGAGGCAAGTATGAATCACAAGTTTGAGCAGCTACAGGTGTTGGAGGCAGAGAGCACATATTTGTTTCAGTTCTCCAAGCACAGACTACTCTGTCCAACACTGTCCACTTTAGTTTCTGATTAGACATTGACTTTTTATCAGCTGCTTTTGTATTTGCTTGCTGTAGAAACTGCTAAACACATGCAGCTGTATCTGCAGCTCTTCTGACTTGCTCAAAGCCAAATCAGGGACCATTGTACATTGTGTACCTTCCCTTTTCTCTGTTACACTCCATGTTTTCCACTGGAAGTGATCATGTTTTTGACATTTCAGTGATTTTGTGCTTCTGCAGAAAGGCTAAATAGAAAGTCTGGAGGCCAAGGTGCTTACAGATGGTCCAAGCCCCAACCTGAGAGGTTTGGGACCAGGGGCTTACCTGTGGTTCTGCTACTTTAACCAAGTGTTTTGGGCTGGTAGATATTCTGGTGCACACATGTCACACTTGGGGAACAATTTCAGTCCAGAAATAAGTTTTGTAAGAAAAAGATTTAGATTCTCATGTATTTATCATCATTTAGATGGTTTTACTCCTTGCAGCTGGCAATGAGGGGAACCTTCTGCTTTTTCTTTGAGAGATTGTCTGAGATACATATTTAACTTTCCACGTCTCATTTTTTCGGGTATTTTATTTGTGCCGTGCCCTAAAGAAAAAACCCCAACCCTTTCCTGCAGACTGCCTTTCACCAAACATGGTTATGAAATAGTTTTATTAATATTTTCATTTTAACCCTTCTTTCCAGGACATCCCAGCTAAGTAGCTGCTGTCTGATGGCTGTTTTGCAGGTTGGCCTGGCTGTGGTGAATGGACAGCTGATGGCAGTGGGGGGCTTTGATGGCACAACGTACCTGAAGACCATTGAGGTGTTTGATCCAGATGCTAACACATGGAGGTAACTTGAATTTGTGAGTCAATCGAACTGTGAAATCCAGCTGGAGCTGTCCCAGGCAAATTAGGAACGTGGGGATAATAACAGAGACCATAACAGAGAACTCGTGTGTGGTAGAACCACACACAACACTCCCATTCTGGCTTCTTGCCTTGCAAGAAAGTATAAGGAAGAATCACATTTTGAAAAATATCCCAGTATGCCCCTTCTGTTCATTTTGGGCTAAGTCTCTCCTGCTTCCCAATAAAACTGAGCTTGTCCTTAGCAGAAGGAACTCACAGCCACCGTGTAGAATTTGGTCTGTTCACTTCTTGCTTTCAAGCTGAGGCAGTGATTTCTGAATCCTTTTGGAGGAGCTGAAACACTTCAAGCATATGATGTTATTCCCCTTTAAATCAGCAAGATTCAGCCACTGGAAGAATGTGCAAGCTGAGACAAATAATATGAAATTGCTGATCAAAATATACACTGAGCAGAAAAGAAAGAGGAAAAATAGCCTTTCTAGTGATAGCTATACTTGAAAACAATTGCTTGTTTATTTATTCCCAAATGTAATCAGCATAAAGTATCAAGCTCCTGTTGCAATCTGGTAAGGGTGGGGAATAGAAAGAAGTTAATTCCTTATTCTTACTAGTGATAATGGTAGTTTAACCCTTCACTGATAAGAAAGGCTGCCATGAGCAGCAGTGGAGGAATTTCCCCTTGTTTGGTGAGCCATGGATCAACAGGATCTTTTGAACAGCTGAGGAGACAGTAGTACCTACATCAGATTCCTTAGTGGAATGGTTCCAGCTATTCCCTGTGACAGTAACGGGATGTCCAGAGTTAGGAGTTACTGCCTGGCAGGCATTCACACAGTTTGGGAGATTATTTAAGCTATCATTAGCTTGTGGTATTTTTTTCCACTGAACTCAGCTTCTGTGGTCTTCCCTTTCTTTTGTTTCTTTCCCCACGAAGATATTTTTTATTTGTGCACCTTGACTGCAAAATGATTCTGATGCAATTTGGCTATAACAAATTGCACTGGTAGAAGCTGTTTGGAGAACTTGCTTCTGCTGTTTCTGCCAGAGGGGAATATGCATCTGGAGTCTGCAGGGATCCGATATCCCTGTGAAATGCAGACACCACCGCAGTCAACAGATGGTGCTTGGGATGTGTTATATCTTGGTTGGATCATCTGAATGTAGGGGTTTAGAAATAGAAATTAAATTAGTTGAATGGTGAGGACTAAGCTTACTCCTGTGTTACCCAAAATGTAGCCTAAGGTCAGCTACAGCCTACAAAGTTTTTTTTTCTATCTTGAACATTACCAGACAGGGAGAAGAAAGTATTTATTTGAGTAACAGAAATTTGCTGTCAAAACAAGCAGCAGCTTCTGTTCTGAGAGAGAAAGGCATGAGCTAATACAGCTGTTTACTTTTGAAGTGTGTGTGACGGGTGCTCCACAACTTCTACTTCTCAGACCACCTTAAGCAGACAGTAATGGTGGTCATGTGGGCTGGTTCAGTCTTTCCCATGGCAGCTCCCATGGGTTGGTGTCCCCACGGAGGATGTGACCCTGGAATGTTGTTTCCACAGGTTGTACGGCGGGATGAATTACCGGCGGCTGGGCGGAGGCGTGGGGGTTATCAAAATGACACACTGTGAATCCCATATATGGTAAGCTTCCAGAGGGAGGGAGTCCCCTGCCTTCTCATTCCTAGAAAAAACTGAAGAGACTTGTTGACACTGGACCTCTTTGCAGCTCTAGTATGCACGGTCTAGATCCAATGTAACTCTTTGCCGGTGAACTCTTTCTATGGAATTATAAAAACTGACTTCTGTGAGAGTGTGCCCAGCGGGAGACCACGTTGTCAGACTCCAGGGAACCACGGGACAAAAGTAGAAGTGTTGCTTATGTCCGTACTTTTTCTAAATAGTTCTACATTTTTTGAATAAACCAAACTGTAACAGTTATTGTAGCGTAAAGGATACTGATGTAGAACCTACACTCTGTACTGGGAGTCTGGCCAGGAGGAGGGATTCCTGCTTTCCCTTCTGCTGTGGGAGCAGTGGATGTGGCAGCTGTTTGGTGGGCGAAAGAGAAAAAAGTAATACAGAAAACATTGCTTTTGCCTTATTTACAGAGAGCTTCAAAAAAAAAAAAAAGTACTTGACCTGCAAGGTGCCACCTTTGCACAGAAGCTTTTCTGTGCACAGAGTATATTTATTTTTTCATTTGATTTGTATCATGTATTTCCTTTGTATCGCTCACAGCGATGATTCCAGCTTTTTATATACATCTCTGTGTGTGCATATATATATGTATTTTATATATATGTATATATATGTATGTGTGTGATTTGCATTTTGACCAGCTGGTGGTTTGGGCAGGGCTGTGTCCTGCCAGCTACTGTGGTTCCAACCCTTGTGGTATGATTTGGGGTCTCATAGAGGACAGGAGAGCTATGAGGATGGGTGCCCTGAGTATCTTTTCAGAACTGGAACTCTCATCACTCGACTGAATCAGTGAAGTGCCCAAAAAGGGTGAGAGGAAAAGGATTTCAAACAATGCCTTTTTACTGTACAAAAGTTCAGCTTTTGTCTCTCATCTCCTCTGTATGTGAATCTGTGCTGGTTTGAGGGTAAACCAGCGGGAGGAATTAACCCCACACAAACACCTTGGGAGAGATTTCAAGTCGGAGTTACAATTCAATAGAAAGATTACAATAAATGCAATGAATACAGAAAGACTGGCTTCAAACCAACAGAGTACAACCTGGCACCCTGTTGGTCAGGGTGGTGAGAGCAGTCCTCATTAAACGGTGGCTGCAGTCCCACTGGAGTGATGGATGGGGTCTTGTGGAAAGGCCTGGTCCTTCTCTGGATGTCCAGTGCTGGTGCTTGTGTCCAAGTCCCCAGACCCCCAGATCATACATATCCCCTCAAAGTCCAGACAGGAATGTGCAGTGCCTCCCCTAGGGCAGGGAGTTTCACGATGGAATCCTGTGAGTCATAGGATGTTTTGGGGAGTCCTTGATGGCCTCTTAGCAAAGCTGACCCCCCCTTAGGCTGGGTGAAGTTGTCACTTTGTGAAGACAGGGAGAACACTGCACCCAGCTCCCAGCTGCTACAAAGGACCCATCATTAACAGTTCATCAGGAATAATGCAGATGGGTATGGAATACAGAGTTTGGCTACACCCATACTGGTACCTTCTCCTGTAACCACATTGTCCCTTATTCTGCATGAGCTACATCATGCCCAAATTAACATACTTCTTTACATTCATACAAATACATACAATGAAATACTACAGACAGTTCCCACCCAGAATTAGGTCCCCATGAGGTACACAGTGGGTTTCCCCATCTTCCTGCATTAGCCACCAAGTGTAACCAGGTCCTTGAGCAAAAACAGTCCCACAGGTGGATTTGCTTTTTCCTGAGGTGGGAATAATCCTAACAGTCTTTCCTGAAATACCTCTCAGATGTACCACAGGGGTTTTATCTCTATGTAAAGTATGCAAGGCTTCTCATCGGGCAGGACCAGCTTGATTAATGGAGCCTTGGGTGTTCACCAGTCAGGTGGCCTTCGCCAAATGCAGCTCCCAATTTTTGAAGGCCCCCACACCCAGTGCCTTCAGGGTGGTTTTTAGCAGTCCATGGCACTGTTCAACTTTCCCAGTGGCTGGTGCATGGTAGGGAGTGTGGTACACTCACTAAATGCCACGTTCCTAGCCCAGGTGTCTATGGGGCTATTCTTGAAATGAGTCCCGTTGTCCAACTCAATTCTTCAGGGGTTGCTGTGTCTTCACATGACTTGCTTTTCCAGGCAGTAGTATGAGGGACAGGGTAGGTTTCCAACCATCCAGTGGTGGCTTCCACCATGGTCAGCATGTAGTGCTTGCCTTGGTGGGTTTGGGGAAGGGTGATGTAGTCAATCTGCCAGGCTTCCCCATATCTACCCTTCAGTCACTGCCCACCATACCACAGAGGCTTCACCTGCTTGATCACAGCGCAGATCTCGCAGCTGTGGATGACCTGTGAGATGCTGACCATAGTTAGGTCCACCCTTTTGTCATAAGCCCATCAGTACGTTGCATCCCTCCTCTGATGACCAGAGACATCATGACCAAAGACCTAAAAGTAATTCTCGCTTGTGCTGCCAGTCCAGATCCACCTGTGATACTTTCACCTTGGCAGCTTAATCCACCTGCTCATTGTTATGATGCTCTTCACTAGCCCGGCTCTTGGGTACGTGTGCATCCACGTATCGAACCTTCATGGTCAGCCTCTCTACCTGAGCAGCAATGTCCTACCAAATCTCAGTGGCCCAGATGGATTTTCCTCTGTGCTGCCAGTTGGCCTTTCTCCAATGATCCAGCCATGCCCACAGAGCGTTAGCTACCCTCATAGATATCTACCATGTAGAGATAGAGCCTCTGACACTTCTCTTGTTCTGCAGTATCCAAAGCCAGCTGGAAGGATTTAAGCTCTATGACCTGACTCCATCCACCTTGTCCCTCAGTAGCTTGTGCAACTCATTGTGTGGGATTCCATACAGCAGCTTTCCATTTCCATTTGTTCCTACAATTCAGCAGGAACCATCAGTGAAGAGGGCGTCTTGCCTTTCATTCCCTGGTAGTTGTTTATATGGTGGGTCTTCCTCAGCACATATCACCTCCTCCTCCTCCTCTTATTCTTCAAATGGTCCAAAACTCTCACCTTCAGGCCAGCTTGTTATAATTTCCAGAATCCCAAGGTGATTCAGATGTCCTGTCCAGGCTCACTGTGTGATCAGCATGATCCACTTGCTCCACATGGCATCAGTGGCACAACGTGTAGAAGGAACCTTTTCCTTGAACATCCAACCCAGCACTGGTAGCTGGGGTGCCAGGAGCAGCTGTGCTTCGGTACCAGTCACTTCTAAGGCAGCTCAAACCCCTTCATAA
>WEKY01001343.1:0-64200 GCA_013390045.1 Picathartes gymnocephalus
GGGAATAATCCAGAAAGGAACCTCACCGCAACAGATTAAATTCTCTGTGATCATGGCTGTATAATCAGCTTAGTGCTTCAGGCTGTAAAACAACACAAAAGTTCACAGAAAATAGAACTTAAAGCATACAGTCACACTGACTTGTAGCAGAGTTCTTACATCACAAAAAAGCCTGAAAACAAAGCAAGAACTAGTGAGAGCCCAAGAGAACCAGAAGGAACCCCTCCACTATGCAGATTTCCTCCAGAATGAGAAATTGTCAACAAAACTCCAGGATGAACCAGTATGGTAAGTTCTGGAAAAACTTTTTAGAAGTAGTTTAACTGAATTCTGAATTATTTTTATAAGATAGATTCATTACAGGTTCTTCTACTAAGCCCTGAATAGCTGGACATTGTATGCCTGAAAAAGAGACATAAGCTGACTAAGGTATTTAACCTGAATTTAAGATCCTTAGTTTTCAATACATCATCCATGTCAAATCACTCTGAGCAAGCTGGTAAAAAGCTAAAAGACACACTGAGATTTTAAATGAATACTTCCTTTATATAACAGAATTTTGCAGTGCTTAGCATGATTCACTTTTAGAGCCAAGACACATTAATCTTGCATCCAGCAATGATGAAGCCCAGAGTTTCGCAAAGGGAACACCAATTCTCCAGTTCTTTTTTCCCCCACTATTTCCTTTTCACTTGACTGAAGTTACACATTTGGCTTAATAATGCTAGAAAATGAAATTATTTTGAAAGATACTGCAAGTGAATTTTAAGGCCACCCACACAAGTTGCTCTCAATTCTGGATTTTTCCATGCCCTGCTCTCAGTGGCAACAAATGTGACAATTTCTAACAATCATTTCACAACAGACAAGGTGACAAATCCATTACATCATCAAGCAGCTCAAACTTGTTCTCATCAGACCCCTGCTCATGCAGACTAATGATCCTTATGGCAATTTGCTTCCTTTTTAATTTTTCTCTATGAGTTAGAACAGAAGCATTATATCTGTCAGTTGTGTTGAAAAAAAGAGCAACGCAAGAAGCCTGTTGCAACCTATTCTATTTGACGTTTTTAATTAAATTAAGTTTTGTTTAGAAAATAAGCTCCCTTCCCTCCAGCACGAGGAGTTGACATTCATCAACTGACTTAACGGACTCTAACATATGATTTTAAACTCATTAGGATCAAAAACTAATTATATACCTTTAATTTTACTGAAATGGAAATTGATTTTTGATTGGTATCAACAAATTCACGCGTGATATATTACAAAAAAAAATTATACCTAAAAATTATTTAGCATAGCGTATTTCTCCATGCAACGTGCACTCGGATCCTGTAAAAGCGTCAGGGCAGGCGAGGGAAGACTCTCTGCGCTTGCCTAAATGCCAAGTGCCCCCTTGTGGTCAGCATCATCCTTAGATTCCAAACCAGACACAGAGTGGAACTGCTTTAGCGCACTGTAATAGGGGCAGGATGCTCACTCCCTAAATCCTCATTTCAGGGGTCTCAACACAGTGCTCACAGGGGTTATCTGCTGACCTGGGCAGAGGAAGTTAAAACGGAGACCTCCAGAGCTGTGGTTCAGATTGACAGAACAAGGCGTTGCTGACTCTGAAATGCCTCACTCAGCATCTCTCCTGGTAGGCCTGAAAAAGGCTGGATTCCTCACACATTTTCTCTGGAAGATATACCAGAATCCCCATCAATTGCTAAGGAATTCTTGAGAACAGACAGATAGGAATGTCACTTAACTTCAAGGCTTTTTCTCTGATTGTTTTCTTTGAAACACAAAGAATATTCTGCCTCTGAGCATACCACAAAGTGACTTGAGTAAAACAGTCTCCTGGTTTGAGGAAGGCCACCAGGAGGAACAACTAATGCCAACTTGACAAGGAAAAGAAAAAATTCCAAATCAAAAAGGTCTTTTGAAGGCATTCAAAGTATTTATTTGAGGTCAAATTAAAGGAGTAGGAAGGGGAAGTCTGTGAGGAGACAGGGTAACAGCTTAGGACAGTCAGACCAGAGACAGAATTTTCTCCAAAATACTTCCAAGTTTCATTAAAAGCTAGGATACCAGATTTCTTCTTTCCATAGAGCCACTGATGGCTTAAGCCAGGAAAAGCAACAAGGTTCATTTAACAGCCACTTGGTAGGAGAATTGTCAACATTTCCTATGCCATTATAAGTGCTGATGTTCCCCACAGGCAGTTACCAACACTTACTGAAATAAAAAGTCTCCATTTCATGTTTTCACAAACCCAAGATTCCCTTCCTGTCGTATTGCAATCACATGTGACACTGCCACAGATTCTGCTTATAGTTTAAAACTGATAGCAAAAACCCTGAGGTGATGGTGTGAGGCTATCAGTTCTGTGGTCACTGTCCTTATAGAAAGGCATCTTTGCAAAGCTAGTATCTGGCCCTTAAATGCCAGAATTTTCTCATCTATGGTGCTGGACATTATGAAAAACATCGTGATTTATCACAGAAGCCCTTGTTCCTGGGCTAATCTTAACTAGAGTGTTGCTAAGGCAATGCTATCAGGAGTGTGCTCTTCTGAACTGATATTGCAGTATGCTTTTCAGTATTTGCATACTAAAGCTGCTATCTGGGGATTTGTTCTTGCAGAAATGGTGAGAAAGGAATAGTTTTCTTTCCACTTATATGGGAAATTATGCTTAGTAGAGAACATGTATTTTACCGAAACTCATTTTATGAAAAAATGCAAACAAATGAAAGCAGCATGTTTAAAAGAAGCAAGTAAAATTCACATCATGTTATACCTTCGAAAGAGTGCATTCCTTCTGTAATTATTTCTGAACTACTGTATCACATTTGTATTATTCATTGGAACATAAAGAAAATTACTGACTAAACAGTTTTCACTGTTGGAACTCCCTTGTGCTTGTCACTGTTATTTTTAATCTGGCCACAGTACACAGAAATTATTTCCTAAACCCTGGCAGTAAGAATCTCTGTGTCCAAGGTATTGGTTCTGCATTTATTGCTATGTGATATCTCCATGATTTTTCTAAATCAAAAAAAAAAAAAAAGGATTATTTCATATCAGGATAAGGACTTCAGAATGATAACTGTATATTTAAATGGTATACGGGTGTTTTTAATAGAACAACATTATTCATCAGTACAATTCTAATTCTAAAGCAAAAATAGTGCAAGCCATCTGCAACAATTACTGCAATTTTTCAACACAGAAAATCCTCTATGCTTCCTTTTTCATCACTCCAGAATTTGCATTTGTATTCTTTTCTTTCATTCAGGTTTTTATAGCTTGCTGACTGCCAGGGTCCCTGATGACTAATTTTTTTTTTTCATTTTCCCTGTAGTGCTTGATATCAAGAAAATATTTTATGCTACCTATGTCTAAATGGGTTGAATTACTTCAAAGACATGTTTTTCTCCCTCTTTTCACTATAGTATTAGAACCTTAAATGACTAGCTGAGTCAGCAAAATCTCTTTAGTATCTTTGAGATAACTCCCCTGTTAAATACGGCTGAAATTGTGTAGTAAATTAAGAATTACTAGAGGTCCTTCTAATAACCCCAATTATAATTCTAAGTTTCTTGGGAACACAGGTTATAAATACTTGAAAATAATGTTTAATTTTCTCAGTATGTTGCTCAAAACAAAATCTACTGTCTACTCCTGACACCTTCCAGAAATTGTATCATCTTGGTGAAAGAACCACTTTTCAGTCTTTCCACAGAGCTTCACACAATCACAGAATCAAACTTTCTGAGATCAAGTCCAACCATTAATCCAGCAGTGCCAGATCCACCACTAATCCACGTTGTCAAGAACTACAGTACGTGTCTTTTAAACACCTGCAGGGAAGGGGACTCAACCACTTCCTATTCCAGTGCTTGACAAGCCTTTCAGTAAATAAATTTTTCCTATGCAACACACTTACGAAGTATATTTTCATATAGGAATATATTTCCCATTCATATGAAACTGCAAGTTGAAAGCTGAATATCACAGTATACTTTTGATTTTACAGACACACACTCAATGCTTCATATACCCACTCTCAGCATTTTCACTTTAAGCAAATGTATATCAATGACTGGCTGAAAACTCTTTGTTTTTCTACCCACTCACATCTGCTCTTTATGCTCATCTGTGAAGAAGCTAAACATTCTCCCCTGAACAACTCTCAAAAATCCCAAAAGAATTTTAACAAACCTAAATGCTTAAACACCACAAAAAATTATCTGTTTGTTTCTACTCATGTTTTATCTTCTAAAATTATATATACAAAAAGCAAAGCAGCTCTTCATTCTCCAAGAGTATCTGTAAATAAACACTGACTTTTCTGATGGCTTCAGTTAAAATAAAACAAAAAAAACACAAACCAAAACCAAAAAACAGCAAAGCCCACATAATACCTCTATATTCTTCTGCTCTTTCCATCTCCCAAAAATCAAAACAAGGAAAAAATGAAACATTTCACTAAATCCCTAAAGCACTTTCCTTTCTGGCTAGCAAACAGGAGGATTTATTAACTCTAAGGTGGAAGAATGAAGGAAGGACTTGAAACTGCATGGCATAGCACATGGGCTCCAGATTTTCCCAGGCTTCACTAAGAGAGCTGAGGACTCTTCAAGTTGTCTTCTAGACTCCGCCTGGCAGTGTGAACCTTCTAGTTTTGCTGGCATTCTTCCCTTTATGGGAACAGCAGTCAAACCTCTCAGAATCACAGCTCGTCGGTGAGGAGGCAATGCAGTACTTAGTAGGGATTAGAAATGTACTGGATTGGTGGGAAAGGAGATTATCTCGCTGGTAATGCCTCCTGGAGTGCCTGGCAAGGTGTAATTGGATTGGTTAGGAGAGTACTGGCAATTGGACCGAATAAATACTTGTGATACTCTAACTATGCACACCTGCCTATGCTTTACAGGCTGACAGGAATACTACTGTGCAAAGCAGACTCTACTGTAAATTTTCTAGATCAGCGTTATGTCTTCAAGACTTTTCTTTGAACATAATCCCAGTTGTATTTTCATATTAACTCAGTGAAACAGGAAAGTAAGATGGGGAAGATTTTGTTCTCTTTTTAATTGGCTGTTAAAAAAATCTTGCCTACCTACAAAACACCATGGTCTCTAGGACAACACCAAAACTGGCAAAAATGTCAACTGTCTGACAGATATGGATCAGATCAGAAAAGGCAGTTAATTATTCACACCCTGCTTAGAGCAGATAATCATCCTTCCCACTAACAGAGCATGCAGCCTCTTCTAGGGTCACTAAACTCCCATTAATCTTCAGAATCCAAAGCACCAAAAAAAATCAGATGGTAACACTTCTGTAAGTATAAGCAACAGGAATAAACATCATAACAGCTCTGCTTCATAATGTTCATTAGCCCTGCTTATGTTACAAGACATTATCACATCTTTATGTATCTTCCCTATTTCTAAAAATGGATGAGAAGCAGAGAAGGTGTCAAATATTCCATCAGATGACAGGCTAAGGAAAAAGCAGTTCTGAATCTGCAATGATTTTTACTTCATTTACTACCTTACAATACAAAATGGCCATAATATTTGCTGGGGGCTTTTTTGGCATTTTCTTCTAAAGATTGCAGAAAAAATATTCTATGCAGTGTTGAAATAAAGGACATGAAGTACCAAGGAATAAAATTTTTAAAATGAAAACAGATATTAGTTTTCCTATGACTATATTATGCAAAATGTTACTGCAACTATTCATCTAGGTTATCCCAGCTGATACAAAACTGGGAGTATTGATTCATACAACAGAGGATTGTGTTGCCATGCAGAGGAACCTCAAGAAACTGCAGAAACAGGCAGAGGAATCATGTGGAGTGGAAATGCAGTCCTGCTCCTGGGGGAGAAATAATCCTAGGCACCATATATGCTGGGGCTGATTGGCTGGGAAGCAGCCTGGGAGACAATGATTTTGGGGTCCTGGTGAGCAAGGTGACCCCAAGAAAGCAAGGCACTCTTGCTGCAAGGGTGGGCAGTGGCTGCCTGGGCTGTGTTAGGAAGATGTTGCCAGCAGGTCAAGGGAGGTAATCCGACCCTTAGCCTTAGCACTTCTGAGACGTATCTGCTGTGCTAGGTCCAGTTCTGGACTCTTCAGTACAAGAATGATATGGACTTCCTGTAGCAAGTCCAACACAGGGCTATGATGACGATTAAGAGACTGGAGCATCTGACAGATGAGGAAAGGCTGAGAGATCTGTGACTGCTCAGCCTGGGGAAGAGAAGGTCCAGGGGTTCTCATCAAGGTGTATAAATATATGATGGGAAGGAATGAAGAAGAGGGAGCCAGGCTCTTCTCGGCAGTGCCCAGTGACAGGACAAGAAGACAGAAACAGTTGGAATTCCATTTGATCCCAGCTGAGGACATTTTTTACTGTGAGAGTGGTCAAAGACTAAACGATTCCACGAGGTTTAATGTTTTCTCATTTATTCATAGATTTAGTCCAACTATTCCATCTGGCATGCCTTACCACGGATTCAATTATAAAGTGTTCACTCAGGAAAAAATTTCGCTACATAACTCTTCCCAACATTCAGGTTTTATGTACTTCCTACTTAAGGATTTTACCCTATATTTTATAATTTTATAAGCAATTGCATATATGAAACAATAAAAACATCAAAAGAACTGATTGTTTTGGCTTCTAGACCAGGCTGCTGCTATTTTTTGTCATGAAAAAACAAAGACTATATGACTTTTCCAATTAGACTGTGACTTGTTGTTAAGTCAACTAAATGTCACAGTACTTACCACAGGCGTTTTATCAAAGGTGCGAACAACGGACAGTTTATCTAAAAATAAGCAGAAAATGTGACCTGTTGACATAATTTCAACATATAATCACTAATTCTACTGAAAAAAGTTATGAATATCCATTTGTACCTGCTGGATTTCCATGAATAAGCCCCACCTTATCTCAAAGAATATTAATTTGCCTTTCCAGCTGTTTGTTCAATTCTGCTTGTGTCTCATATCTGGTTTTCCATTCATTATCTTAAAAAACAAATACAGAATTATTATATTTCCCAGATTAGTTCATGTCATTTTAAGCAAAAGCATTTTTTAAAACTGTTCCTTTTAACTAACTGGAGGCTGAGAAAGTCTTCACTTAACAATCCTCATAATAAGCATCTTTGCATATAAAAAAGTTTGAAAATATAAATCAAGGAAAATTTTCATTAGGTTTACTGTGATCAGAATATTAACCAACTCTGAATTCATATTATTCATAGTTTCATTAATAATTAACCAAAAAATAGCTGGCGTGGCCACCTGTAGTATTCCTTAATTTCACATGTGAAGCACCACAGTTATAATAGTCATGTTTGAAAAGTGAAAACTTAAATTTCTAAATAAAAATTTCAACCTCTGTAGGTCCTTCCCAAAAGAATTAATTTTCTGTGTTTCCTAATCAATTAGCAAGACTGTTGTAATTCACTTACCTTCATTTTCAACACTGTTAAGACTTTTTTCCAGTTCTGTCACAGTGTTTCTCAATTCAAATATTGAGCTTTCAAGCATGTGCCTGTGTATGAAAAGAAGTCAATAAATTGCTACAATAGTCAATAAATGGCTCTTGTACTAATCCTATTATTGAAATTAGAAAAAAATAGATCAAATATGTTTTCAGAGGAAGTATCTATTGGTCATTCCTATGTAGTTACATTGTTTTGTCCACTCTTAAATGTATTTTTCTCTATGGTTACTACAGTACCTTTAAAACAATGAAGCATTTCTACTTTGTGAATAAAATTACTTCCACAAAAACCCAAGACAGATATTTCCTAAAGTGTAATAATTTTCTAGCCGACCATCAGAATTAAAAAACTGTAGAGGGGACATTGATCCTAATTTTTCATCTAAAAGAAGATGCCCAATGAGTAAGTTTTTTAAAACAAGAGTATGCCTGAGAGACGTGCTATTTGAAATTCTGAATTAATTCTTCATTTTGATTCACTGCTCAATGATTAATAGTCATTTTCTAAATTGCACCCATATCAAAACCAATCAAAACAAACGATGTTTTATGACTATCAGAAAAGAAAGCAAGTAATTAAAGTAAGATGAGTGTTAAAAAAAGAATACAGGAGATGAAGCCACCATTTTTTAGGAAAATATATTTTTGTCCGTTGATTAGTACTGTATACTGGTCAGCCAGAAAGCTGAAAGATACCATGAAAACAAGCTCTTCCTGCCTTGGAAGGTATGACCAGAAGCAGAAAGTAGCAGGGAACTTTAATGAGAGCACAACCCACCTGCATGCATAAGACAAGGTGCTGGGTGACTCTCATATTTCAAAGATGCCAGATGGTAGTTCAGTGTGTTACAATGAATCCTATGATCTTGATCACATCAAGAGGGAATTACTGATAAGTTATTGACCATATTGATGCCAACAGCCTGATTCTTTGAGGAGATGTCTATGGAGAAATGCTCCTGGCTGTGAGATCCTGGGAAGTTAGACCACACCAGGATAGGTGCAAGCAAAACACAGAGCACCAAAATGTAGAAACAGTTTGTCATTTTGTCCTTTAAAGTTAAGTTTGGTAGGCCAAAATTTAAAAAAACCCTCAATTTTTCAGTGTCCAAACTGAGATATTCCAAAAGAACTGAGAACAAAAACTCCACAAAGAAGGCCCTTTGGGAAATACTTTACAGTACCAATAGGATGACTGATGCCTTTGAAACCTTAATCTAGTTCATTAAAACATGCAAGAGAGAAATTTATTAGGCTGCAGTATTTGGGGGGGGGGGTAAAGGAGAGCTTCCATTGTCAACACAGATATTCATTTTCTAAACATGTCCATGAGAAATGCTCTTCGAGAAGTAGTTATCCAGCCTCTGAGAAATCAAAGCTTTGATGACAGAGACTGATTACCGAGAAATTGCATCACCTTTTGCACTCCTTGTACTCACATTCAGTTGGTGACACTTCTTTTTCATAGTTTGAAACAACAGACTTCAACAGCAAGCTGCAGAAGCAAATCAACTGATCATAGGGAGTTGAATAGATATGCTTGGAATAAGGAGGGCTGAAGAGCTGAAATTGCAAAGAAATATAAAGAAGACTAATTTAAGGTAAGCCACGTGTGTTTTCAGAGAAAGAGACACACTGGAGAACAGTAGGACACACAGCTTGAATTGCAAGGGAGAACTGGAGCTTCCAAGCCTTCCTTGCTCCATTGCTCTTTTTCTCTTTACCAACATTAAATTAGAGAGGGGGCACATTGGCAAAGAAATAAAGATAGTACTGGTAACATGCTAGTGACAAAAAGGGTAAGGTGAAACCCAGCCAAAGATAGCCTTGAAACATGACTCAAAAAGCTTAGATATAGGAAAACCAAAGGAAATCTGATTGCTGCTGCCTGTTTTCTCCCACTCCAAATAAAAGAGGCAGATGGCTAGGAACAAGAAAGACAAAATCTTACTACATTGCTGCTATCATTTCAACACAAATAGATAAGGTTTCTGCAAAGCAGATTTCTATCAACTTCTCAGAGCTTGGACAAGAGGAAATTATGATGACAGTGAGTGCTAAAATGGGATTTTTTGAAAGGAAGTAACACTGAAAATTAGAAACAGTCAAAGCTGTATCCAGAGCTGAACTGTATCAAAATGAAATTGTTTTCCTTTTCAAAGAAATCTTAACTAAGTGCTCAGATGCAGAGGCATAGCACAGGAAGAATGAGTTCTTTAAATCCAGTGTTTCCAGTTTTCCATTTCTGTTACCATTCCAAGACTGTATACAGAATTTGTTTCATTAGATTTTATTATTCTTTCTGCACTATTAACAAAACTGGAAGCCAAATGCCAGTTATACTTTGTTCTGATGAATATATGTACAGAAATGGTAAATTGTCAGGTGTCACACTGTAATTGCTACACTGACAAAAAGTCTTTTTTCCATGTGGCAATAGAAACCAGTTAAAAAACCAAAAAATTGTTATGAAACACTGAATACTCCAATAGCACCCAAAATCCATCCAGGGTGAAACCTCTATATTTTAGTCAGTGTATATTTAGTAAAATGCAATCCCTGCCCTGATAGAGAAGGGATGTAGAAATAAACCACTTTGAGCAGCTTGGTAAATATTCCTGGGGTTTAATGTATCAGAGTATTTTGCATTTCTGGAGTTATTTCTAATAGCTAAAGGAAGTGAACCTCATGCCATGTATTTGTTAGTGTGAACTTAATGCAGCTGTGTATAGCTGCCTGCCTGCCCAGATACTTGGTCTGTACTTAGAGGGGACTGCACTGCACTTTTTACCTGCAACCTCACATGTTAAACATAATTAGACTATTCAATGCCTATAAATCTTCTCCATGTCAATGGACAATTTACAGTCATCACAGAAGAAAGCCTAAAAATTCTGAAATCTCACATTTAAGTCATCATGAGAACCTAACTACATCCTTGCATACTAAGCATAACAAAAAAGCTCTTGTGAAGAAAAGGAGAAAAAACTGTGCAGTTCAGATAAGAAGGCTCTGATTGAACTACAAATGAGGAGAAAAAAATTCTTTTTAAGGCTGTCTACAGGTATTATTTTACTTGACAATGGCAGCCACTTAGGATGAAAACCATTTTCCTGCACGTTTTTGCTACCCAGGTCTGGATATCTTGAACATGTATCATGCAAAAGGCTGCCTGAAGCGATTTTCTATAATGGAGAGAGAAACCAGGAGAAAACTCAGGAGAAGCTCAGGGTAAGTCATCGGCTCAAGGGCATCAGCTCTAAAATACGGCAGATCTTTACTGAATCCTGTAAAAGATAAAATGCACAGATGCCTTCAGAATCTTCAAAGCAGGAACAATATTGCACAGTGCGGAGGCACCACATGGAAGGGCACACACAGCATTGAAAGCTACAGAGTCCTGACACTTGCAGTCAGCAGTGCTGGGAAAATGCTGCAGCTTTCCCGGCAAGGAAAGCCACGGGAAATGAAATCTCACAAGCTGGAGTAGCATAAAATTCCATCCAAATTACTAAGTAGCCGACATGCATAAATATGTCTTCAAGTCCTCTTTGTTTAATAAGAAATACACTGCAGTATTATATGCCTTCTCTCTTTCTCTCCCAGAAACATTTGCGATGACATTTCCCAATCAAAACGTGTACTGAATCCTGATCACAACAATTCAGAGTCAGATTTGAGCTGACTTTCATTAAAGTCAGAAAAAAGTTTAAAAGACTTCACAGTACTACATCCACAATCATTGAGAATCAGTAGGTACATTAGGAACAGATCCCTTACAGACATGGATGATTCAGTTTACTCTGTGAAGTAAAAATCTCTTCTTCATGACTGCTAAATGAAAGTGGTAGGTGGGCTGTTAGCAAACTGCCTAATTGGCACAATAAC
Organism: Picathartes gymnocephalus; assembly: GCA_013390045.1. Taxonomy (NCBI): domain Eukaryota; kingdom Metazoa; phylum Chordata; class Aves; order Passeriformes; family Picathartidae; genus Picathartes; species Picathartes gymnocephalus. Next base: position 11,402 of record WEKY01001343.1, read on the forward strand.
CAGATATGCCAGTAAAAAGACAAGGGTGAGATAGCAGTGAAGGAATGCAGACATCTATCTGTAAGCCACTCATCCTCAGCTTGCTTTCTACCCAAGGGAGAGAAACTGGCACCTCCTAGGGTGTGAGTCATCTCATGCTAGAAGAGCCAGGCAAAGTAGGTCAGATGAATCACACCTTCAAAAAGCCTTTCTGTATTCATGGACTATACATGCCACTGGTTTAGACGGAGATGTCTAATAAGCCTGGTCATTGGCAATTAGGCTGAATAAAAAACTCCTGGGAAATAGACAACAATATTATTGTCCATTTGCACACAAAGAAAATAGCTGTAGAACTCATCTGGAGCTGAAAGTCTTTTACTGTCATGCCATCACAATAAAGGTTTTTATTAAATATATATTTTGCTTTTATCCATAAGTAAGTGACCACAACTAAACTTTTCACTTAAACACAAATAATATCACAATTATGTGTCAGGTAAAAGAACTGGTGCATGCAGAGGATGACTGATCTATTTATCCTGAGACACTACTAAGTCAGGAGATTTATTAAAGGTCATTTGCTTACACGTTGGTGCAAGTATGTCCAAGCTCCTTTTTGTGGCATTTTGAATACTTAAGGTAGCATTTTGACTCTGTTAATATTGAGTTTTCCCTTTCCATTTATGAATGAACATTTAATGAAGTCCACAACTAGGTCTAGTTTGAAGAAGTCGGCAGCTCAGACACTGAAAGAAACATTGTTCAGGCAAAAAATTGGTATGAATAGAATGCTTGAAAATGGTATGTAAATGTAAATATTAAGGGTCTGAATTAAGGTAGCAGAGGAGCTTCTGACATTTCCTGTTTTCGTTTCTTAACACTCAAAAGGCAACCATGTTGTTTAACACAGGGAAAAAGGTGTAACTTCCTAAGCAAACTGGGGAAAAAAACAATCCCACCAGGCATGAGCATCAACAATTACCACAGCACTGAAACAACTGCTGCTTAAGCAAGGGGACTGATTGCTAACAGGAACAAGTCCTCATCCCTACAAACTGCATGAAGAGATGTCACACCTTCCCTGGAGATCTGAGAGACATACTGACACCATAGAAGGGTGAAACCCAGCTTTCCACTTTTACTCAACATTGTGGAAAGAAGTGTGCATAAAAAGCACCTCATTGTCCATTTTATTAATCTTCCCCCAGCAAGGCATGCACCCATGTAAAAGTCTTCTCTGTTTTTACCCCAATGTGCTTGCCTTGGACACATTGAATTGTCTCCATAGCAGCTGGTATGGAACTATGTTTTGCATTTATGATGAAAACTGTGTTGATAGCACAACAATGTTTTCGTTACTGCCGAGCATTGTTTACACTGTGTCAAGGCCTTTTCTGCTCCTCACCCCACCAGTGAGAGGGCTGGGGGTGCAACAAGGAGTTGCGAGGGGACACAGCCGGGACAGCTGATCCCACTGACCAAAGGAATATCCCAGATCACATTCAGAAATAAAAAACAGTGTGCTGGGGCTGCCGTGCCTCGAGAAGGCATTGGTCCACTGGTGGTGAGCACCAGTGAGCATCATTTGCTTTACTTGGGTTTGTTTGTGTTGTTGTTTTTCCTTTTTACTTATTAAATTGTCTTTGTCGCAACGCGCGAATTTTCTCACTTTCACTCTTTCCTCCTTCTCTCCCCCATCCCACTGGGAGGGGAGGGAGCGAGTGGCTGTGTAGTGTTGAGCTGCCTGCTGCGGTTAACCACGGCAGCCGGCCCTAAGTTCCTTTTCGGGTGACATTACTTATCCTGCGTCTTCGGGCTCCTCGTGCCGCTCGCACCCCTTGGGCCAGCCCCTCGCAGTGCCCAGCAGAGTCAGCCGCGCTCCCAGCACAGCCGGGCCGCGCTGAGGTGCTGCGGGCGGACCGTGGGCGCCGCCCGCTCCCCTGCCCGCGGCGGCAGCGGCCGCCATTTTGCCGCAGGGAGGCGGCGGGAGCCCCCGCACGNNTCCCGCCGCAGCTCCAGCGCCGGGCACTCGAGCTCTGCCGCCCGCCGGCCGCCGCCTTCTCCCACTGCCGCCGCTGCCTCCGCAGCCCGCCCCGCTCGCATCCCCCGCGTCGCTGGCGCTGTACGGGGTGACGGCTGCGAGCGGCCGGCGGAGCCCGAGGGAGCGGCGCGCTGGGGCCACCCCAGCCGCGGCTCGGGCACCCTTTTCTCCGCAGTCGCCGCGGCTCCCCCGCTGCCCAGGGAAAGCCGAGAGGGGAGACGGGGCCAGGCGCCACCGGCAGCCGCTACGGCCAGTACCGCCGGCCGCTACGGCCAGTACCGCCGGCACCTGCCCCGGCCCCGACGGGCGCCGCCCCGTCCTGTCCGCCCGCGTTTGCAGCAGTGCCTGCCCGCCGCTGCTGTGACGGCCCGCGTTGGACGGGGCTGTTCTGTCCTCTGTCCAGCGAAATGCCCGGCGTGTGGTTCGGGCAGCACCAGAAACACATGGGGAAGATAGAATACAGCTCTGGCTCAGTTACAGTGTTTTGACTATGTAGGTTGAACTGTGTGCTGAGCTTTTCATGACCTAGGGAAACACAAATGTGTGCAGATTTTTTTAAACATTTCTTCTGGGTGGGAAGTAGCGCGGTTTTAAACAAACGCTGTGACCCACCTGTGAAGGCAGGCACAGTGCAGTGGAACCTGGCCTACGGCGTCCCCAGCCCATCTTTTAGCACTCTGGATAATTGTGATCTGAGATATTCACAAATCAGTGTGTAAGACCCTAACTTGAGAGAGGAGTTCATAATAATCGGCCTTAATCATCATCACTGATCAAATCAATAGTGTTAGTTTGTCAATATATACTGGAAAATGCTTTAATAATCTTACACTGCTCTTGATTGATGCTTAAAAATGTTAGATGTTGCATTTTTCAAACAAGGAACTTCAGATCAGTTCATGGGTTTCTCAAAGTAAATATGGGGTGACTTAAACAGATTAATGCTGCAAGATTCTCCTTGTCACCTCTGGCTGCTTCAGTGCCAGCTCGACGTTTGTGTGACTCTCCAATAATCCATGACAGCTCCTGAAATATTGAAAACTTCCATAAGGGAAAATGTTTAATGTTCGCAGTTTCTGCCGGTTCGTGATCTGAAGTGGCTTACTAGCTGCAGAGGAAAGCACCAGACTTGATACAAGGGACAGGGTGAAACTGGGCGTAATTAGTGCGCTCTTAGATCAACTCACCATTTCATGGGACGCAATGCTCAGTAGAGGAACTATCTGTTCACTGTCTCAGGAAGGAGGTAGACTGGAGTTTTCCTTTACTGATACATTATGAAAAAGGGAATGGTTTTCTCAGTTCAAGTAATTCTGTTGCATGAGTAGCAAGCCAAATGCCATAGCCCTACCACTTGCTGGGTAACACAGGCACTGCTTTAAAAGGTGGGTTATGTATTACCATTACTTTAACACAGCATAAACCAGTATTGCCACCCAAAAGTCAGTTCTGAAATGTTGTGAATTGTAATCCTAAAGTGGTAGTGTGCTGGAATTGCCCAATTTAATGCCTCACTGATACTGTAACAGCAGGGCACTAATCCACCAGGATCTAATGACTGGGAGTAGAACACTAGGATGAAGAGTAGGAAGCTTGATTCCAAGAAGAAAAAGTAATTTTAATTACTTAATTTCACTTAATTAATTAAATTTAATTTCACTTGTCTGATATGTATTAGAGCAGAGGATTTTTGAGTCTCAATTATAACTGATGCTATCAGCTAATCAGTGAATTATCATCTATGGTGTGGGTAAAATTCAGAATTTTCTCATATAATTTAATCAAGAAACAAACTTAGAAGAGTGCTGCACTGTAACTACATTTAAATTTAGCTGCTCGTTTTGCCTTCATGTTTTACTGAATGGTACCTTTTTAAGATTCATATTGAAAACACATTTCATAACAAACCAGTAATTTAAGTAATGACTTGGACCTAGGCTGGCATTCATAACTCACTGAGTGTACTGAATATTAACAGTAAAGGTTCTAATCAGTAACCATTTTTCTTGTTACCAGTTTTTGTGAACAACTGCTTCAAGACTAATTTAAGCAGCCTGATGAATTGTTCTCAATGGGTGGGCACATTCAGAAAGCTCAGAAAGAGCCCTTGAATCACAAGATGTCTGAGAACAGATGGCACAGGGGAACTGAGGGCTGTATCCTGGCCCACAGAATACTCTCTCTGCCCCAGGAGACCTCCTCTCCAGGATACTTTCAGGTCCCACCCTCACCCAGGGTTTACTAGGTGTCTTAACCAGGTAAGCTCTCAGGAACCAGGTCACTGTGCACATAAGGATGAGCCCAGACCACAGCAGTTGGGTTGACACAGCACAGCAGGTCTAACTGGGTGCTTCACCTGATGGTTTGGGAACTGGAGTGAGAGAAAAGCAAAAGTATCTTGTGGACTGAGGTCTTGTGTGAGTGTGTAAAATGTCATCAATATTTTTAACAATCACAGCAGCAACATAGTGACACTTGTAACACATGAGAATTTTCCGCCATTTCTTTATTCCAAATAAATTGGTTAAAAGTAGGTATATGGATACCTAAAGTTATTATCATTATTTTAAGGCTTTTAATGGGTTGAGATCAAAAATTTTAGTAAGAATAGTTAGGAAACTTGGTTATAATATAATGCCTTTTGAAAACAGAATTTTATACTTAAATATGTAACTTCAGATTATGTAAAGGCATTAAGCAGCTGGAGTTACTTAAAAGCAAGGCAGACCAGTTGCTGAAGGTATAGATTACTTTTTAAAAAGAAGTTACTTCTGTAGCACCAGTAACCAAGGTATGACGAATGGCTATGTGGGCAAGGGGAAACTTGTGGATGTTATATATTTTGACTTTACCAAGGACTTTGATGTAGTCTCCCACAGTACTTTTACAGCCGAATTGGTGAGTTCTAGATCAGATAATGGGGTCATAAGGCTGCTGGAAAATTGGCGGGGTCATCAAGCTTGAAGTGTGGTGATCAGCAGTATGACTGCTTGACTCTGGGATAAAAACCTGAGACAATACCCCTAAATCCTGATTGACAACCTGGAAGACTGAGCATCGACTCAGAAAATTTGATGACAATTAGTTGAGAGGAGCAGTTAGTATGCAGGAGGAAAAGAGTGACCCATTCACAGGTGAGTGTACAGAGAAACCTAATGAAATTCAACAAAAATCAAGTGCAAAGCCCAGTATCTGGCATGGGTAAAACTCATGGATCAATACAGGCTGGAGCAGTGTTGTAGAAGACATAGGCTCCCTAGCAAAGAAGCTGCCATGAGCCAGCAATAGCTTGCAGCAAACAAGGCTGAAGGGCTCCTGGGCTGCCACAGCAAGGGCACAGCCAGGAGCCTGAGGGTGGTGTTTCTTTCACTCTGTTCAGCACATGCTGACGTGCTTAGCTTTTGACTCCCAAACAAGTCCCAAGGGCTGCATTAGGTCAGGAACTCGCCTTTGTTCAGGCTGGAGAAGGCATAAGGAGAGCTTAGTGCTGTAGTCAGCTATGTAATATGAAAGTCTAAATAAGATGAAGAAGGAAAGTTTCCTCCAGCATGTGTGATGGAAAGATACGCAATAGAATGCACCTGAGTGCATGTAAAAATGTTTGGCTTAGTATAATGAGAAATAATGACCAGTCAAGTTGGGCAAAGGTTGGGCGGAAGGGCGGTGAAGTCTCCATCCTTGGAGATAATCACAACATGAGCAGAATTGGGGCAGAGTACTGTGCTCCAGGCTGGACCTGTTTTGAGCAGGAGGTGGATTACACACCGGGGGGTCCCTTCCAACCCACACCATTCTGTGGTAAGCTGGTCAGCATGCTTTTTGTAGTGGAAGGTAGGTTTACCAATTCTTTTTAAAGGATTACAGATTTATTCAGGAAACATTAAAAATAGACTATTCTAAGTTGGTTTTAAACCAGCATTAAACAAACCAATCAAACCATCCTTGGAATCTAGAGGAATCCATTCAAATGGATTCAAACAGGAGTTCAGACTTGAGATAACAACAGTGGTTTATATCTACACAATGATGAAAATGCCAGAGATGGCAGTAGCTTAGAATGATTTAGAGATCATTAAAAGTAATCCTGTCAAGACAAGATCTGAGACCAATACTGTAGCAGAAAAGTCTGAATAAATTTGGAAATCAGAATGCCTTAGGATATCAGTTAGTAGTTCATGCACTGCACAGCTCAGTAAAACTTCTAGGACTGCCATATATCAAAAGATGTTCAGTGTTCAAAGAAACAAAACCAAGCTGTGAATAGAAAGCCAACCTAAGACAGGAGGTGTGGGGAGCTTAATATATAAAAGGTAGAGCTGAGATAAGGCAGTTAATGTGAGAAGGCTGTTGTATATGGTAGAGGAAGAGGGGAGAAGCCTATGGAGTTGCTACCCTGGGCCCAAGAAGGGGCGGGTAAAGCAAGGTAAGTTCAACAGCAACATAATCTCAGCTGTGAAAACTAACTAAACTTTGGAACAATGTAAAAGCAAAGATCATGGATATATCATATTACAAACTGTAAAATTCGGTAGGCATCATTCAAAAATAGTTTTAATTCATTTTGAAAGACTGGATACACATGAAGAGAACAGCAGGTTGACTAGGACACCATTACTTGCCTGATACTGATGGTATTTGAATGTTTTTTTTTCCTCAGTGTGCTCCAACTTGGTGTCTTGAAGACTGTAACACCTTGATCTTAACTGTTGTTTTAATACAACTTTTTGTTTTGATGGTTTAAAGACAAAACTAAAGGGTATGAGCTATATGCAAAACCTCAAAATGGGAGGGAGAAAGAAGATACAAATACCTATATCCCTATTGTAAATACAGTTCATAGCAACAAAAATGCTTTTGCTAGCGTGAAGTCTTTAGCAATCTTTAACTGGTTACACAAGCTGGCAAGTGGCAAACTATAGTAACAGAAATTGTTGCAGTGCACTTTGGATGAAACTTTTTAGTTTGAAATATTTTAAGCTCTAGTTGATGAGTTTGTTTATACTGCAGATGTACTCCAATACTGCTACTTTATTACTTCTGAAGGAGTCCTAGTTTTTCCACTTATGGATCCATATGCTAGCTTCATATCATAAAAAGGTCAAGCAGAGATTAACCAATTTTATCTTTATTTCCATAAATTGAAGTTACACTTCAAGTGGTTAGATCCTTTCTTTCACATTTCTCACCCTAAGCACACATCAGCAGTAGCTACCACAAAATATGCACCTATTACCATTCTAACAGACTGTAGTTGTTACTGTATTTTTTCAATCTTCTACAAATATCACTTGCCAACAACAATTTATAGTTATTTTCTCCATTTACATGAAATGGAGATAAATTGTAAGTTGTTGGCATTCTGTCTGTTGCAGGTCTAGCCATTAGAATGTGCAGCAGCTTAACTCAATAGCGAAGTGTTAAATAAATAGCAGTGTCAAAGCATCTCAAGGATTCAACATACTGAGTTATTTTACACTGTGCTACAACCAGGATGGCAAATCTACACAGTAATGTCTATTCTACACAACCTTAAAAGGGTTTGTTCTCATAGTCTTTTTAAACTTTACACCCTTGTGCAACTATGAATTTAATGGAATAAAGATGATGACCATTAGAGCTATTTGTTAAAACATCAGGAGTCTTCCATTAGGAGGCCATGGTATATAATCTGAATCTTTCTGGATCGGCCAAAAAGTACGGAATGCATAGAGTTTCCTAGTGCCCTCTAATATTTCCACAGAAAAATACTTTCATTTATGCAAAATCATACTTATCCTCTCTACATAAAAACCTGATTTTCAAAGAATCTTTGTATATTCCTTATGGAGTCAACTGGAAAACGCATTTTTCTAGACCTGTAAATACCCTCTTTTAGAAGCAATGCTCAGTATCTTTGGTTTACTTACATGCTGGATGAGAAAAAAGAAGTCTGAAAGGGAATGACTACCTAATTACCTGAGGTTCATCTTTCATTTCTCCTAACTTTGAACTTTGGATAAGATCAACTGTTTTGTGGGTGAAAAGAGAAATTCTCTACAAAACAATGAAACATAACGCTTATTTGAGTAGTGCAAATTAAGTAAGACAAGTCTGGATTAGTAAAACTAATTCTTAAGGATAGTTATAAAGCCAAAACTGGTAATTTTACTTCTTCCAGAATTAGTAATCCTATTCTTTCTGTATCACCACCTTCTTTATAAAGTGTTACAAAAATATTCATAATAGTATTTCTGTATTAATCTATTATTCCATATATTATTTTGAAAAAGTGCTTAAAGAGGCAAGTATATGAACTGCAAACTCATATCCTTCCAGCTGCCTAAAACCCTGATCCAGTTGTTTAAACCCCTGGTTCAGTACAGAACAAGAGTTGACAACTTCCATTGTTCCTCCTACAAATGCTCTCCCTACTTTTACTTTTTCCTGTCAAATTAAGCAACAGTTGCTTAAAAAGTAGTGTGACTTACATTCAATCTCAGATGAACAGTGTAGTTACTTCTAAATAGAAAGTTTCATCTCTAATGTAAGGCTTTGAGAAATATTTAATTGCTTTCATTTTTTACCCTTCTTCTCATTATCCAATACTTTATATTCATCTAGCACAGCATGGCCGGTTTCCTTTGCAGTTCTCTTTACAACAGATTTGATACCAATATTTTCAATGTTAAATGCTGTCACACCAACATTGATTGCAGAATTCATAGCGTTGTCTGTAGCATGGCCAGCATCCTCTCCATACCTAAGGAAAGAGAGGAGTTTTGCAGATTTGTAAATTTAGTATTTTATTCTTCACTGTAATTCTTTTGAAAGCAAAAGTTCAGGCATCACCAAGAACAAATAATAAGCACACTGCCCGAATGTCTAAAGAATAAAATTAGAATTTATGAAGCCATTTGAGTAAAGGCTGCTCCTCTAGCAGATCAAGTGCTCTTTGAAAATACCAATATGCTTCTACTCTTCTTATTCAAGAATGTTTCCAGTCTTTCTCCCTTTTTTCCCCCTCTACTTTTGAAGAGAAGACTTATCTAGAGAATCATAAGAAGGGAGAGAAGTTTTGTGCAATAACTAAAGGTTCTTTTTCACCTAAGTTCTTCAGTAAAATTCCTATACCCTCTGTATAGAAAGTCAAGTTTATCCTGGGCTGCATCCAAAGCAGCATGGCCAGCAGGGCAAGGAGGGGATTCTGCCTCTCTATTTTTCTCTTGTGAGACCCCCACCTGGAATGCTGCATCTTACAAAACCCCAAAAGGCTCAACAAAACTATCTTGAGGACATGATGAAAATTATGAAGCAACAAAAACCTTTGGTGTCTGCCATGGGCTGTGAGCCCAGCTTCTTTACACTTTAGTGGGCAAGTTGGCAGTCTCATACTAATGACTCAATTGTGCACAGAGAGCACTCTGAAGGAGGCCAAGAGTACAGCGAGAGCAGTAACTCCAACTGTTCTGGGTAGCCAGACATTTCCCCAGAGAGCATTGTAGTCAGACAAACCAGGCCAAAGGGAAGTATTCCTGGCAGCATCAGAATCCCAGCAGTCAGCAGAATTACTTTTTCCCCGTGCTTGTTAGGACCAGAGATTCTTTGAGCATCTCAAGATACAGCAAGAGAGAAACAGAGAATATAAAAGAATCCAAAAATCTGTAATATATCAGAATGGCAGCCAGAGCATGTGGCTGGAACTAACAGTGAGACTGAATAAAAAGAACTTGTGGGTTTTTTTTGTTTTGCTTTTAATTCTCTGATAGAGCAACAGCCTTGAATCATCAACACTGGATTTGTACATCACAGAATTAATCTCACAGCAGAAGTATTTGTCAGTTTGATTAGTTTGTCAATTTGATTATTTTCACCTCAGGAACATTATAAGCCAGTACAGTATCAGTAAAATAAGTAACCTCATTTAAGGTAGGACTGTAGCTTATCCAGTACAGTAAGACTAATAACTTCTTAATGTCTCATCACTAGTTTTTAAGTTTGCCTGTCTCAGCTGCATAATTTTTAACTCTTTTTTTTTTTTTTTTTAAATTGTGCAGATATAAGCACTACATTTATTTAAATAGTTTTTTAAAAAGGTAGTAGCATGGGACTTTGGCAGAAATATTACTTCTGAAGCTACATCTTCCCCCAATTCCAATCAACATGCAATGATGAGCATCTCTTTAAAATTCCATCCACAAAGATACTGCAGTAAGTTTTAACCATTTTTTTTTTTATTTAGAGACACTGATGGTGCTCCTTTAGCTTTGTTTCCATAAAGTGGAATTTAGCTCACTCACTGCTATTTTGAGTGGCAGAAATCTTTTGTCACTGAAATAAAAAAAAAACATCCAAAAAGGGAGATTATGTAGAATTTTAATATAATTATAAGGATAGATTTTAAAGATTACATATCAGGTATTTTCAATCATATTGCAGTTAGCTGCAACAGGTCGTTACTTATTGTTTTTCACTCTTAGTGTCTGCTGTCTGCTGATCTCCATACTTCCTATATTTGTATCTAAAACAAAAACATTTATGTGAATTTATGTGAAATGAGTACCAGTACAATTTCTCCTGACATTCCCACTGCAAACAAACACTAGCAATAAACCACAACTGACTAGAACTTTGCTATTTGGCCTCCTATTCGAAATGCATCACAACACAACCCTGAATGCCAGTCTGCTTAATATTGAATGCTGATGTTTATCTTGTTACTGTCAGCTTGTAGCCTGGATGCACTTTCAGCACTCCTTTTAATATCTCTTTTGCTACACTTACCACCGATTCCATGTAAACTGCTTGCTTCTGCTTACTCTTCCATTTCTATTAAATCTATTGCCCTTTTTGTGAGGGGTGCATTTCATGTTTCAGTTATTTCAATATATTCCTTTATTCTCCACAGCATCTTCCAGTACATGCATACAGCTTTCATCTTTCCATCATCTTCGTAACATCATCTTAATCCCAAATGTTAATGTCCTCTTCCCCAACTATAATTTTCTAAGAACATCTGTATTTTGCAAGTCAAGGCTGTTCTATTATTGCTATATATGCTTTAGATTTTATTACAGATTTTTTTTTTGTACCTCCTCGCTTTAGCTGAACCTGCTGATAGATGAGGTTCTTTCACTTTTTCACAAATTTAGCTAAGTTTGCATAAATTCAGGATTAGAGCTGAGAGGTTTAAACCAGTAATTTTTTTCATAATGATACTATATCCTAGAGCAAAGATATAAATCTGAACATTATTTGTAACACAGCCTGAAGCTGTAATACTTCTACAAAGAACTCAAAAAATACTTCCTACAACCATTTACTTGTTTCAGATTTTTACATACAGGAGATGCTCATTACTGTGCAGTTACCACCTTATCACGTGCTACATAATTACAGCAAAGCAGGTATTTCAGTTAGCTTCCCTGCACTTTCATAAGCTTTTTTTGCCAGTATTCAGACACAGTAACAGTGTGCTGTAGAAGATGAAAACAATAAAAACATAACTTACTTGTATTTGACTGTTTTTACAGTCTCAGTTGAAACACTTTTAGCAATGCACTTCGCTGCACTTTCTAAACCTTGCCACACTGTTGAAAACCCTGTAGAAACAATCAGCTTATTTGAGTTCATACCATTAAAAATATGCCATTAAAAAAAGTGTAAGGAATTTTTATTACCTTGAACACCACTTGCTGCTACAACCAGAGCACCATCAAAAGTAGATTTGCCATCTTTATCTTTCTTAAGGGATTCTGGAACTAATTTGCTGCCATGCTTCTTCACATGTGGAGCCAGCTCCTTTCCGACACAGCTCGCTATAGAACACACCCCTTCAACTGCCATAAAACAATAGTATGCAGATTATTTAGTGAGAACACAGTACATCCTTCTTTAAAAATCTTTACTCATAATTAAAAGGAAGCTTCACTGAAGTCTTAAGTAATGCTTCTATTTAAATATGCTTATTTGAAAGACAGACTTCAATCCACACCTAATTGCCCAACTGATACAGAGCAACCTTGTTTTTCAGGTTCTACACAGCTCCAAATCCTAAGAAACAAGTAAGTTTGGCCCTGTGGCTAAAAAGTGCCTTAAAAGAAATGCATACACATCTCACACTCGAATTTCAAGAAACTGTTCCCACTGCTTTGTTATTTCCAACTTGCAGATAGGGAACAAGCTGCTGCCTTCCTGACTTCTCTTCCATAGAAGTCTTTCTTACAAGCATTCCGGTTCTTCGAAGCATTTTTGTAACATCAGCACAATTTACTTTTAAACTTGGACGAGTCACTAGACAGTAAATAAAAACATTATATACAAATAAATAACAAAATGAAGTTACTGAGAGCTGTTAGGGTTGCCAGGCACTTCTGAACACCGGCCATTCCTATCCTGATATTTATACATAGTTAGATAGACTTGTTTTAAAATATGCACACACACATTCTCTTGTGGTACTGTATGTTAGCAACCAGTGAGAGTAGAGCTTTTAAAATATATGGTTATTAACTTAAAAAAAAGAGACACCATTTTGAATTAACTGTCTAAAACTTTCAAAAGCACGTCAAACTTAAGACTACACAGACTATTCTTTTAGGAAAGAAAAGGATGTCTCAAGGCCAAGTAATACGTACTAGTCTTAAAGCACACCTCTTGCAGGAGATAACTAGGCACAAACTACTGATCTCTGGATTTTACAGGTCTCTACCTTCTCTAGTTTACTGGCTAGAGAAACCAGCTTGCATTTTACAAAGTTTTTATTATTTAAGGCAAAAATACTATATTCTATGAGATGGAAATTTTTACCTAAGAATTGGCTGACTTTCACAGCTCCTCCAGTAGCCTGTTTTGCTACATGAAGTCCCTTTGCTACAGTTGGGTTGACTTCCACAGGCTTTTCTTCTGGTTGAATATGCTCCCGCAGTTTAGAGGCTCCTTTGTGAATAGCTTTACCTGTGTATTCTGCTCCTTTCATTAGGCCCCAGCTTACCCAAGATGCACCTTCAAGGCAAAAATTGTTTTTCTTAGTATGTACAATTTTATAGATTGTGATTCCTTCAGCTATCCCTCCTCTGCAAAACAGGAATGTTTAGAAACATCCCTGATTACAGTCTGCAATTATATTCTCCCCTGAATGGGCCAGCATAGGAGTCCTGCAGTAATTTCTGCAGCTACACCACCACTTTTTAAATTAATTTTATTTAATACAGCCAGCCCACATCCAAATGTCAGCATGCAACATGCAATCCAACCCTCTAACCCTCCTTGTAGATTCATACTTATTACAATCAGCTGGTTGTCATTAGTATATTCCAAAGCTTCTCAGAAGAAAAAACCCACACGTTTATCTGCAGAAATCACAACAGGTACCTGCTGTAATATGAGTTCACACAGGGGTAAAATTGTTCTGTCACAGTAGGTGATATTCTAACACAGTCATATGAGGAGCAAAACTCATTTCCAATGAACAGACTGTTGGCAATAAATTTATATTCTGCCTGGTTTTTATAAAGCTCATCAAGGAATCCTTTAGAAGGTCAACACTGGAACTAGTGAACGACTACTTCTGACCACTCAGCTTCTATCAGCACACATGCATTTAGGTGAAAATACTGTTTAAATGTCATTGCATTGGCTTCTATTCAACAAAGTCCCCTTATTACCACTATACCTGACAAGATTCCATGGGCAACTTTCTCACTCCATTCTGGCAGCTCTTTCTGATCTTCTGCTTCTTCAGGTTGTGGCTGGATATGTACAGTCTGAGGCAAGTGAACTGCATCACTAGAGGCTTCTGAAGGCTGACAAGTGAAAGCAAACATCTGAGCAACACATCATCAAAATTTCTGGTTTAGATCATACACATTCATTATCAAATAATACTAATGTTGTACATGCCTTGGGTAAGTGTACAGAAACTCAAGTTAAATTTAACGCTCAATTACTTTTTCCACAGAAATCCTACACATCCAAGAAAGCTTGTCAGACAGGTCAGCCTTTTTGTACGCTTTTTTCATCCAGCTACAATGAAAAGATTTGCTTGCCAATGCAGTCATATGGCCAAACAGCTAAGCAGGGAAAATTTACACTACAAGTTCACTAGCAAAACAGGTAACAGACTGTCCATCTCTCATTTTTATCAGACAGAAGCCAACTCGGTTGCTATTCAGCATGGGAACTGCAGTTTTTGCTTAGAGAATCCAGCTGCACTAAAGAAATGCAGCTGTTCTAATTGTTTTGTTCCTCATCTTTTCCTCCCAAATTCAAAAATAAAAGAGATTATTCATGCTGTGTGCTGTTGCTGCTTTTTCAGACTGGCACAGCCAAGGAAAACATGAAACTGCACAATACTGACTCCTATTTAAAGTTGGGTGGACAGGTTCTGTGTTACTGCATGTCAAACTCTACAGTTTCTGGAGCAGACATTAATCATTCAAACACAGCAACCACCACCACAGGCTGCTTAGTGCTTCTAAAATGTGTAACATCACTTAATGCAGTTCACAGACAATGTATGATTAAACTTTAATTACAGAAAGCTAAAAAAATTGTAATAGATTTAAGTTTTTATCAAGAGAATTTTTCCAGTGTAGAAGTAAATAAAACCCCCAAACATTTCAAAGATTGAAAACACTGAGTTAATGATAGAAAGAAAAAACATTTTTGTTTAGTCTAGAAGAGTCTAAATGAAAGCATTTATAGATTAAACCCATAGGCAGAACAGAAGACACAATACGGAATAATATTTGCTATTACATGAAATTCTTAAAATTCCCCTGAAATATTTACTGGATACAAAAGCAGGGTATTGGACATAGCTGAATGTTGTAGCAAAACCAATATTATGGGAAAAGAGTGTATTAAACCTTAGGAGGTAGCTACCCAGAAGGTTAACAATGTATCACTGATATGTACTACATCATCAAATACTACCTGACAGCAATGTGAAATGTGGTGTTCAAGAAATGTCTTCAACATGTGACCAAAATACTCTGAGGGCTGGGCAGGAGAAATCACCTCAATAAACAGCTATAGGTAAAAAACAAAAAACTATTAAAAGACCCAAACTATGTTCCAGATGTAATTTAGTTACACCACAGGTTGGGTCACCATATAGAAAACCAGTCAATAAGACTTCTAAGATCTATACTAGGGAGCAAAAATGGATTCTCTAATAAGACAGGGGACTCAATACTGTAATTATATTAAATACAGTTGTCAATTAGATCCTCATGATTACTATGAAAAACAGACACATTAAATGGCCATCAGACTAGGCTTTAGAATAATTGTGCTATATCACAGTTTTTAAAACCTCAGAAATATGCTGATTTGAAAAATGTGGCAGGCTGCAGTAACTGAATTGGTGTTTGACAAGAAACCAAACAACAACAACACGAAAAAGCCACCCAACAAAAAAATAACCACAGGACACAGCATACACAGCTGCTGTCAATGAAATCAGCAGTTCTAACATGCATTTCTGTGACAATTTTTTTTTTTTAACTATAGGGTTTTGGAATGTCCTGGGATTTACCTGGACTTTGTGGCCAGACCTCTGTTTAAATTTATCTTCAAAATGTGCTCTCTTAGTTGCCAGGAGCTCTGAAGGTAACCCTACTCTCTCATGGGATCCTGGCACCTGTGACATCATATCAGGGAACATTAACAAAAACACGGAGTTTCAGGAAAATAAGGAACTAATGAGATATCAAAGTTGAACTAATTCTATGCAGGAAGAATGACGGAATTTTATCCAGTGAGCCAA
Organism: Picathartes gymnocephalus; assembly: GCA_013390045.1. Lineage (NCBI taxonomy): Eukaryota > Metazoa > Chordata > Aves > Passeriformes > Picathartidae > Picathartes > Picathartes gymnocephalus. The sequence continues at coordinate 27,172 of WEKY01001343.1, forward strand.
TATGACATAATTGTGTAGTACTTTCCCCTTTTAAGTAAAAACTAGTGGCCTCTTGTGCTAATGAAATTCCCTGCCGAACTCACCAGGATTTACACCATAACAGAACGCCACCCTCATGGGATGCTCCAAACTAGTCCTTCATCATCACTGTATTCACATTTTGGTAATTCAGCAAGATTCTTGCAAAAAAGATTTAATCATGCTATAATCTTTTAAGTAGTTACTGATTACTGCTCTTCCTGAAATGATGCTCCAGGGCTCGTACAGTAGTATTTTCCATTTTGCTACAAATTACTGAATCTTATTGCACATTTGTTAGACTATGGGTTTTTTTCTCTACCTGTCAACATCTTACTGCAATAAAATGAAATTGTACCAGATTCATCCACTTTGAGATCCCACTGGAAGGCAGATTTTTGAGGTACATGCTATCTTCACAGATCTTCTCCGAGGCAACTTAACATTTCTGAACTATTAAGACATTTGGGCACGATATTCCAAGAATGGCATCAGCAAAACTACATAGAGTTGTGTACATGCACACAGAAGGAAAAGCATGCTTTCTCCTGAACACATAATTTCATTTTGGGTCCTATGTTCTCTTTCAGAAAAACAGAGAAAATATAAAAAATGGTCTCAAATTCCACTCTGTGCTTAAAATTTAGTACTTTAGAATTTCTGTTATCTCTTATCATAGGACCTACAATTTCATTACAAAGCTGCTTTATTGTGGCTACTTTATCTATTTCTCACTGAAGAGCTTACCAAGACAAATCTGTCATCTTACACAACTAAATGTAGATGTGAGAATATATTGATGATTTACATCTTTCCTTATTGGCTTATAACTGACTGCCCAGAAATTTACCTGGATTCGCAGGTCAGACATCTGTTTTAAGAGATCCTCAAACAGCTCTCTGTCAGCTGCTGGAAGTTCTGAAGACAGCACTACTCCCACGTAGGACCCTGGTATTTGGGACATTGTGTCAGGGAACATGTAGACCCCAGTATTGCAGCACAGAACAGGAGACTGGGTACACATTAGAGGATACAACCAGTCACAAACCTGGGAAAGACAAGTACATAAAAGAATTAACGGATGCTTTTAAAAAGAAAGATAGGCAGAACATACTGATACACACCATAAACAGGATTTTCCATAAAGTTTCTAGTGGAACATTCTAGTGAAAGGTTCCGTGCTGATGGCAGTGGGGTTAGAATAAAATTAGCTTTATGGTCCCTTCCAACCCAAACTGTTTTATGATTCTATGATGAAAAATAAAAAGCCTTACACCACCTTGAAAAAAAAAGAAAAAAGAAAAACAATCCCCAAAAAACACAACCCATGTGATTCTGGAACTATCACTCTTGATTAGTTCTGACAGTCTAATATAGAAAAAATACTAATTTTCACAGGACTAGAATTCAGGCTGGTAACCTCTTAATTGAGGTCTCGTCTTGAGGCCCAGATGAAAGAACTGCCAAACAAGTCAGAATTCACAGTGCCTGTACCACCGTGGAGATCTCAGGACAGGTTTATATGACAGGACAAATAGAAATGCATGGCTGTCACTGACCTATTGCTGAAGACTGCTAACATGAGTGGTGCTGAACCAGCAGACTCCAAACCAGGCACCAACAGGCCCCAAAACAACAAATCGTAGCAGTAATAAGGAGATCCAAAGTCAGAATCCAGACCAGAAACACAATGTTCATTATAGAACATGCCCACATAAAGCAAGTGAGGACTGAAAAAGTACAAATAATGCATCTTTTTTATTTATAGTTCTGAGTCTGGATTAGCCTGAACCCTCAAATTTCAAATTATCAGTTGTCATAACTGCAATAACTTATCACTAATTGAGAATGAAGTGGGTAGCACCCAATCTCATTTTACACTGATTTGTTACAACAGGTGCATCAACATTCCTTCTCTATGTGAGGAAAGAAGTCAATTTTATGAAATGGAAAGACATGTTAAGTCAACTCCTTTACATATTGGAATTCACCAGAACAGTGATCGCATGAAAACCTTGGGAAGGCACAGAGGTGCTTTTCACACAAAGAGTCACAGAAGTGTGTACTTGCAGAAAACCATTTCTGCAACACCTGTAACATCCTTTGTGTTATTACATGGATAGTTAGGCTCAGAAGAGCAAGAACCTAAGAAGATTGCCTGTTAGAGTTTTATGACAGTTCTTGAAATTTTAATTAAAGGAGAAAATTATTTTCCTGTTACCTGAAGAAATGCTGGTGGACGATTCCGAGCAGCTTCACTATCTGTATCCAAAAACTTCACGATACGCAGATATCCAGGATATGAAGGAGCACTAACTTGCCCATCAGGAGTCACAAAAAATATCTGTACTCCTTGGGGAATCAAGATCAGCTCATCTGCATCTACTCCCAGGTTTTCCAGAGGAGGTGGCTGAGTACACTTGTTGTTGTAGTACTCTTCACTGACGGAAGAAAACTCCCCAGAGTCTGTGCCATAGGACACAGTAAAGTGGCCATTGGTAGCTTGAGGAGTATAGGCAGGAGGTGCTTCGTTTGGCAGACAAAGCGGTTTTGCAGATGATGGACTCATAGCTGGAATTTGACCCTGACTCACAGCTGTAACACTTCCATCTGCTGCAGGTGGCTGATTTGGTACAAACAGAGAATGAGGGGCAGGGGGTCTTTCTGGCTTTTCTTTGGAAGGAATGGATGGGTATAACTTGGGCACCCCAGGAGGGGGATCCATCGTAGCGGGACTTGCCTGTACCAGTGGGGTGTTTTGCTCTAGACTGCCGAGTCGAGCACGAACATTTTGCAGGGTCTCCCTCATCTTCTGCTGCATTTGCCTGGCAGACTCCCACTGGGACCCTACACATGCAGGACCCTCTGATGGAATGCTAACTCCTCGGAGCAAGTGGTCAAGTCCTTGCTTGTAGTAACTTGTTGCCTCTTCCTTCTGACCCAGTTCATCTGTATTCAGTCCTTTATTGATAAAAACAAAGGCTTTCCTGTACTCTTCATTAATAGCTTTAATATTTGCATCTTCTTGCGTAACCGGATCCCACAGTTGTTCCATTACTGCAAACTGCAATGAAAATCAATAAGAATATACAGAGAGAAAGCTGAACAATGTTTACCTAGAATAAAGTGTCTTCTTAATGATGACCCTACTGCACGTATAAGCAGAAATCTATCCAGTTGCTTGGAATAGTGTCTGATATGTTATGGTTATCTCCTAATAACATTCAGATTCAGCTGAAATTATTCCAAGGCAGCGAGGAATCTATAACCATCAAATCTAGTTACACATATCACAGGTATTTAACTTCTTAAAAGTTAAACATCAGAAGAACATGGACATGCCTGATACTAAATTTTTCATCTTCAAGATCAGTAGCAAACAAGAGGAATAAACAAATAACTTAAAAAATCTAACTTTTCCAAAAACATCTCTAAGGTATTAAAAAATTCAGTTACCATTTTGTCTATTTAAATAAAGGCTGAACTTACAAACAGAACATTTCCATTTGAATAATTTAAGAGAAAGCACTCAACAGATTTAAACAAATCTTGATCAACTCACATCAAAACACAGAACTGTGAAATACTTTGAACAATTAAAGCTGTGCTTTACAAAATAAAAACAGGGAATTACTTATTTCCTTTCCAGTGTTTATAAAGTGAGAAAGGGCAACTGGTTCAACGTTCTAGGTCTGTTTTGGAATGTATTCCTCAAACTGCCTCGTATTTCAACAACTGAAGAGCAGAAAAGAATCCAGTTGTTAGAATTCTAAAATGTGTAAACTCATTGTTTTAGCTGTATGCTGACTCTCAGTCTTGGCCAAACACAGGAAATATAAATCATTAATTCCAATGAATTTGGAGTTTTGTTGGTTTGGGTTTTTTGGTTTTTTGTTTTTTTTTTTTGCTGCTGGCAGCCTTGAGAGGCATTGTTAATTCAGGAAAATCAAGCCATTATACTAGAAGAGAATACTGATAATGAACAACAAGAATGGGATACTGTATTAAAACTAAAGGGCAGATATTTTCAAGCAAAACCATGATTCTCTGCTGTAAGGCAAATAAAAGAAAGGAGATATTTGTCGATCACAATGATATTAAGCCACAGAAAACATGGAGGTAAGTAAAATCCAAAGTGCAAAAATAAAAATACTTCCTTTACATGGGCAGAAGCTTTAACACCACTGTATAGAGCATTGGTGAGAATTCACATGCCGAGCCACACTCAAGGAAGCTGTGCCAGAAGAGGAAGAGGTGGGCAGGTTACTGATTTTTTCCTGATGAATCAGTCACTCTTCCCTAGAAAGGGGTAGGTTTGGCTTACCAAGGCAATACAAAAAAGGCTAAGAGACTGGATTAGTCTCTACTAATATAACGGATGAAAAGAAGAAAGAAAATCAGTAAAGAAAAAATAATTATTGGGAAAGAGAAAATAATTAAATCCAAACTTGTACCAAAATCCTGAAATAATAACTACATTTAAGTTTACCTAATGTCTTCTTGTTTTAGCCTAACTATCAACAAACTAAAAAAATAATCTAGAAAATATCCTTCCTCTACTCCAATGAAAACAGAGAAACTTAAGAAGTGCAGGTCATGAAAAGATTTCAAAGAGGCAAAGATGGAATGCTGTGTTCTACTCCCACGCTCTTTATAATCAAAATGCAGACAGCATTTACGTGACTGATGCATCTGCAGTCACACAACAGAAGTGCCATGTAATCTGGAAGACATCTGTTTTTATGATGCTACAGAATCCAATTTCAAATAAAAGTCAAGATGTGTGGTTTCAGTCCAGTAACAGACACATAGCTCACAATATGACAGGGATGGCTTGAGAAGGCAGCACAGTGGAGTAGGTCAGCAGCAACTCAAGCCACCAGGCCATTTCCCATTATATAGCACACAAATTTTGGGCTGGAGGAGATTTTCCTGATTGACTGCAGTCACTTGTTGCCAAGAGGCTCAGAATCTTTAAGTTTAAGAACAACACTGGCATAAGTGTGTATTTACTAATCACCAAGGACATCACCTTTAGAAGCTGAAAGTATGCACCTGACCAGCACCACATAAAACAATTACAGTAAAAGCAACTGGAAATGCAGTTATGAACACAGCTGGATGCTTACATCAAAAAAACCTGGTGACTGCCAGATCATATCACTGTGTGTCAACACTTGTATTTACTATTGAAAAGTCCATTTTTCCTTTTAAGAAGGGTATGAAGATGAAAATCAAATTAACAGTAAAGACCTCTGATTTGAGAATTGTAGTTTTTTGAAACACAGAACATGTTTAGAAGACTGAGAAGGACAGACAAGCTTAATCTATCATCACTGTTTACTTCTTTATGAGCAAAATTTACTGGTTTGACATTTTTAGTACCTGTATCCCCAAGCCATGTAAAGTCCTTTCTCAAGGCTTGAAGTAAATGATTTATTTGTGTGAACATAACTGCAGTATAATAGTCCTCTTTGCCCCATGTTTATTGATTTGTTTTTTTCTGGGTGAGGCTAATGCAAAGGTACTTTACAGATTTCAAGCAATTCTTTTGCTAGTGATTGTTAGCTTATAACAAGAAGCTAAGCAATCAAGTAAAATCCTTGCTACATTTCAACTTAATATTGAATTAATTGACTGTTCACTGTATAGTTCTCATACTGACAGCAGCACTGTTCTTGGTAAAGCTCAGTCTTTATTGACCCTAGAAAAGGTCTGTAAGGAAATGGAGATGTCAGCACCATCAGTGTCCATGCAGCACTGGTCGACAGCATAGCTACAAAAGCTGGCTCAGCAACTCTGGTTGTCAGAAACATCCCAAGTTTGCAGTATATGTGTGTGCAGCGTTGTTACCTCCAAATTACACATTTGGTTGGCAGAGTGCTTGGAAATGGAGGAAGGATTTCACAGCAGATTTCAAGCTAAACATGTGATAACTAAAACTCAGCCCACAGAACTGAATTGCATTCTTAGTAATTCATTAAATCTAATACAAAAGAATGGATGGTATTAAATAAGCTTATCTAATTGCTCCCTCAGAACACAGGAATAAATATTCTCTGAAACAGAACATTTAAACAGCAAGCTGATCATATCCAAGGAATATCCACGTTCACTATATTTTTCAGTGTATGATCTTAATACAGTGTTTAAGTGTCCTGCTTAATATTTTTAATATTTATCTGTTCTAATATTTATCTGTAATCCACTTATGTATGATGCTGAATCTTTTTTCCTCTGTTTTAAAGCTGTAATGAATGGAAAAATGTGTATTCCTGAATATTGAGAGCACTGCAAGCCAAACCTTCATCTTATGGCCAGTTCAGATCAGCCCAGATCTGCACCATTTAGTGTTAATTAAGATATAGAGGAACTTGTCTCAGAGAAAGCCAGTTCAAAACTGAGATAAGAGCTAAAGGGCACTGTAGATCATCACAGATCAATCCAGCACTTAAGCCCTTTTTCTTTTATCAGCCCAGATATAGTCTGTGGTTTTAAGTGACTTGTCCAAGGGAGGCTACAATGCAACAATGAAACTTCAGTTTAATTCGAGGTTGTAAGCTAACATCTCACCCATCCTTCCTCTGAAGCAGCAAAGCCCACTTCATTAAAAAGTAATGTATATTAACAAAAGTATAGGTCAATGGTGGATCTCACTGCTAGACTGTAAACATGAAGCCTAAGGCTTATTAAGAGGATTAAACATTCTGACTGACAGAGGCAGGCTACACTTTCCAACTCACTATTTTTGAAGGAGACTAAGGGATGAAAATGCAAAACAAATTTAAAAAAAAATCCACCCAAATTAAAATACCCTTAATCCAAGAGCTCTTATTTGTCAACTGTTTTTCTCTCAGCCACCAATTAAGAAGTACCATGTAAACATAATTCTTTAAGCCTTATTTCTGTATGAAAAGAGCAAGTAAGAAAGTATTAAAAACTTTCAAGAATTGAAAGAATTAAATAGTACCTAGAAAATAAACTAATACAAGCCAGGTACTAGCTGATAAATTTACCTTTTTATGCTTTTAGCTTATTCCAATTAATTTGTTTAAAGAAGCCCTTAATTTTTTCATGAAGTGGTGGCCTATTCCTAGTCTTTAAGCAAAGAAAAAAAATTTGTTGGGCTAGATAGTATCACAGACTAGACAACAGAAAGGGTTAGTGATATTGGAAGCAATTCTTACTCTCAAAATTACCAAATACTTCAGTCAACTCCCATCCTCTAACATTTCAACCAACACCTTCTTCTCAGGTTGGTATCCCAGCACCTACACTCACTCAGACAGCATGTCCAAATTTTCCTCATCTACTGCTGTTTTAAGATTACTTCTGTCCAAATTAAACAGCTTCCTTCTTGACTCCTTGGTCTGCACCTCCATCACATGCTGCCACCACAGAGTTTTTAGGCCCCGGGTGCCTACTTGTCAGTTCTCTAAAAGGGAAAGCGAAAAGGCAGCAGGACAGATAATGCCCTACATCCCGCAGCTGTGCTGCCCAGCACTGACGTTTTTCGCAGCGTCAAAGTACAAAGACATTACACTACCATTCCAAAAGATTCCAGGATCATCATGGTGAATTTAGTGTTATGTAAGACTGCTATTTAATACTATTTCATTAGCTGTGTGTGCCTGCAGGTTTCTGATCACTACCAACGTTTTTCCACATTCAAGAAACTCGAAACTGTCTGACTCGAATCCCTTAAAAGCAAAACAACAAGACAAAAGGAGCAGTCTTCCTAAGTATTCTGACAAATAACCGCTCAAGACATTCAACACATTTACCATCAGGGTTACTCCAGCCTGCCCAGACCACGGCCCTCCCCGCGGGGGCTCCCGGCTCTGCGGCGGCGGCAGCGCGGCCGCACCGCGAGCCCCCACGGCCGCCGCCCGGCCTCGGCCCGCTCCGGGGCCTGCCACGGCCTCCCCCTGCCCGCCCCGCTACAACCAGCGCCCCCCAGCTCCGCAGGGAGCCCCCGACAAGGCCCGACCCCGCGGCCGCCTCACCGAGCCGGGCGCCTCCGACAACGCTGAGCTGTGCCCAGCCCAACCCCAGTCAGCCCCACCTGCCCCGGGTCAGCCGGCAGCGGGCGGGGCTCAAGGGTCGCGGCTCTGGCGTCACCCGGCGCGGGGCGGCCTCAGCGCGGGGGAGGAGCTTTTCACAAGTAATAACGAGCACTAAACCATTTATTCTGGGCTTTGGTGTTAGCTTTTTGGGGTTTTGGGTTTTCGTTTGTTTGGTTGTTTGGTTTTTGGGGGGTTGGTTGTTTATTTGGTTTTGTGAGTTGTTTTTTGGTTTTGTTGGTTTTTGTTTGTTTGGGGTTTTTTGGGGGGGAGGAAGGTTGCAAGGCTACACAGAAGATTAAAAATGCAAAATTGAAAATGTGGGGTTAGAAAGCAGCGCGTCTCATACCGTATCCCTAATTAAACTTTTTTTTTTTTTTTTTTTTTTTATGCTCTTGATGTTTGGGAGGAACAGAAGTCTTCATGTTAATTTCACTTCGCTATAAATTCATTTTGCTGGTAACATGGAAGATCACTTCTCTTTTGTCCTCTGGTTTCTGTGGCTCACAGCATCATCTAGGACCAACGTGACAAACTGAAAAATAATGCTAAGCCCCAGGCATATCAAGTTGTGGTTTTTTTCAATTATTTCTCAGCCGAGTGGCTTTGCCATTTGTGAAGAACTGAGTTAGTAATTTAAATCCATATACCTCTTTATCTTTTAATAAGAAGCTGTAACTTTAAAGAGCTATGTATGTATGTACAAAAGCACATATACTCAAATTCTAGTTATGGAGTTGGTATGAATATCCAAAAACGAAAAAATAAGGCCTAAAAGCTATCATTCTGAAGTCTTCTCTTTTATGTAATATTTTCACATTTCATTTGGACTGTTATTTTAATTGTGCCAAAATGGCAGGCTGCACTGCTAAGGGTTGTATTTCCAAAGGTGGCTGTCTCCAGGTGAGACTTATTTGCCAGCCTGGGCAAGCTGGAGCTGATTGCTGCCATGAGTGCTGGGCTGCAGGAGGGGGCAGCTGCATTTGCGCACTGGTGCTGTGGAAAAGCAAACAAAAAATTATCTCACTAAACATCCAGCACTTGCCTTAGAACATGAATACTCATGTTCTCAGTCAAAATTCCACCTTCTCTGTGAAACAGCTGCTCAAATTTCTGGATATAATCTGGCAGTGTATTACTGATTTTCAACTTCAATAATCAATGCTAAAAACCTTCTGCAGCTTGACTTCCATGTGAAAAATTTCTAGCCTGGTTAAATCTAGCAAAGGTGCGTTCCATGGTGCATGACTCTTTACTTGTGCTAGCTCTTCCAGAACTTGCTGGGTTCCAGCCCTGTCTGTTAAGGCTCACTAACTTGCTTTCTCAGGTACTGTGTGTGTATACGGACCATGAATCAACCTTTAGTATGCCCAGGACCACAGACCATAAGAAATTCACAGTAAATATTGACTTTAGGTAGTGGCAGCCCTAAAGTCCAACACTGCCCTTGGCAGATGGGTTTACCTTTTAGCTTCATTTAGCTCCAAAGTATCTCTGGAAATTTGTCACACATTGTGGTTTCTAGCATAACGTTTATCTAGGAATTTTGTATTCCAAACTTTTCACATGCCCACTCTTCAGTCCTTTTCTTGCTGGCAAGAAAACAGAGAGCAACCTGAAAGAGAGATAAGTTGTCTGCAAATCAGGGAGAGTTCCTCTTTCTGAACAGCAGTGATGAGAAGAGAAAAGCTGTCTGCAAGTCAGGGAGGGTTCCTCTTTCGAAACAGCAGTGAGGATGATATTCATATGTGAAGCAGTATGCAGACAGGTGAAGGTTTAGACTGGTGGAGAGGGCCCTAAACATTTCTTTTAACAGATGGTAGGTTGCACTCAGATAACTAGATGGTATTGAATTATGTTATGTGCATATATGCAAAGCTTACAAGGAAATTAAAAAACGTTTTTATGTCAAAAAGCGGCACTCTATTTTGAAGCAGGGCTGCAAGACAATAGAAGGACTTGTAAATTTTTTTTTAACTTTGCAGGGGGTACCTTTGCCAACACTGTTTTGTGGGAGCAGACCTTGCGAGGTCCAGAATTTGATGAGGGGCACAGCAGTGTCACAAGCAAGGGAGGGATGAGCTGGACAGGTGAGTACCAAGGCTGTGCTCTGAGCTGTTACAGGAACACATGGGCACATGTGCCCTGACAACCCTTCCTTCCACCAGACACTGCTCTGCTGTGCCAGACCCCACCTCACAGGGCAGCTTGTATCTGCCGTGAATTTATATAAGTCCTAGTACTTTTGCTTTAAGTCAGAAGTGGACTGAGGGCTGAATCGCTATCATGACATGTTCCTTCCCACAGCTATATAGAAATAAATTGCATTTGCCTCACTTGAATCTGCAGATTTTAAACTGTGTGTTTTTAGTGCAAGTCTTCAACCTCATTTGTAAATTCTAATTCTGCTTATGCTAAACTATATCTTTAGTGATTTCAATCTTAACATCCACTATGGGCTTGCTTAAATCTGCTCTTTCATAAAAATAATTTCCCTCAAATACCTCCCTTTTATGCTTTAATAACATAAAGTCCTATACAAGCTAGGCAATATCTGTGAATATATTTGTATTAAGGTATATAGGCACCTATATATATCTCCAAATTATTTAAACATCAAACAGTAAAATCATTGAGGGATCTCAAACTGATCTGTAAATGCTACCAGACCTGGGGGAGTGATGCTGCAAGTAAAAATTTTGTGAGAATTCTTCCAAACCACTTACTCCTAGGCAAATATATTTCATTGACTCACACCAAATGCCAGTACAACTGTAACCTGGTTACACATCTGATGGGAATCATGCTGCATAGACAGAGAGCTTTTAGTCAGCAGCCCCCGAATCACTGATGGAAGCATGATAAATCACTGTTGTGTGGGTACAACTGAATATGTAATTATTCCACAGCTCCTAACAATAGTAAAGACTTTCGTGATAGATGAATAGATGACCTCACTGTGATTATTACCTTTTTTCTGACTTCAAACTCCATAATCGTTTGCAGATAAATTGTCCTGAGGCCAAGCGAGGAAACAGCAATAACAGCTGTGTGACAAAGGTAATATTACAACTTTTTAAAATTATGCCAGCAACTGACCTCAGACTGAACTGGCACATTGTTAAGGTGCAAGAACACATCTTCAGCATCTCTGTGCAGTGTTGACAGGTTTGAACTACAAGCAGGGATCATGCACTTAGAGCAGTCGGGTATGAAACATCTTGAAAGGCCCCTGCTTCCTGAGACGATCCCATCTGGAATGGCCAGTCCCAAAGGGTGGTGGAATAACCTGGCTGTTACCAGTACAGCACTGGAAAGGAGGAGGTATAATTCAAAGAAACAGATCTGGGTCCAGACAGCAATTGTGCACTGGATTTGGCCATGTGCCAGGCTGCTGCTATCTTGTGCAAGTTTTTTTCCTGCCCTTTGCTGGGAGCAATTATTTGCATGTGTGTAATCACTAAATGCTGTCTCCCTGGTATGCTGCATTCTTGTGTTGTACCTACAGAGTAAGCACAGAAAACCAAGACCATTTTATGAGACCCCAGATTTAACATTTCTAACTGCCAGAGATACTACAAACATGCTCCTCAAGTCCAGCCTAAGGAAAATATTTCTGGAAAGGGATCTAAGTGCTCTTGGAGTGTCTGCTAATGAGGATAGTAATGGCAGAACTAGAGAGACAGATGATGGACCAGCTTAAGTTGACTGGGAGTTCAGTTTGTTTATTCAGCAGTACATAAAGTGAGTTGACAAAAATGGTCAGAAGAGGAAATACTTAGTCTTACAGAGTCAGAGAAATATCTGACTCTGTAAAGACTAGTGGTAACAAAGCTCTTCTGTTGGATGGTTTATAGGTGCTGGGACAGACCACAACAAAGTTGGGCACCACAAAGCTCAAGTTATTCACACATGTTGATACAATATTGAGATGCTGGTTATTCAGTTCAGAGGAAGGATAAATTCAAATGCTGATGGAGTGACTATTCCATCATGCTGCCTTTGTGGCACTTGGAATAGTGGATACTTTACTAGATAGCAGCTATGTGTTTTCCAGAATTATTTGGCACACTGTCAGACTGCAGAGAGCAGTAGAAGTGTTGAAATATATTTCTTTCAGCACCAAAGTTGGGAAAGTATGCTGCTGTCAAAAAAGAGAGACTATTGAAGGGCACTTTGCACTTCATACATGCAGGAGTAAAATTTTATACAGCTAATAAATAATAACGAATTAGGAATTTTATCGTGGGTTTCTTGGTTGTTGTTTTACAGGTTTTTTGAAGGGAGTGGAAGGCTACACAGAAGATTAAAAATGCAAGATTGCAAGTGCATCTCATACTTAATCCATAATTAAATACATTTTTTAATACTCTTGATGTTTAGGAGAAACAGAGGTCTGCATGTTGATAGCACTTCACCATAAATTATTTTCTCTGGGAACACGAAAGGTAACTTCTTTTCTGTCTTCTGGTTTCTGTGGCTCATACCACCATCAAGCACTAATATGTCAAACTGAAAATTAATGTATAGCACCAGTGAAATCAAGGGTTGTTTTTAACGTGTTATTCAGTGTCCAAGTGGCTTTGCCTTTGTGATAAATTTAGTAATTTGATTGCATGTAGTCTCTTTGTCTTTTAATAAGAAGCTGTAATTCTAATTAGCTCTGTGTGTGTGTGTGTGTTTGTGTGTGTACAAAAGCACATAAACCCAAATTTTACAGTGTGCTATTCCAAAATTATATTGGCAGAATTAGGACCTTGTGATATACTGCATGGAAGAATAAATTTCATCAAGATTTTGCTACAGATGGTATAGGGGAACATCTGTTTTCCTAATGATTTAGATGAGGCAGTCTGTGACCCGGCCCATGGAAGTTCTGGGTTGTCTTCTTGCAATCTCAGCTCTTCACAATTTGAAATTCAGACCAGTCTCCTGTTGCTTGAATTAGAATGGGTCTCAGAACTGTTATTTTGTAAATAACAGCATGTTTTCTTACATCTTCCTTTGATGAACCTGGTATTGACCAGTTTTTAGACTAGAGAATTCTGTTAAGTGGTCCCATGCAGGGATATTTGTCATATTTTGTGTCCTGTTTGGCACGGATATATGAAATACTAGATTAAAAATATCTGCTTATGTTGATTTCCTCTCCTCTTATATCTGTCCTTGGATAGGTTCCACAATCTATTTGGAGTCCCACTATGTGTGTGCTAGATTAAGTAGATTTTTATCCTCAGGTGGGAAGAGGATAGCTTTCCAAACAGCTTTGTACTTAGACACTGTGTGTTTAACTACGTGGCATATCTGTCCTGTAATTACATCTTTTTTCCCCACCTAGGAAAAAAAACTGAAGGAGTTGTATATCTCTATTTGTTTTGAAATACAGGCTCCTCAAATTGATGGGCAGGAGCTCAACCAGAGTGATTGCAGTTATCCACTGAGTAAACTCAAACTGCAATCTGGCTCTGCCCAGCTCTGTGCATAATGCTCTGGATGAAATGTAAAAATTAGTTCTTCTAGTTCCCAAGTCTAGGTGCTGAGACCACCCAGACCACTCATGGCCTTCTCAGCATCAGGATGAGTCCTGTGCACGTGTCTTCTGTCTCTTGGTCCTTTGGTTACCCAAAGAGGTGTTCAGTGGGACACTTGGTGGATCAACATCTTGAGCGTACAATGATACTCATCCCGAAGTGCCTCCATACACCCATGGCAGAACTCAAACAGTACTATGAGAATGTTGAGGGTTCAGCTGGCACTACATAAACACTTTCAAACAGTTTATGGATCAAATGTAACAATAAGGATATTTGTTAAACAAAGTGTTTCATAGAAACACTGATCTTTGGTAAATGAATCTTCAGCTAGAAAGTGGGTCTAGACTTCAGTTTACATATGTGTGGTTTTAATTTTACTATTAAGTCCATTTATCTGAAGGCATGTATAAACCTTTGAAAAATAAAATCCTGCATCTGTAAAATACATCATTCACAAGGCCTGTTCACCATCAGATGCAATAATTTTAACCTTGTTGTTCTTATCCTTTCAGTTTGCTGTCAAAAGAGTATTTTATAATACTATAATTTCTTTTTAATAATAAATGCTGCAGTCAACTTTTTAAATTGACAGAAGTGCAATTGGAATTTTTGTATCTCTAGTCTGCTTTATTCCAAACTGAAATTGAAAAGGTTTGTATCTAGCAGAACTGGACTAAAGATACGCTGATACTGTATAGCTAGATGGCAGCATTCGCATTGCTTTGAGAAAAACTATAGTTATTTGAAGGATTTGGCTGCTTTGTTACAGTTAAATGGCATGGTCCTATTCTGAAATATGCTGCCTGAGAATGTCTGAATAACTAACACATCTGAAAATCTGACCACATCATTTAGGTGTCTAAATTGGAGATTTATACTTTGGCCCTACAGATAATGAGTATGAAGTGTAATACATATCCATTTATCTAAAAGGATAAAAATCTGATTATGTGCCTACATCTTTTAAAACACAATAATGTTTAGCCTGACATCAGGCTTTGCTTTATCTTATACAAGATTCCATTTATGTGAGAATTTTGTATCATGAAATAACCTACAAGCTTGTTTGGATGATACACAAAATTACTTCCCTTCTGTTTCAGAACAAAGTACTTATTCAGCAAAGTCTGAATTTCCATCAAGCTCTTCCCTAGCCTTACCAATCTCCTCAAGTATAACCACACCACCTCCCTCCTTGCCCTGTAAAGGGCCAAGGGCACCTTTCAGAATATTAGCCCTTTTTTCTCCCTACTATTGAAGGTGTTTATTTGTCTAGTCCAGGCTACTACACACACAAGCATCCTATCCCTAACGTGTCAGCCCACACGAAGGTGAGCCTGGGAAGACCCAGGACAGGGAGCTTGGGCCTCGCTGGCTCACACAGCCTGAGACATACACAGAACACGCTACTGTGAGCAAAGTTTTGGCTGTCTCCACCTTGTCCTTTTTCAGCTTTCTGCAGGATGACCTGAGCCCTGAGGTTCATTTGCTAAAAGTCTGCTTTGCAATTATATGCAGCTTTGGATGCCCAATGCTCTATGAGAAATAGATTTTGATGGCACTCAGCTGAAGACCAGAGTGAGTTGCAAAGGGCTGAGCGGACAAAAAAGACAGAGGACTGAGAGCAAGGAGATGGGTATTATGGATGGTGAGGAGGAGACAGAGAGGCATGGGCAGTGGTCCTGGGCAAAAGAGACAATACTTTGTAAATCAAAGTAAAGGCTTTGACACCATTTCCCACAGCATTCCCCTGGAGAAACTGGCTGCTCATGGTTTGGACAGGTGCCCTCTGCACTGGGTGAAAAACTGGCCAGCTGTTCATGCCCAGAAAGTGCTGGTGAGTGGAGCTACATCCAGCTGGCAGCCAGTCACTAGTGGTGTTCCGCAGGGCTCAGTACTTTATCAGTGATCTGGACAAGGGGATCCAGTGCCCCCTCAGTCACTTTGCAGATGACACCAAGTCAGGCAGAGATGTGAACCTGCTGGAAGGCAGGAAGGCTCTACAGAGAGATCTGGACAGGCTGGTTCAAAGAGCTGAGGTCAGTTGTGTGAGGTTCAACAAGGCAAAGTGCTGGGTGCTGCTCTTTGGTCACAACAATCCCAAGTTGTAAGAGGGAACCTTTAGGATTGTGCTGGCCTGGAGGAGAAAAAAGAAGATCCTGGCATTGTCTTTTCTGGTGAGCTGTTTCTGTGGCCTCAGCAATCAAAACAGGACTGAGTTTATCTCTGCTACCGCAGTTCAATTATTTATGTATTTCAGCCAACTGTCCTTGGAGGTGCTATTGGAAGATTGGAAGAACCTTTTCTGCTGCTCTCTGTACATATTTATCTCTTGTGTGTGGACTAAACTGCAGAAAACAAAGCAGGATAACTATGTAATGTACAGAGGTGTGAGCCTGAAATTAAGTAACACTGCAGTGAAAAATCAGGCTTTGTTCAGCATCTGTACTGCAGACTATAGGATAGCAGAGAGATGTTTATACCTATTTTCAATATTTCTGCATAACACTGAAGGTTGTACTGTGAGCATATCTACTTGAAGTCATAACATAAAATGTAAGCATGATTTTATTACCAAAAATGCACCATTAGGTTTCAGTTCAGTAATTCTGGGTTTACAGCCTTGCTTTGACTGCATTACTTGCTAACCCATGGACTAAAAACTTCCTGAATTTTCTTGATTTCTGTAAATCCAATGCCTGTGCTTTTTATTTTATAAGAGAGTTTTTCTATTTACCAGTTTGATACAAAAAAAACTGCCATCAGAACCTGACATAAAGCTCCAAAGTTTCTTCAGATAGGTAGTATCAAGTAAAGGTCAGTAAATCTCATAATAAAAATCTGTATAATATGGAACAATGGTCAATAGTTCACTAAATCTCATCATCAGAAGCTGTAAAAGTTTAATGAAAAAGCCACCTGAAAGTTCACAGCTCTGTTATTAATATCTAGATAGGAAACTCAGTGAGAAGCCTTGACCTTAAATATACAGGTAAACATCCTAGGTAATACATTAGTTTGCAGTATGATTGAATTTATTTTAAAATTTGCCAAAACACAGAGAAAAACGAGACCACAATGACACAGACGTCTAAGTACTTTTAAAATGTAATGGAATGACCTTGTGACCTGCTAACATCTCTGTTTACACTAATTCCTCTTTCCTAGGTTAGGAGGCTGCATCCTTTACCTAGCCATACCTCATGGTTATTCCAGCTTGGAAATTACAATATTTAAGTACCTGAAGCATACATAAAAGTTGAACTTTAAACAAAATCTTCTTTGTTATTGTCTTTATGTACTTTCTGAGGTACACTGCCTAGTACAAGTGTTGGCAATTTGTTCCAACATTGTATAAGTAAATGAAAGTAAAATTACTCTTTTCTTCATTCAATCTTCTTGAATGAAGGAGAAGTATGTATTAAATTTAGTGGACATGGAACTTTCCTGAAATTAAATTGGTATTTTTTAACTTTCTTGAATTTATATTAAACTTCAGAATTATTTTAATTGAAATATTTTATATCTACCTTTTTTTGTGAAGGGATTACAAGGAAAACCCTTCTGGGACTAATTTAAAACAAACAAGTCCCAATAACTATCATTGAGAACTCTTTAACCTGCAAGATAAAGTATGTGCATGATATTGAAATGCAAGTAACAAGGTAATATCTCAATGATTACATTTTAATGAGTTTCATACTCTATTCCCTCAGTGCCTGGACATTATTATATTCCAGAATGATTATTTTATTATCTCAAATATTATTTATTTAATAAAATATTTAAGAAAACATAATATGCAGCCTAATTAAAGCTAGGGGTTTTTTTATATGCATCATCTCAATAAATGCTATTAAGGAATTAACATGGCTTGAAGTCTCTACCTGTAGGACCAAAACATCCTTTCACTTTCTCTCTTGCAGACCAAATGAATTAATATTCACTCCACCCTTTGAATACTCAGGAATTCATGCTTTTTGCATACTAGTGAAATGCAGAAAGGCCAAGGGCATAATGACCTAAACAGTCAAATCAGCCTGGTTTAAAAACCAATCAACCAAAAACAACATATGAAGAAGTTTGTTTTCTTTGATTTGACAGATCTGTTCATGCCTTTTATGCCACTGAAGGTAGGTTCCCGTCATCTGCAGATCTGATGGAATGACGAGCCGCAGCATAGAGCTGAGAAACTTGTTGAAATAGCCCTGCTGCCAGAGAAAATGCAGCACCACCAGCACCCTAAGGATCTAAAACACACCCTCTAGGCTATTTCTGGGGTGTGCAGTAGTTAGTTCATTTCTTTTGTTTGCAGAAGCTAACAAGAAGCAACAGGACATGGATCTCTCTGCAAAACTAAGGGGCTATGAGAAAGGCACACCTCTGTGCACAAGGAGGCACCTGCATTTGGGGGTGGTGGCTTGCATCCTCCAAGAAAAGAACACTTCTGCACAGTACCAGTACAGTACCTCACAATGAAAGGTAAATTAGCTTTCCTCACAATATGCCATGTTCCTCTTGGACTGTTCAAATGCTTACTTTGTTCTAAGTTAAAGAAAATGTGTATTTAACATACTTATTCTCTATGACTTGTTTTTACTTTTAAAGTGCTTTAAATTCAATACATATTTACTCAAGTGGAACTTGTTCCACTGTTCTTGTCAACTGCATATATTTTGTAAGTATTTTCAAGAGCTGCCTGAGTAAAACAACAGATATTCAAGAGAAGAACATTGTTCTCCTGACTTTAAGGATGGGTAGTTAAGTTGTTTATACAGTTTTCTTGTTTTGTTTGAAGCCTTTAAAAAAAAAAGTTCCTGTATATGTTTTTGTCTGGTAGGCATGAAAAAGTCAGCACATTAAAAATACTTCTGGAATGAAATTAAGGAGCTAATTGCAACCTAAATTTGAGTTAATCCTGATTGAACTGAATTCTGTTTTAACAGGACTACACACATTAGAGGTGAGACAGCTTCTAGTTCTTTGTCTAGTTTGAAATACTTAAAGAGGACTTATAGCCCCTCTGAAACATAGCACTCTCAGTTTCTTGTATTAGATCTTTCTGTCTCAGCTTTTGCACTTACAGTAAAAGCAGCATTTTCTACAAATCAACTATTGCCCTGCTGTTAATTTTCCCTTCTGGAAATGATTATAGACAAAAAGATCTGAGAGATTAAAAATAAGTAATAACAAAAAGAAAGCTCATGGAAAGTAACAAGTATGGCAAATACTACATTTCCCTAAATACATGCAGGGAATACTTTCTCCTAAAAACATACTTGCCTCTTGTAACCCTACTGAAAGTAATTCTACACACTTGTTAGCCAAGCAGTGCCTACGCTACCCTGTTTAGCAGCCCCTGATGTCAAGATTAGTACATGGTCCCAGGTGTTAATCTACATTAAACGCACTCAAATTGAGATATAACAAGACTTTGACACTACCATAACGTCTTGAACCAAATTTTGAGAGACTGATGGACCAAGAGGAGTTAACATGAACCTGCTAGCAGGTTGAGATCACATAAAAGGAGGAAACAAAAGACAGTGTATGACTTCAGTAATACCATATAGGTATGGAAAATGGAAATTTTACTAACAGTTCAGTGATAATCAGGACATTGCACTACCCGTGCTAATGCAAGGTCTCTGGAGGGGCGAAGAGCCCTCTCCAGCCTAGTGCTTACGTACTCTTTCTGACTGTAAAGCAGAAAAACTTGATGAGGTAATGGGAAGGTTTATGTAATTAAGAGCAACGGCCCAACAAGTGTTCATTGAACCTGGGTCAATCTAAAGCACCTCAGGCAGCCACGTGGTATAGTTAAATCAAACTTGGCAATTGTCCTGAAAATGCATCAAACCAAAGTTGATTCAGGAGTTCCTTGAACAAATTCTGTCATTAACTGCAGAAAAACCTAGCTAATCATCTTACTATAATATACTGTTTAAGCCTGAACCCATAATTGATAGATTTACTTTGTGGACACATTTTTGAAACAAACATTCTACTTTGAAAATATAGAGTAAATGACATAGAACTTTATGAACAAAATATTTGTTAGTAAAATAACTTTATACAGCCCCCAGAATCAGCAGGATAATCCCACCACTTTCCCACTCTTACAGGCACTTATTGCTGGAAAGGCTGTTGCCATGTGTGTTCTTGGAGTACAAAGCGCAGTGCAGGGCTTGCTGCTGGCAATGGTAGCCAGAGCAAATTATCCACTTTGTGCAGGAGCCATGTTCTGAGGAGCAGCAGTGGTGGCTGCAGTTGGTGAGGGCCAGGAGCTCTGAAGCTGGAAGCAGAAAAGGACATATGTCCAAGGCCTTATTCATGTCTTGGGATTCACTTTCTGCAGAGCCCAGGAAGTGTCTCCCTGTGAGACAGGTACAATACACAGGTTTTCTGTGAACCACTTGAAAACGGAAATATTTTCAGTCTCCAGACAGAAAGAAGAAGGTATGCAGACCCACCAAGCTCTATTCTCACACTGGCTCCCGAGAAAGTCCAGGAGTGGTGGGGAGCTTCAGGTCGGCGCTCCGGCACTGCTCTCTCTTTGTCAAAGTATTTGAGAAACTGCAGGAAGATCTGTCTGCTGTAACAATTGTAAATTTGCAGGAGTGAGACACAGGCGATGTGGGGTGCCAGCTGTGCTGGGAGCAGCTGGGGTGTCAGGCAGTGGTGGAAGCTGTCAGAGTGCTGGGTGGCATTGAGGGGTAATGGGGGAGATCCAGACAGGCAGCCAAGGACAGGGAGAGGGACAGGGACAGATAGGGTCCAGCCCAGTTTGGTGTGTAGGGCACACAAAGCTGTGTGTGAGATCTGGGGCAGCCGTGTGCTGTGGGAGCTCCTGCAGCAGCAGTTGCTTGAAGACTGACAAACTGCATCTTGCTTCATCCCTGCCAAGACCCACCTAAAAAGCTCTTGCATTTCCCAGCCTCTTCCTATGGTACATCTCACTGCCCTGGGGCGGGGGGCAGCTGCCTACACTCACCCTGCAGCTTTGATCTAAGCAGTGAGCCCTGTGTATCAGCTGGAGAAGCTGATTTTCACAACTCATATTTTATCTGTAGAATCGCTTGAGCTCTTCCTCAGAAATGGCTGAGTTTCTGTGATTCATTTGTCTGGTGTATGCAGTTAATTAAAATCTCTGGGTGCAAAACTTTTTTTGAATGAAGTGTCCTAAATAAGTACGTTATTATCATTGCCAAAATGATTTTGAAACCCTGCTTATCTTCATATTCTTTTTCCTAGTTTGGTTCCTTTGGAAAAAGGCATAAAAATAATGAATAATGTGGTGATACCATCTTTTCTATTGCTTTAGTTTTCTGGATGTGTCAGTATTATCTGTTTCAGCAGTCATCATTGCACAGAGTAGACATAAACTCTTATTAGGAGACTGCATTACAGCTTAAATTACACGGAGCCATCACCTTGAATTTGCTTGTCTGTCCTTCAAGCAAATTCTAAGCCAGAAAATCATTAGTAATACCTTAGTACTCCACCTTTATAAACAACTCAAGTGTTAATAAATTAAATTTTTACTAAGAAATACTGTCCCATGTTCTCAGAAATGAAACAAATCCTTTGACTTTACTGTTTTCTAGTTAAAGCTGGAAAAACACTCTTTTTATGGCTTGGAGACAGCAAGTAAAGAAACAATATGCATCACTCACACTCAATGACTCTTTTCTTGTTAGACTAGTATCGCCTGGAAGCTGCATATAAATATTCTATGTTGATCAATACATAAATGTCAATAGGCGGATAGAGAAGGTGGCTTTTAAAGAGTCATTTATGAAAGACTTAGAGCAGCTGTTACCAGTGGAAGAGAGTGGCCTCCCATTGATTTGGTTTTGGTATGAGTTTCTACAAGATGAAGACTAGTTGATGTGTACACTAGTCCTAATTAGCAGGATTGCACTTCAGCTGGAAGCCTTCTCAGCAGCTAACATCAGCAGTGCTACAACACACCGTGGAACTGAAGAAACATCTGGCTGTTACTGCTGTACTCTGGTCTTAGATTACAGAGGTGTTGCAGTCTATTAGTAAAAGACACTGCACATTAGAAGACCAGGTATTCTGGATCTTACAGCAGTAGGGCTAAAATCTACACAGAGCTTCAGATGCAGTAACAATTTCTTTGAAACAGACTGAGTAAACCCATTATTTTTTAATAATAACAACCAAAAAAAAAAGCTGTCGATATTTTTTTAAAATCTAGATACAGATCTGAGCACCACAGAGGGTGCCTGGTAAATGCTAAAACAAAGACCAAAGGGCACTGAAGACAAACATCTTTTTCATCTTCTTGCTGCTTTCCTCTCACATTACCTTCATCCATTAGGTCCAGAGGGGGTGCTGTGCATGGGGCCCCCCACCAGCTTTGCCTTCCTGCAGTGCCTTGCAGCAGTTAGCTCTTGGTTTTATTTAGTTACATTTCTCAGCTTATCTTTGAGTTTCTAAGTCCTGTGGTTTATCTTTTTTTGCACACCAGAAGAAGATAACAAGAATAAACCTCTTTGTTCCAACAGTGATAAAAGCACAAGAGGGAAAGACGGTATCCTTCATCTTCCTTCAAATCAGCAAAAGGTGGTCTGAGAGAATGCCATATGTGTGATGTTGTGGATTAAGGAGGTGTATTGAGCCAACATGAGGCCAGGGCACTTTGCTTCATCCTCCTGGCTATCCAACAGCAAAAGACTTGTAGGAGAAAAGTACTGTCTGTAACAAATCTTATACATGTCTATCCAAAGCATCTATCTCCTAGGGGGAACAAAAGCAGTAACAAATTGTTCAAGAACATGGGTAGCCAAAAGATCCTGACCCTGCAAGCTGCATATCAGAATCTCCTGAAAGCTTTGGGACCAATTTGTAGTCAACAGCCCTCCCAGCATTCTAGCACTTAATTTTGCAGACTAAGAGTACACTGAGCAAGTTGGCAATGGCAGTCTTAGCAGGACATGGTGGTTTGCTTTTTCTCACCATGGAGAATTCAAATAATCTCCTCAGCACATTCTGCCCCATGGGGGCCTGAGGACTGTTCTAGGCCATTGGGACAATGCAGATCAAGAATTAAAGGGTCACCACTCCTGGTCTAGACGGCACTCTGAGCATAAAAATCTCAACTTTTGCTAAATACAGCTTTTTCAAAAAGAGATGTTTAACATACAGAAATCAAAATGAGCCTAGAGCCCTTGGTGGCCCAGGTCATTAAACTAAAGTGCCTTCTCCTGCTTATTACCTCAGCATTGTCACCACCAGCACTAACAATTTTATGAACCTAAGCTCTTGTTTCCCACACTTCTCAATGGTCTTAAAACAAGTCCTCAGAAAAAAAAAAATCTTTTGTTACAGAATAAAATAAACGTAGCCCCCTGAAAATACTTGTTTTATGTTAGTATCCTTTCTTGACTTTTTCGTGAATTTTTTTGCTTAAGCCAGAAGAGAAGAAAGAATAACTCTACAACCTTGATCTAAACTATCAGGCAGCAGATTCCAACCTTGGTTGTTTATCAGTGTGAGAGTGGAGGAATTAATCTCACTGGTAGCCTCGCTCCAGGTAGCAGGGCTTCCCTCAGTGAGATGCTTTGGCAGCACATTCAGCGGAATGCCAGGTCTATCAGTTAATAAGGATCTTGCTATAAAGCCTGATTTCTGTGTGCTGAAAAAGTCATGCATGTTCCTTACTAAGAAGCTATGCACGCTCTTTTCAAAACCATTGTCAAAAGCATGAAGAAACAAAATGATTTTTTCTTAAATGTAGCATATCTTATTTTTCTTATGTTCTTACTTTTTGTGGGTTTGTACACACAGAATCACAGAATCGCTAGGTTGGAAGAGACCTCCGAGATCATTGAGTCCAACCCAAATGCAGATAATGCTGTACGTGGTAGAATATATGTTGGCAGTATTATTGAAAAGCCAAGCACAAGGGAAGAAAAAATATGATGTTTATCTCATTATCTTTAGGAGTCTCCAGATAAAATTGCAAATGGATGTGTTTTCATAAAGCTTTCCAGTTCTCACCATCTAGTTCTACTTAAAGCTTTGTGTAAATTTGCACATCTTGTCATAAAGACAAAGAAACTATGGGGAAATTAAAAATTCAAGACATTCATACAATCTTTCAATTTTGCATATTTTGCTATCTTTGTTCTGAATTTTTGCAGGGGAAGTTAATGCTGTCCTATTATGATAGCTCTTTTATATGTGTATGTATTAGCCATAGTAGCAGTACCTGCATGTGGAACACAAAATTCACACATGAAGCTGAGCTAATACAGACACACAGAGACATCCATCCTCTTCCCAAGAACCATGCAATACAATTTAAAGTGAGTTGCAAGCAAAAGGAATAATCATTGGGAAGAATGTGGGGAGAGGATAGGATCTCTCAGATAGCAACAAGATACAGAAGCCATTGTAGATTTAGCTGTAAGTCCTTCTTTTAATTTCCTATGTAGTGAGCATTTGGCTGGGTGGGTATTTCTGGCTGCCTCTGATATCAGAGAAAAGCCTGCTCTGCTGGGAGGTGCATAGACAGATCTGTTCAGTGGGACATTTCTCCCCTCTCAAGGCCACATGATATTTCCAGTGTGCTCCCAAAAAAGCTTGTCTTCCTGAGAGCCAGGTTGCCTTTTTAACTCAGGACAATGCCAGGGTATTATTGTTTCCTTATTGTTTGAGGTCTCTCGTTCCTGTCAGTCAGGGTTGCCCCCGAGTCAGGGAGCTGATGTGCTTTGCACAGCAAAGCCTTGTGGGAGGCAAGGTGATGTTCTCATTAAAGAACATGGTGATGTTCTCATAACTGTGAATCGCTCAGGAACATCCTGACCTTCAAGAAACTCGGTTTGTTGTTTGAGCTGTTTTCTTCAGAGAGGCCACTGGAGAACGCGAAGGAAAGGTCTGATGTACAGTGCACACACTGACACATTGGGCAGAATCATGGAATATGTCATTGATGAATCATTCTGTATTAACTCACCTACAGCTCGGCAGAGAATACAACTTTTAAAAAATCATAAAATGTCACCCGAGGTACTGCATAGAAAATCATTAATAATTAGTAATTCACTAATAACAACCAATTTCTAAAATTTAATAGGGTTTTGTGATACAAAGTTGTTTCAGATGGTTGTAGGACTACAGATTTTAGGGACTATAGATTTTATATCCATGTGTATGTATTGGATTTTTTACTGCCTTGGATTTTGTATAATCATATGCATATGGCAAAAATGCTGCAAAGCTGGATCAAGTCAGATAGACAGCAACACAGTTTGGACATTTGCAGATGACCAGATGGGTGGAGAATCACATCTTCTATGAAGCCAGGGGTGAAAGACTAAGCCCCGAAGTCTAACTTGGACAGTGAGAGATAGGAATATTTTTAGCAGTTAATTAAGCAAAAGTGCATTTATCCTACATAGTACTTGTTATAGTGACTTCTGAATATGCTGTTTTATCCGTCTTTATTAGCAAGTCCCAACAGATCATGCAAAAAAACCTGAATTGTGTCTTGGCAGTCACAACATTAGTCTGTTACACATTTAAACAGCCTGTAGAAAGAGAATTTTTTAACAGCTAAAGTCCAGGCACCTGGCAAACAGAATGCTTTGCAAGGAGATTGGTTTATTTCACTTGACAGTTTTATTAAACTTTAATTACCTTTTCAGTGAGTACATTGTTTAGTACCTGCTGTTCCTATGGCCTAAATCAGGGACTTTTTAAAAGATTAATACTTATTTTTCTGATTCTCAAGTACAGTGCAGTTCTGCTGTCTTTCAGTATTAACTGTAAACCAGAGATAGAAATTATGTCGATAAAAGAAAGCAATAAAAAAAAAATTAAAGTGCTGTCAACACTAGATTTGTCAGAAATTTAATGAGCTTTGCCATAATGGGTGCTGGTTATAGGTAATATTTCACAATGCCATTCATCACTCAAGAAAATAATATACTTTTAGGAGACAGCTGTAACTGTGTTCTGCAATGATGGAAGTACTTATAGATGAGATTGATGTGTGCTGTGAGCAGGTGCCATTGCTACCATGCTCCAATTAAAAGCTGTGTGGATTATATGATGTTGAAGTTGTCTCTTACCCAGTATTTGCTTCACAGAAAGCCTAAATAACAGTAACTGAACACCCAGTTCAGCTGGAAGTGTCTAATGCTAGCCATTCCTATGGTTTTATGCCAATCTGATGTTTCCCCCCATTTCCCTCTGATCTCTACATCTTCTCCATGCTGCAGCAATGCCTGTGGCATGTGGAGGTGAAGCATATTATGAGTCAGTAGCCAAAGGTATATGATAAAGCTGCTGCCCTGTCTGGAGACTGTGGATCCTCCAGCCCTATGAAAACCCATTAGCAGCCAGGCCTCGTGGGAACAGCCTTTATTGAAAGCAATATGCAGTGTTAAAATTTCTGGCACAGGGAGCACAGAGACATTTTAATTGCTCTATCATGGCCCCTGCTACCTAGGAACCTTGCTTCTAGTTATCTTCTAGCAAAGCGAAAAACCTGAAGAGTTTACTGATGGATTTACAGGCAGATTTTCCAGCTATGTCAGATCTTTCCTTTGCCTTCCATGCTTTTTTTTCACAGCTATAAATCTAGTTGTTCCCATTGACTATTTTTCCACTTGTGTAGATGCGAAAATTAGGTCAGTTGCATCTGCTGGGTGTCATCCTCTACTCATTTGCATTGGTGTAACCACATAGTTGCTATACCTGTACAAAAAAGAGAGGGACGAGTAGCTCTCGGCACAAGGCTCACACCCAATGGGTGTGCACATGTAATCTCAGAAGTGTCTTTCATGGTGGGGAATCTGCCTGAAAACTGATCTTTTGTGTCTACAAAGACACTTCAGCATGGACCCAGGTACTGAGACAACCAAGAGCAGGAAATAATTTCAAGTCCATATTCACCTTTATGTTATTTGTTACTTTGGCTGCCATCACACTAAAAGTATTGGCTGGATTTCTTGATAGCAGAGTTTGAGAAGACTACAGCATAGCTAACCAAAAAGGAAATTTTAGAGAAAAGCTATGATATGTCAGTGCAAGTCCTTAAAATCCTTGTTGATCCTGGTAATCTTACTCACACAGCCACCTCCTTGCTATCAGAGCCCTCTTTATATGAAGGAGTACCAAAGAATCTGAAATCTGGTCACATACTACCTGGAGCTGGCTGTAAGGTTCAACACAAGAATACTTCAGGAGCTAAGAAAGAAATTGTTTATATGCACTAAGATTTTAATTGGTACCGCAACAAAGAGTATTCAGTGTTCTTCAAATATGTAGCTACTGCTTTATTTTAACTACCTTTTGTCACTGATCCATGTGATATCAAGACATCAGGACATCAAGAATGTAGGACTGAGCCTGTGGACGGTCATGGGAGGCTATGGCCGATGTTCTGGGCAATATAATATGGCCAGGAGAAGAAAAAAGCAAACCCATATTTAGGTGACCATTGTCAATGGCTCTCACCATACAGTGCACATAGGACTGGACTCAATATTGACGTTGAGTTACGTAACACTGAGTGGCCCAGAGTAAGCCAGGCAAGCTCTAAATCTGGGGCATTTTCTAGTATTCTTCTAAATATCAGCTAAGGCATAGATAGTAAAGTTTTGCCTTTTTGAGGCATGCCCAATCACTTTTGGATTGAGATTTGTGAAAGTGATTTTCTTTCCTTTTTTGGGCACTTTGAAAGATGCTGACAGTGTTGTGAAAAAGGCCCACTGGCTCTTTAATGAAGTCCTGACTAAATAAATAAGTCAATAAATAAATAAATAAATAAATAAATAAACAGTAAAATAGCTGGAAAACCTCATTTTGTCTCCAGTTACAGTTAGATGAAGACACAAATCTCCTGAGATCCATTACAAAATCCAAAATGGTGCACCCCAGTTTAACACCCGGTAGCCTGAAAGCTGACTTGGATGAATACCTGGGGAGTTTTTAGACCATCATTTCCCTTTGGATATTCATAGTGTGTAGACATGTTCAGTTTGGTGCTTCTCTTATTTCACAGGGATGAGATCCAAGCTCAGTGCCCAGCAC
This sequence comes from Picathartes gymnocephalus, assembly GCA_013390045.1. NCBI lineage: Eukaryota > Metazoa > Chordata > Aves > Passeriformes > Picathartidae > Picathartes > Picathartes gymnocephalus. The sequence continues at coordinate 54,857 of WEKY01001343.1, forward strand.
TGCCCATGCAAGACAGCACACCCTCAGTCCAGTACCTGCATCACTTTGAGCTCCTCAGGACTGAGGGAGAACCACGTTCCTAGGTAGCTCTCTGTTCTCAGACTATAGTTGTTCAGGGCATCCTGCCATTTGCTTCAGCCTGTTTTTATTGACTGGGTAAATAACTCCCTTGATTACAGCATTTACAGTTTTCCCTGGGGTTTCATTTGGCAACAACCTGCTCACCCTTCTTTAACTGCACTGTTAATTAGGAAGTCTGTGTTTCCCTTCTTGTCAAAAGCAACTAAGCTCCTTGCCACTGGAATTCTTTCTTCTCCCTTCTCCTAGGGTGAGAGAACAGTGATTGTTTGCTTGGTTACACTTCATGTATTTTGCATGCTTTTAATAAAATCTGTAATTAACACTTTGAGAGGGTGTTTTTTCCCTTCTGTCTGAGCATATCTTGTGCGCAAGAACTTTTAAATGGCAATAAACAAAAATAAAGAATAGTTAATTGCACTCCCAGCATGGCTCTGACATTATTTGAAGTGTTGCAATAGCCTTGGATGGCTACATGTGAATGTCTGAAACAGGTCAGTGTGGTATTTGTAACAAGTAACCTGGCTCTATTAACATGTTAGAGGGAGAAGTTTGGCCAAACACTGTCAAATCTTTAACAGTGTTAAAATCCAGGGACACTGGACTTTCTGGGTACAAAGGGCCAGCTATTAGTGCCCTTTTCCTACTTTAGAAGAAAGCAGTAGTCATCTTTGACCTGCTAAAAAGTATAAAGAGCATGAAAAGCTTACATGGACTCCAGCTGAAGCCAAAGACAAAACTAGACACGTAAATATAAGCAGAAATAACATTCCCACATGGGAAAATAATAACAGTATAATTTCTAAATACTGAATACAAATTACTTGTTGCCATCAGATATCGCAGTCTGAGAGTTTAGTTTTAGACCTTGAAAAAATTAGACATTCATATGCTTCTAGATTCAAAATAATCACAAGAGATTATATTCATCTCACGCAACCTGTTGAGAGTCTGTCTGCAGCCAAAGGAGGGAGAAATGCACCTCCTGAGGGTGACTCAGGTTTTCAGTCCAAGGCTCCAAGTTTAAAATGAGATGTTCCCTTCACTTGCAAGAGAACATAAATTTCAAATTTTTCATTAGGATAAGATAATTTGTCTTATAGTAAGACATACTATAGTTTTCATATCTGGACTACAAGAACATTTTCTCTGATTTATATGCCACTGATCACTATCATGACCAGAAATCTGGAATACAACGAGCATGCAGAAATTTCTGTATTCACACAATGGACACTTGAACTTACTTTGTATTTTTCTGAAGTGTCGGCCCTTGGCTGATGTAGGGTGTTCAACTAGACAAACCACTGATGTGCTAGGAAGACTATAATGTACTTATTAACATCTTGTTCTTACCTATTTTCACATTCTTGTAAGATCTTTATATTACATTTTAAAACCTTGGCCTGACTTTCTGAAGAAAAGTTGTATTTATGCAGACACTGAATGAAAAATATATTTATTGGCTCTCAAGAATCATACTATTCCCTACTATGAAGTACCCTGCTCAATGCTTACGAACCCCTTAGCACTTTGTACTGTAGCATTTTTATATAGTTTGATTTGAAGGCATCCAGCTGGTTCTGAGAATCACTTTAGTACCCAAAAACTAAATAGAAAAGTATATTACAACACCTTAGGACAGAAATCACAGGTGCATTTAAAAACATGAGCCTGGGAGACGGTGTTCTCATGGGCCATATCCATGCAGCCTTCAGGATTGATTGTGGAGATATAAGAAATGGCAACTCTATCACGTGCAAAGTGTGTGTTAGATAAAGTGATAGAGAGGTGAATTGAAAACTGGCTGAAATGGCAGGCTGAAAGGACTGTAGTCAGTGTCACAAAGTTCAGATGGAGGCAAGTCGCTGCCAGAGGTCAGTACGGAGGCCGACGCTGTTTTAACATCCTCATTAATAACCTGGATGATGGGAAAGAGTGCACCCGTAGCAATTTTGCAAAATACAAAATGGGGAGGAGTGACTGATACAGAGAATTGGTGTGCTGCCCTTCAGAAGGACCTCAGCAGGATGAAGAAATGGGCTGGCAAAAACCTCATAAAGTTCAGTACAGGGAAATGCCAAATCCTTTATGTGGAGGGGAACAAGCATATGCTGGGATCTGACTAACTGGGAAGTAGCTTGACAGAGAACGATCTTGGGGTCCTGGTAGACAACAAGGTGACCACAAGCCAGCCATGTGCTCTTGCTGCCAGGGTGGCCAGTGGCTGCCTGGGCTGCATTAGATAGAACATTGCCAGCAGGTTGTCCTCTTCACTCAGCATTGGTGATGCCACACTTGGACCAGTTCTGGGATCCTCAGTACAAGGTACAGGTTTCTGGAGTGCGTCCAGCACAGGGCTAAAAAGGTGATTAAAGGACTGGAGCATCTGACAGATGAAGAAAGGCTGAGAGAGCTGCAACTGTTCAGCCTGGGGAAGAGAAACCTCAGGGAAATCTCATCTATGAGTATAAATATGTGATGAGAGAGAATGAAGAAGAGGGAGCCAGACTCTTCTCCATGCTACCCAGTAACAGGACTAGAGGCAGAAGGTATAAACTGAAACGCATTAAATTCCACCTGATCACAAGAAAGAACCTTTTTTTTTATGGTTAAAGTGGTCAAACATTTCAACACATTGTAAGAGAAGCTGTAGAGTCTGTCTGCAGAGATAATTCAAACCCAGATGGGCAGAATGCAGGCAACCTGCTGCAGCTGACCCTGCTTAAGCAAGGGGGATGAACTAGACAAGCTTAAGAGCTCCCTCCCAACCTAACGGGTTTTGTGACTTTGTGATTCATGACCCTTGAAAGTCCTGGCATTGCTAATAGCTTACTGTAACTACAGCTGCCTGCAAATGCAAACTGAATGGCTGTTTGCTCTGTCTTATATAAAACTTTCCAGAAGCTTAGTCAAAACTAGTCCAAACACATTTGTTGGGTCTTTTTTCCCTCACAAAATCATATTATTTCAATGAAAATTCCTGTACACAGTTCTTCATGTACTTAATTTTGGAATATTTTCATTTCAGAAAACTTTGAAACTCCTTTCTATTTCACTTTATGCATTTTTATTTATTATTTTTAAGTGTTTCATAACAGATAAGAAAGAGTAGTGCTGCAAGATAGATGGACCACTTAATTTTTAAAATCAGTAAAGGAGTTAATACATTTTACTGATTGAAATAGCGCTTTTTTAAAATATTGTATCTCAGGTTGATTAACTTCAGTGCACAGAGAAAAGGTATTCTGTACAACTGCAAAGTAGTAACTCATCTTCATGATTCTAGAGTAAAAGCGGCATCCAGAACTGTGTCTGGATGGTCTCTGGTGGAAGAACATATCCAGGGACTGCCAAATATCCACGCTGGCACCGTGTGCTAGGGAGGGACCCTGAAGGGGACATCCACAGGGTGCTTGAGCGTGACTGCTGTGCAGAGGAGCTGTCCCTACCTGCTGGGGCTGACCTGCCATGAGAGACACTGGGCCATTCACAATTACCATGCTCCAGAAGGAATACTGACATTAAATGAACAAGAAGGAGACACTACTTACAGAAGAAGAGGAAAAGAGTGACATTTATGTCTTGTCTGGGGGTATCTAGCTCCAAAGACTTCCCTATTCACCCTAAAACTGTGGGATTTATGTCTCCATCCCCCTGGTGCTGATTGCAAGAATCAGGTATAAAGCAGTGCACAAATACATGCTGGAAGAGGGCCACCATGCACTGCTGTCAGAAAATAACATCTGAAACCCCGGAAAGCTGGTAAAAGAAAAAAAGCTCTCTACTCTCCTGGCACTAAACACATACAAAAAAATTTAAAAAGCAATCTGAATACGAGATACTAAAAGGAAACCTAAATTCAGGAAATGAAAGAGCTCTGTAAGTACTGTCTCTGATAGTGAATTATTTTTCAAGAAAGGCATTTATTTCTCACTATCTTATCAGTACCCCAGTGATAGTCTGTGAGCTAAACTCAAAAATTTTTTTTTTCTGCCTAACAAATGAATCCTTACAGTCCTGGGCTGTCTAACAGACAAGGACTTTTCTAAAATGGCTACAGTTTGCTCACCTCTCAGATTTCTATCTCTTTTCGGGAGGGTATCAGAGGTAAAGTTTTCCCAGGCTTTAGAGACAACCAATAGGTGCCTATTAACTACCTGAGAATAGGACATGGGTCGGCTTCTGGGGTGGAAAGTAGGGAAGGATGAAAACAGGGAGAAGGCAGCAACTGGAAGACAGAACAGACACCAATCTCGACTGTCCAGCGTAAGAAGGGAGGAAGGAGTTTGCAGTTCTCTTACTATGTTTTCTGAGGGAAGAGTTCCTTCCAGCATAAGGAATTAGGTAAAGAAAAACGCAGATGAAAGTTTATGGGGTCACTTAGTCACTGATGCTACACCCCAAACACATACCTACAGGAACTAATTTTCAGAGAAGACTTGTTTTGATCTTAAAAGCCAAAGGTCTGTTAGATCATCTCATTGAGCTTCCTGTTAGCATTCCAAAATCTTTTTTCCCCAGTTACTCCAGTATACAGTCCAGCAGCAGGTATGTTTTTGGATAACCTATCTCTTAAGTGAAGGCATACTGAAAACCTTGAAAGACATCCTGCTTTCCCCTGGAGGCTTGCTGTAATGGGTCACGTTACAAACATTTACATTATGTCTAATTGGAATCTGAGTGTTTTCGGGTACCTGTCACTGAATCTTATTATCTCAGTGTCTGCTAGAATAAATGGGCTTTGCAGGCTTGGTATCTTCTTCCCAGGGGAATCCTAATGCAATCCTGTCATCTTCCTGTCTTCTGCTTAGCAAGATGTTAAGATATTTAAATCTCTTCCTGTAAGGCCCTTTTTAATTCTTTATACAAAAACCTCCACATATTTTTCCTAGCATTTATCCTGTTCTGCATCCCTTGCTACATTTTTAACTCTTTTTTTATCTGCAGACACTGGTTTTTTCCTATTAAAATCATGGTGTTTTTTACATTATGGAGTTACTCTCCACTGAATTGAATTTGGAAATTCAAACTCTGTGATCTCAGAGCTTCTCAGTTTTCCAAGACGTAGCCAAGATTAATGTTATCAAGCCAAAGAGCAAAGATGACTACCTGAAGAGGCCTTATAAATTTTAAACAATGTAAAATAGATGTGCTGAATTTTCCAGTCTTCTATTTTCCCTGACTAATTACCCATCTCTACTGTTTATATACTCTATATTAATAATTGAATTATCCTATTGTTTGGATTTTTTTAGTAACACGAGACTTTTAATATTTCTCCCTGCTACAAGGTCATTTTTTGCAGCTCTGCACTGCATTTTTGTGAGAGGTATACACTTGCAATTACAGGTGTTCTATAAATCATCATCACTGTGAATCACAGACATAAATAAACAGGCTGATGAAAGACCTTTTACTGCTATCAGTTATTTCATGAAGTGGGTAACACAGACAAGCTGTGACCTGTGAGATCAGATCAGTATCTAGGGTTTTAATCTCTGTTCTTGCTGTGGTAGAGAAAAATGGCTATCATTTATCACTAGCAAAACATGCAGCAAGCAATAAGAACATGGGAGCTCAGCTATATTAAATAGTAACTGCTGTGTATGTACATAGGCAGTGCTGTGCCATACATCTACTACAAACAACATGCTGTAATTATGAACATAGGCACAGAATAGGTGACTTGAAACAGCAGAGTTCAGATAATTGCAATGGCAAAGTGTCATTGCAGTGAGCAAGCATCATTAACTCATTTACTCAGATAATCAAGAGCCAACTAAAATTTCTCCAGTACACTGTGGAGAAACCACACAGTATTCCAATTAAACCAAAGAAAAAAAGCAGGGGAATGTTGGAATCTTAGGATCAGAAAGTTTTGAAGTTTGAAATTTAGATATAGAAGTAGTTATACAATAAAGTAAAAAGTTTAAAATGTAGTGATATAGTGTATTATAGAATTGTGTGTTAGTTCTATGATTAGATAAAAAAGTCTACAGTATGATAGATGTGTAATACAGATGTGATTTACTATTAGTGTGAAAAGAAAAATATATGTAGGTGGTAATTATTTATTGGTTAATTAACTTTTAAAAGATCTTGTAATTTACAGTCTTGTGACTACTCTATGTTAAAAATACATATTATATTATTGGCTTTTCGCAAATATTAAGATGAATATTACATGTATAATGTTAAAATAACTTTGCTGTAAGGATACAGTTTTTATTTCTATTAACAAAAGTTAGACATAGTAGTGAAATAGCTGATATAGTTATGCTTGAACTGTCTGCTTGGTTGGGATAACATCCATTGAACATATGATGAAGACCCTGCTACTGACATGCCAACTATCAACACCTACCGTCTGTGGAAAGTATGGACCAAAGCCCAAACTGGAGGTGGTAATGAGAATGGATTAAAACCACAGCCAAGAAACAAGCATGCTCTAAAAAGGGTGGACCCAAGGAAGGGCAATGCTAAACAGTTCCTGGAATATGTAAACTAGTTTGTGGAAAAGTTTGAATATGCATAATGGTTTATGAGTAAGCAATAGGTTGATGCAATAGAAAAGGTGTTTAAAGAATGTCTCCAAAAATAGTAAGGTGTGCTCTTGGCTGAATGCCAAGCACCCAGCCGTTAAACTTTGCTTTATTATCTTTGTCTCCTATTGTCCTCTATTAAACTTTTAAAATTTTACAGAAGAGTATAGTTTTTCACATCTATGTTATGATTGACTTTTGAATTTCTCTGTGAAGGTGTTTTTTATGACTTTATAATAAAGAAACAATAAATTAAACTTAAATCATGTCTAAGTGGTCCTGTCTCTACCCAACATAATCCCAACAAATGGTGCCACCGTGTGAGGATCGTGGAAGCAGAACCTTGGGACCTCTCTAAGGAACTGGGAAAAAGACAACTGAAGGAGAACTGCATTGCACGCAATATCAGGACTTGGAGGAAAGTTGAACAGAGGTACGTTGCTACTGCAAGGAAGCAGGAACTGATTCGCAGGAAAATTGAATACGACCCCTGATAAGCATCGCCTGAGAATGGAGTTCAGGTGAACCCCAGAGTTAAACTATAGGACATACATTGCCTGAGAGACAAAGAGATGTATATGAACGCTTAAATTCTAGTGCCATACCTGAACATGAACTCAGAGGTCTCTTATCCTAGGTACAGAAAAATTTTCCTGACGCCAATACTGACTCAGCTATAACTCAGTCCTTTTCGGACTCTGTCAGCGTTGAGCTATACAACACGGCTACATTAACAGATTCTTCCGCCGCTAAATTCCTTCCTGCATACTGTATACTTAAAGAAATTATAAGCAAACATTCTACCGCAGACGCGCTGAGGTCACTGCCGAGAAGGGTGCCTGGAGGCTGAGGCCATGCCGGGCCCACTTCGCCACGCTGTGCTGCGCCATGCTGGGCGGCTGCCAGTGGGCGCTGCCCGCAGCACCGGACCAGGCACTGCGGGGCCAGGCAGCAGGACAGGGCGACCAGACCATCAACACCGACAAAATCACCGCGAGAAACCACGTCACTAACCCCCCCGCCGCCACCCGGGCTGGGGCCGCTGCCGCTCCTCGCATACCACCCCGACCACCCCTGCTTCGCGAACAACTCCAAATAGTGACAGATCAGACAGTTCCCTACAACAACACTACACATACACACCAGAGTCGTCCGCACAAGAAAATGGTTGCGCCCTACTCCACTCTACCGTACGAGAACATACTGGCTCCCTGCTCTGTACACAAAGATGACAACATCCAGTACGGAGCACGCGCGCTTCTGCCAACGCCATTTGAGAAACACCGACACTCGCAACTTCATGCAACAACACCACCTCTGACCGCTTCTATTATTACAAAGAAAAAAAAAAAAGAAAACAAACAAACAAACAAACAAACAAAAAAACCCCACAAATAGCAACCTTATAAAAAAACAATGAAAATACAACAACAGATGGCTTGTACCCCAGAAAAAAAAGACACATACAAAATACAAAAAGAAAACCAAAGTCCTCTCCTCCTGGTCCAAGAGGTCTCCCAAATTCTAATTCTCCAAAAAACAACTTAAAATCAATTAATAAACAAAAGTCAGAAAGAAAACTTTAAAAAAAAGAGATTTCGACATGACAGAAGAACAACTTATGACCATACCAATCAGATATGACAACACTTATCATCATCGACTTAAAAAATTGCTTTTTCAACATTTCAGTTCTGTGCAATTTAAGTAATGTTAAATTCTATTAAATTCTATAAAGATCAATTTCTGTTCAGTTTCAGTAATGTTAACTTCAAGTTCTGTTTAGTACTTTCTTTTTTTACCTTTATTCTACCTTATTCTCATATATACATAGATGTGTAGAAAAATATCTCAACTTCTTAAGACAATTACTACTACCGTATTAATACTTCTGAATATATTGTTAATGTCATAAAGTGAATTCACTGATGTTTTATAATAGACGTTATCAATAAGATATTATTTAATGTTACACATATACATTCCTTTACTTGTTTATACATTCCTTTATTTGTTTATCTAATCCACCAAGTTCTCTACCCTCTCCTGAAACAACTCCACGTAAATCAGTACCTCCTCTTCCTTGAAAATTTTGCTGTCCCCCAACACGCTAGAGAGGGTCCACTTGAGTTTATTCATGATACCATTAACTACTTAACTAAAGATACATGACAAAACTGACTACTTTATAAACTTTCACATACTATTGTATAACTATCTGTAAGACATATATAATTTTAAGAAACTTTCCCAACTGCTGTTAATAAAAACTTGTTTATAAAATATGTTAGAGAAATCCTTCCAACTAAGTCCTCAACTCTAGCCAAGCCTTGGCCTTAACAAATTAAATGTGTACCAACAAACCCAAATATTTCTACACTAAAACTGAACTCAAGTCACTTTAACCTACCAATTAAAACTTTAAAAACTGAACCCCCTTTCGAAATAAACTTAGAAACCTTACCCGAAAATAATTCTCCAAGTCCTCATTATCAAACAAAACTTACCAACTATTACAAACTGAGTAATAGTACACTCTTTAAACAATTGATAATGTATCATTCTAAATCACTATCCTTTCATCATGTACTCCTAATTATGTGTATTACCTTACTCATTTCTACTCAGTGTAGATTTGTTACTTTACTATATGTGTTACTTTACTTTTATATTACCTTTATGTTCGTAGTTTAAAATGTACATACTATCCAAAAAAAAAAA
>WEKY01001346.1:0-26590 GCA_013390045.1 Picathartes gymnocephalus
TATTATTATTACTACATAATTTTATATGGTGTTTGTACAGATTACTGCAATTTTTTATCGTGAGTTTAAAAAAATTATAATATGAATGATAATAATAAATTCCTGGCAATTATTTTGCTCTTGTGCTTTGCATCATAATGTTTTACCAATTCCTTCAGGCATAGTGGGTAAAAAAACTCTCACGATCAATACCATGAAACTGTAAAGCCCCCAGTGAGTTTGTGCTGGGCAGTACCCAAAGATGTAAGTTATATCAGATTGCTCTTCAAAAGTGGTTAAGAGTTTATTTGCTTAATAAAAAAAATCTAAATTCTTTGCTAATTCCCTTTGGAGTATTCACAGAAATGTAATGTGAAACATTTATAAAGGAAGACTGAAATTTTTTAAAATGTCTCAGAAATGTATCATGGGACAACTACTGTGGCCAATACAACCTCAGTTGAGAGAGGAATTGTGTCAAGGACCTTTACACTGGATACAGATTCGTTCCTGTGCATCTCAACCTGATATTGCTGCAGGTCACTAAGAAGATCTCAAAGGAGGGTGAGAATAACATCACAGAGATTGTTATTCTCCTCATCTTGGGGAAAATGCATGGTGATAGGAGCAGAAAATTGAATCAAGAAGATTTGGTTTTGTTTGTTTTCTTCTCTTTTCCTTCCCCTTTACATCATCCTTCAGAACCTAAGCTTGGAAAATGCATGGAAACTACTAGGTGAATAAAAGACAAGCTAGATGCCCAGATGAAAATGTGGATGAGATGTGAGAATGAGAATGCTGAGGGACTTGGAACAGCAAGCTTACAAGTACCTATGCTGCATCCATGGAGATGGTGAACACAGGAAAAAATCTCCTTTTATGTTGGAGGTAATATGTGTTCAGATAAAGACAATGAGAAGGAGCATAGGGTTTATTGTACTGAATCAGACAAATTTTGTATTCCTTCTCATTTCTCCAGTCTTGCATTTTTACTGCCTTCAGAAATGACCAATGTCTGGTGCTTGAAGGGAGGTTGAAGAAAAGCCCTTAATGAACTTAGCCAGTTGTGTGAAAAGGAAGGCAGAGAAGAGGATATCTTCTTGACCCCTGCAGCTATCAATTTACCTTCAGAAGCATAACAATAGATTAACATTCATATTTTTGTTATTACTCATAAAATTATTCAGCCCTTTAAAAATCTTTCATATTTGATTTAATAATCTCCTGCTGGAGTTAATTCCAAGGGATAGCAGCATGCTGTGAAAAGTATTCACTTTCACAATTTTTGCTGTACCTTTGTGTTCCATTTATTTTATTGCATATCCTCTATTGATTTATTATGTCATGAGGTTAAAAGTAGGGTCTTATCATTCTGCACTTCATAAAAATAAATAGAAAGAGCAGGCCATTCCATTTTCCTATGTGAAATAAAACTTAAACTGTATTCATTTTGTATATGTATTAAAGAGTTGAGTTTCCCTATTTTCTGTACCTGCAAATAGAGAAGGTAACAATGACAAAATTGTTTATGTGGTATATCCTGCATATACTGTTTTCCTATATATTTTTCTATTATCAATAGATTGCTTGACTGCTAAAGAAATTTCAGGAGCACTTCATTGTGTTTATCCTGCTATATGTACAACTTCATCAAGAAATTTCTATTTTTATGTTAAGCTCTACATTGTAAAGGATCTGAAATCCTACAAACCATGATTCATAGAATTAATTAGAAACAACTGATTTATGTCTGTGAATGCTGGGCTGAGATTCTTTCAGCATGTTTTTAGATTACATGTGATCTTGATTCATAGATCATCATACTTTCTAGTATAAAGTGGAACAAAAGTTAAGAAATGGACACCCAAACATTCCAAAGCACTCTTTCAGGAATACTTTATAGCATATGGAATCTTACTGTTGGTAAGAATTCCCAGAAAGGTACATACCCATATTTGTATATTGACAAATACAAACTTAATTAAACTTTAGCACAAGCAGCTGATGAAGCTATTTTGCTGTGAAATCAAATCCTGAGTATCTATATTGATTCGAGTAAGCACAGATAATTTTTTTTCTTCTTCCTCTTCTAAATCAAAACTAAATTGTATTTACCCACTATCTATATTCCTTTAGGCAACTCTCTGGTAAGAATGGGAGCTGTGCTGCAGGTTTTAGCCTGCAGGTCAGTGTGGTTAGTCAAACAGACTGAGTGACACCAGAGGAGTTCCAACCTCAAAGATCTTTCTATTTTTCCTGCTAGCTTTTCCCAGGGCATCACAACTTTATGTTTCTCTTTCAATATTGAAGTGTGTCTGTAGCTTCACAGGATGATGAGAAAGGAAGATGGGAAGGAGATGGCTTTAACAAAGCTTCTTTTCTCAGCTCTTCTCTGCATTTGAGAGGGACGACAGTGTGCCAAATGGGTCGTCAGGAGGGAAGCTACAGGACAACCCAGCTCCTCATGCTTGGCCGTTTCCTCTCTCTAAAGGCTCCCTGACACTTCAGTTTGAGTCCTTTTTATTCCCAGCATGCTGGAGGCCTGTAGTACTTCCATTTGGGCACATGTGGGCAAGACGGTGTGTATCAGAAACTGAATTTTTCTCAGCCTATGTCTTCTGAACATGTCTGTGCACCGTTTGCAGAACACTTCCGTATGCCTTGTGAAAGGCTTGGGGCTTGCATAAAGTGGAATTGCAGGTGTTAATCGTTTTTTTTTTTTTTAATAGTATGGCAAAAATGATGTGTTTTAGAGATCTGGGTTTCCTTCAACAACACATCTTTAAATTAGATGGTTTGGTACCTTTACTCAGTATTTCTAGATGTTCACCCAGGTGTGCATGTTTCTGTTTAAGCAATAGAAGTGTTGCCACTGCTGACCAGCCCCTGTAATCAGGTCAGTGCTCCCTCTGCTGCTACGTAGTAGCCTGTTATTTTTAAAACATTCAGTCATTAAGTAGGTGACCCAGGTTCAATTTCTTTTTCTGCCTGACAAAGGGTATTACCTGTGAAATGTTTTATGATGATGAAAAAGTGAAGTTTTTGCTCTGTTTTCCTCTTTGAAGCTGTGTCTCTGTGTGTGAATGATTGCAAGGGTCCTTGGTGTGAGAAGGGAAAAAACATAGCTGTGTAACTCTGCACCTCGGTGCTGAGTAGTGTTGCCGCAGAGAAAGAAGGCTGACTGTATGGAATGTTTTTATGCCCAATCATCACTTTATTTTGTCAGAGGATTGGCCCTGGGAGCAGAAATTGGTATTTTCCAACTGGCTGGTGAACGAGTGTCTTTGTGTTGCCTCTGTAGAGAGGTCATTATTTTGCGGTTGCTGAAAGCCCCTATTCACTGCAGTGGGTACCTGCATGCCCACCAGAAGTGCTGGATGTCACAGAGCCATGTCATTAGCACTGGGTGTTGCATTACTGAAGCTTTTAGGCATTTAAGCATTAAATTGGATCCAGTCTGTGATGTCTTTCACTGCCTGACTTCTTTTGTTTCTTGCTGCTTCTTCTGTGCTGAAAATAATCCAAATTTGTGACATTGTTATTCTTTGTTTGCTTTCTCCTTCTTACAGGAAATTGTTATTTTCAATTCATTTTTATATCATCCTTTCCCAGCAATAATTATGTCTTACTTGATCAAGATGTTCAGAGGTTGGTAGTATGAGTCCCTTTTCCTATTCCATTTCCACAATGTCAAAATGACTCTTTCTTAATCTAAACACCTACCAGTCCTTTGCAGTACAAAAAGCACCTCTATTCTCCATTCCTACCATTTCATCTCTTTTTTGTTAAACCACAATATCATCTAAATTCTCTTCATGCAAGTCTTTTATTTCACATCAATGTACATCCAACAGGTTACCTCCTCCTGTGCAACCAGTACCTCTAATTGTTAGTGAGAATCCACCCTCTATTTGCTTTTGTCTGTCTATAATGTAAATCTCATGCATACAAATATATATATACATACATATATATATATATATATAGCTGAATTACAGGTATGGCAAAAAACAAAGCAACTAGTTTCAACTCTGAAAATACTAAATTGTGTCTTCTCAGTACTTGGAGAATTATAAAAACTGGGTATGGAAGGAAAGCTGATGGGTCAGGCTATTCTTTCCCACTGCCAGATTGCTCTCAACAATACATTCTTAACATTGCCTGGCCTATTTTTAAATGCAGCTTCTTTTCATACTACTTAAGCCTGAAAAAGTGAGAGACAGATTACTCTTTTATAGCAGAGTGACTCTCTTTGACTTTATGACAGTTAAATTTATTTTATTTGGTGTATAGAAGAAGATGAAGTGCATTTCATTGTTATAAAGATCTAAAATATGGGTAACATGAAATATGAACTGAAAAAGGAACTGGTCCAAAGACACTAACAAATTTGTGAATTTTCAGGTTCTGAAAAATGTGTGATGATTTTCTGAAAGACTATTACTTTGCATTTTTTGTTATAACTTCTATACTCTCTGTCAGATAACTCTTATACTAAACTACAAATAGGCCAAATACTCAGCTGTTATAAATCCAGTATCCCTGCTGACAGTGCTGCTTGGCCAATTTGCACCAGCTTAGGATCTGTCCTTTTGATCTGGCCATATGTTTTTTGATGATAAGCATCACAAATTAGGAATGGATTTACAGAAAATCTCCTTTTCTCTTTTCCATCCCTAAGGATACATAGGTGAGCACAAGCTTTCAAATATTAACAGCTCTGACTTTGGTATTAATGGCTGCTGGTTGAAAATACACTACTCGGTTGCAAACTTTCCAGTTTCCTCACTACAGGAAATTGTGCTGCAAGTGACTCTTAATCAGCTACTGCACTGAGAAATGATACCATCAAAACTAACCAGAAAATGTTATGGGAGCTAAAATATCAAAAAAGGTACTGAGCATGTACCTTGCCTTCTTAAGTTTAGCCTATAAACATTATTTACTAAGGTTTAATTTTTGTTCTGATTTTATGGGATTCAAACCAGAAGAAATGCATAATTGGAAATGGGGGAATGAATGAGAAGGATGGGGGAGGAGCAGCAAAACTGTTCAAACAATAAAATGAGAGAATCAAAACCAAAGGAAAATGTCTCCCTGCTGTTGTGTGATGTGCCAGTGGCCTTAAGGGACCATCAACAGAATGAAGTATCCTTCAAATATTTTGCTTTTGTTAATATTAATGAAGTCTTACATGAATAAACGAAAGAATAAAAAATACCCTCTTAGAACTGAACAACATGAAATGCATAGCATAGAGGGGATATAAAAGAAAGATTCTTACTCTGAATTGAATTTTTTTTTTGTGATTAATTTAACATATATCTACCTCAGCTTTTTTGAAACCAGATTAATTTATCAGGTTGTCAAGTAAGCGACTACTAAGGGGATAATATCAGAAAGCAGAATGGCTCAAATATTTTCTTAACTGGGGGCAGAATTCTGAGCAACAACCATGTACAGACATACGAAAGGGTTGATGGTGCCTGGTACAGAGTGAATTACACTGACACTACGCAGACCTGATTCTTTCTCTTCCTGACTGGATACAGAATGTTTTGCAGCTGGATCCGGTCACCAGCACTCTAAGGGCTTGCATGCAGAGTTGGGACCTAGTTAAATAGTGCTGCTGTAATTACAAGCCTGCTGCACGTATTAGAGTAACATGCTGTTGGTCAAAGTGTATTATAAAAGTGTTTCTACAGGTCAGATTTTGGGATAGAATAATTACATCAGTGTAAGGTTAAAAATAACCCACTGAGCCAAGTTCGTGAGAAGCTGGACACTGCATTCATTGCTTTGGTAAGAACTGCTGCTAAGATGGGTGTCAAAAATGTTCCTCAAATGGGAAGACCACAAGATTCCTTCATAACGGAAATTGCTAGGAAACCTAAATAGATGACTGGGTCCTGATTCCCCCTTCAAATTCTCAGGGCAAAGTTGTATAATATGCATAAGATAACAGCACATTGTAGGAAGGAAGCTTGGTTTTAATGTAAATGACAAGAGTCCCAGTATTAAAAAAAATTATTTTTTTTATAGCAGTATGGGCAAACATGGGAGCAGAGATGAGGTGGAGATGGAGGAGTGAATTCTGCACAATGATGGCAGTGCTTAGCCTTTACTGATTCAACCTCAACCTGTACCACTTCCACTTCCCTAGCAATCATTTAACATGCAACAGTGGCTATATTAAGTATTTTTACTATTCCCGACAAAGCCACCCTGGAGGAATGGCACAGCAGACCTGCTAAGGCTCTTGACTTCCATGCTTTTAGCTCCATCTTAATTAGCTGGTGTAGTGAATGAAATTATTTTGCCATTCTTGTGTCCCAACTTGACAAACTGGGACTTGGCACTAGCTCAGACTAAGGCACTCCATGCAGCTATATATGGTATGTGTTAATGATGCTATTAGTAACACATTGCTGAATGTTAACATGTTAGAGCTTGTAGTTTCATCTCTCCATGGAAGCGACTTGATTAATGTTAGAACTTTTTAACAAAGGTATAATTTCTGTGCCATTGTTTTATATCGTCAAAGAAAGAGGGATAATCTTTCACTGAGTGTTATTATGTTTAATTAAAAAGACTGTGCCAGGCTTTGTACTCCCCTATCCACTTACACACATATAGTGTTTTTCTTTGTTTTTTGAAAAGGGTACTATGATCTGTGGGGCCATTGGTCACCTTAGTCAGTGCCCTAATGCCTGGTCTCAGCTGAAAGGTACATGACAGTATAGTGGTTGCAGGGTGATATGTCCAGTCAGTGATATGTCACTTCAAGACATCTGCAGACCTAGTATTTTTAAATGAAAGCTTGTCAATGGAACAACTAAGAAAGATCTTCTAATAAGAGTAGTGGCACAATGGGGACATATTCATCAAGGAATTAGCAGGTAGGGTGTTTTCTGGAAGAGAAGCTTGTGAATGATTAAATGGCAATCCTACTAATTAAAAGTCAAAAGGAGATAAATAAGGGATAACTCCCATGATAATTGCCAAATTTATATATTTAGAGAAACCTAGCATATCATAAATATTAAATTGGGCTATTATCTACAGTGTATCTGTGCCAGGGATCCATAAATAAAGACCTTAGGGACTAATCACTAGGAATTTTCATTATTTATTTTCTTCCACATTTTAACAAACAGAAAAGCTATGTCTTCAGTGTAAACCACAAAGAGAACATGCCTTTTTTTTTTTTTTTAATATGAATCTTTTGAGAAGAAGCAAAGAAAGAACGATGCAATGGGAATGTACAAACAAGAGGAGATGTCAGCCATGAGAAAATATTTCAAGACAAAGCTTGGCTTCTCATTTCTTCTGAGCATTAACCTCCTATTAAGTATACTAGTTTTATGTCAATGTGTAGCTCCATTGACTTCAATTAAGCTATCTCAGATACCCACCCTACTGAGAGAGCAACCACAGACTTTTAAAAAAATCATCCTACACAGAAATGTGGGAAAAGTAGTGAATCGGGTCATTTGCATAATTTTAATTATTAGTCCTGCCTTGTATCTTATGTAATAATTTATGCTTAAAAAGGTACCTAAAGGCCTTTTTAGGGCCTGTGGTATTGCTACTGATGTTAGTGTAACTATTTTACGCCCATTTTTGCAAGACTGAATGTGCATTATGTGCACAATTTTATGCACAGTTGGCTTCACTGGACCAGGATCTTGCTCTGCACAGAGCCTTGGGACTGCTGTCTTCTTGGCTCACTCAGTGTAGCTGAAAAACTGAACAGCTTGAGAAAGTGGGTCTTACCTACAAGACTCTCAAGTATTCTGGGAAATCAGAGGAGAGGATGGTGTCAATTATGCATCAGTACAGAATCTGTAAAGAAGTTTAATTTATTGGAAGCTGAAAGTTCATTTGGAAATCTCCATGGTGAATTGTGCCACGGACAAGTCAGACTGTCCCATCTGGATTATTCTTGGAATTGCTTTGGTTTGGCTAGATTATTTTTGATCCACCAGATGCTTGAGTTCCCGTAACAAAGACAAAGTGTGGGAGACATTCAGCAGCTTGACACCGGGGTATTGACAAAGAAATACAGCTACTGACAATTGGCAGAGCTTTTCTTCGTATCCCTGCTGTCAGTCTTGTAGTAATCCTCTTTGGCCTTTTGACTACTGAAAAGGGATAATATTTTTCCTTATATTGGATACTATATAGAAGCTAGTAGTTCTAAACAGTTAAAATATAGCTAAGAAGTACCAAGAGTTACTTGAGGGGAGCACTAGACATCTATTGCTGCATGCTAAGCCATTCTATCATTCTGAAGCATGCCAAGTAAACATTCTGCAATAACATTCACACAGTCACACAGAGGTTTTAGGCAGAAGTGATATTCTGCAAGCTGAGATCCTGACTCATTTCTGAATTCCAGTAGTTTAGAATAGGCAAAAGCCCTGCAAGTCTATGAAGTCATTCATTTAATATGTAAGGCCAAGAGTAAAAATAAAACCCCTGACCTCTCCCTTCTTCTTCCTTTAGATAATTTTCTCTGTAATGCTGGGTAAAATGCAGGAGTGGAATACTATTGCTATTAAGTGAAAAACGAGCTTTTACAGTAAGCCATGAAAATGAAAGTAATAATTAAATCTTCATATAACTTTAGGTTGTATTGCAAGTGCTTAGCTGAAAAATTCGTCTTTAACTCATGGCCCGCAGCAATCACATCTGTTATATTTTAGGAACAGAAAGCTAATGAGGTGGAATCTGGAGTACTGAGTTTAATTGGGCTTGTTTTGATTAAGTGTATGTGCTGGGAATATTTTACACACTAGTATAAATTGCAAAACAGTCAACATAAGCCACAAAATTTGCAAAATCCATTGTGGGTAGTGTCAGAGAAAGGACTGTTTCCAATAAACAATAAAAGGCAGAAAGAAAATATCTGAGGTTTTAATGAAAAAAAAAAAAGCTTTAATTTGCTTAATTAGTGGTTTTCCACAGTTGTAAGTGCATTTCTCTCTTGTTCACATACATGCAAATGCACACAGAGAGAAACACAAAAATGTACTGCATATTATAAAACTGTAACAGCTTGTCTTTGGGCTGAGAAGATTAAGTCTGACTGGAAAAGACATTTAAAACTGCGTAATCTTTATAGAAGCATGAAAAGTTGACATATCCTTCATATATTACATATTTAGCAGAAATAATAATATTTTACAGCAGTTTTAAAAACATATGTTTCAAGGGGGAGATAGTATGTGGAGTTTTTCTCCTGCCAGTCCTTATCACTTTGGGCCATACTCTTAGATAATGTAAACCTACATAACTTCATTGACTCTACCATATTTTGCTGATCCACTCAATTTAGATCTGATCTCTCAAGTTCCCATGTGTATTCAAAGCTTAGGAGTTGGGGGGAAAAAAAGAGTACTATATTATAGCAAATAATAAATGGTTTTAAATGGATTTTTCTCTGCAGTAAAAAATGTTGCAGTCTGGATGTCTGATATTATCGTATCATCCAGAACTAGAAACAGAGGCTGACACTTCAAAGCAAATTACACATTAATGAAAAGTGTTTCTGTTTAGATTGTAGTCACAACCACATCAACAACAACAAAATTGTCTACTGCTTTCATTAGCAGCTCTCAAAAAAGGTCCCAAGGAAAAAAAAAAAGCTTCCATCTTTGCACACAGGTGAAGTAAGACACCAAGAACTGGCTTGCAGAAAGCCAGTGAGAGAAGTCCCTGAGTAGTGATGATCTGTCCAGCGGCCACCTTAACTGTCATAGTCTAAGGAGACTGACATCAGCCACATGATATGGGGCATTTGACTGTTAAATATTCCTCTGGCTTGGTGGATTTAGGATTAGAGTGCTGACATTTTTATAGCACTCACATATGTTAAAATATTTCATACTACCCAGACATGGATAAATCATGTTGAACCCTTTCAGCTGGTAGATATTTTCCCCCAACCCCAAATCCAAACTAAACATTTAGGCTTAGATTTTCAAAGTTTTTAAGTTCCCATTGTGGATGCCCTGGAAGGGTGGCCCCAAGGTTCGGGCCTCTCCCATGGAAAATCAAGTACCCAAATGTCAATGTAACAGTTTCACTTTTCCCTGTTTACCCTATATGGCCAAGTCTGAACTCTGTCACCCCATTGGTTAATGGCCCGTTGGCCGGCTCACCTCGTTTGTCCCCAGCCACTCCTTCCCTGTCCTCCCATGGGCCCTCACACCCTGGCCCCTCCTATGTACCACCCCAGGCCCTCAGATCAGTGGCCCTGAAGCTTTCTCCACCCCTTGCCTTCATGGGATAAAACCCAATACTCTGCCTTTGTTCGAGGTTCTCCGTCTCTGCCCCTTCCAGTGTGGGGACAATAAACCCAGCTGGGAACTCATAAGGGGAACCCCTCCTGGCCCCTGTAGCCCTATTTCCATCGGCTATCGGTGTGTGCGAGAGTGGCGGGCTCCTCCGCCCCGACCACGGTGCCTCCCGACCCCTGGGAGACGCTTGCAGAAGGTTGCGGTGTCGAGCAGCCCGAGCCGTGCCGTGACATCCCATGGGATTTATTTATCAGATTCTTCTATCCCTTTAGGGTCTTATCTTTGCTCAATTAATGTTTCATGATAGTTGACTAATATTTAAGAAAATGTCAAGAGCTAATAACTTCATTTTAGCTCCTTACTGGCTTCATATAATTCAAAACATTTTGCCTGGGATACCGTTATTGCTAGGTAAAGGAGACATTACTTCAGATGAGTCTCTAAACCATTCCTGACCTTCCCAGTGTTCATGCTGGCTCTTCTGTTCCTCAGGTAACGGTGGTAAATGCAGTGAACATGGAAAGCACACTGAGTTTAAGGACAAATACTCTGCAGCCCTCCAGGAAAATTATGATAGTAATATTTTAACAGGTTGGATTAAATTCTTCTGGCAAATAAAAATCTCACTGGTGAATTGCTGCTCCTTGCAGTGAGGAAGGAGAATGGTATAGGAGGACACATAGACCTCCTATATACTACTAACACAGGCTAAGGGACTGACTGAACTAACAGGAGACAAAGCATAATATTCAGGTTAGGTCTTGATGGAGCAAGGTCTTCACTCTTGAAAAAAAAATCTGTCTAATACCCCGAGTTATTCAGGGCTTTGGCTTTACAATTCATTCAGAAGAGTGCACTGCTCGTTGTGACCCCTCACTCTGTATTGTCCGATTGGTTCAATAATGACTCTGAGGAATGAGAGCCACCTACCCTATTATTGGCTCCACCTCCTGGGGTTTTCCTGAAAGGGATTTCCATTCAAGTCTGGTCCAAGTAACATATGCAATTACACTTGGAAGAATCAAAATGTGAAGAGGGCAGCAACTGCAGCTTCAGGTCATGAGACGATTGCTGGCTGTGATTAGGAAGAAACCCCTCCTCTTAAATGAAGTATAATAGTGTTCATATCTGAGGATTCAGGACTGTCCATTGTCAAAGGCAGGATAGTCCCTGTGATAGTCTTGGATTTCCCTCCTCTTAGCCTTTCAAAATGAAAAAAGGGAAAAGAAAACTTTGAGAAATTTTCTACCTTCTTATTGAAAAACAAATTGGGGTAAAGGGGAAATAAATTTTAATAATCTGCCATTCTTCTGCCCAAACTTTTGCTACAGCTTCTTCCTTTAAAAGTCATTTGAATGTTCCTTTTTTCTTTTTTTTTTTTTTTGTATAGACAGTGTTTCATGTTTCTAATATTTGATATAAAAATTCTGAATTAATTTCACTGTATCGAGCCTACTAAATATGACTTCTTTTTTAAACAGGTTGCTCTTGTGAAAGACTGTGGTCTCTCAGGATTTTCTGTCAGTCACCTCATAAAATAAAGGTTATTATTATTAACAGTGATGAACAATAGCTGATAACTTCAAGTTGAAGAAAGGTCAAGATACTAATCACTGGTATGCTTTCAGCAGCTATCTTTTCTAGTCAGCACTTAAGGGATTGTTAAAGGCATATTTTTCAGCTTTAATTTTTTTTCTGTTATTTCCTTATTGTCTGTATACGTGCATGAAATGTTCACACAAATCCATCTTGGTCTTTTTGTATATGTCAAGTTTCACTCAAGCAAATGAACAGAAAAGCATAGTCATTTCAGAATCTGGAGTATGAATACTTGTGACATTCATGAATTATGTGTCAGAGGGGAGCAAGTGGGTGAGGACTCCTTTTCTCTGTTAGTAGCTACCATGTCTGTGTCATCCCTGAGAAAATTTCAGTTCTTTGGCAGAGTTCTTAAACCTCGACTCTGTTATTCTTCTGCTGGAATGCTTCTTCCATCCACCCCACTTAAGAGCATGGGATACATTGTGGTTCCTTCTCGAGACCTTTGTTTTAGAATTCATGCACTATAAAACCAGGCCAGGTTTTCTGGAGGTACATCCCTGTTCTTTTGATCTTGCAAACTATGGGGTATCAGTAATGTATGGGGCTGTTCAGATCTGGGACTCTGAACAGTGCTGGTGGGATGTGCTGCCTGTGCTCAAAATTCAGTTAAAGCCTGGGAAGTTTATGTAGGTCAACTGTGCCTTCCTTCAAACTGAAGAAGCTGGCCATGCTTGGAATATGTAATATAGGTGGAGACACAGCCTGACAGACACATAGAGAACTGTTCAGCCGAAGGCTGCTATCAACTGAGTCCCTTCATTGTTCCTGAATATGATGTTGAAACTACTGAACAAGCCATTGTTGCTAAATGACTATCTGAAATAGTTTGTTTCCTCACTATTGATTTAAAGGAAAATATTACAGCAAGAGAAAAAGAAGGTGAAATTGATTTCATTTAACAACAACCTTCCAGCCTCGGCTCACTTCTCACTCAAATAACCTTTGTAACTAATTATAGTGGAGCTGGAAAATAAAGCACTTCTAGGCTAAAGGACTTTATAAGTCATCAACATTATCGGTGCTCAGTATAGCCAAAATCCTATATGCTATTATGTTCTTGTGCCAGCAAGGCTGCCTGCAAGTTAACATCTATAGAGCTACGAGAGGAGCAAGAGGCAAACGTTGGTATCATTTCTAAGTGTTCTCCTCTTTTGACTCTGTATTAAATTCAGAATGATTGTAATAATTGGTGATTTTCCTCTTTTTTCAGGTCTGGCAACATATCCAGACAGTCAACTTCATGCACTGTCCTGCCATATTACACTTTGGTTTTTTTCCCTTTCTGCACCTTAAAAGTTTAGAAGTGTGCATTAACATTTGTAGGCTATCCTCTCTGATGCAGATTTCAACTAAAACAGCCTTATCTGTCCCCCTCTCCATTTGTCTCAGTTTGGATGACTTTTTTAATCCTTCAGAGTCAAGATTTAAGGGCTGTTTACACTAAAGGAACTTGTCATTCTTTAAAAAAAGGAGCCTGGATTCCTTTCTCTGCCAATTCCCAGATGATGTGTCTTGCACTTATATGCCTGAACCTCTGTTTCTGTCAGTGTACTTCCTTTACTCTAAATATAACATCCCAAATATTTTTGGTTTGGTTTGGTTTGGTGGTGGATTTTTTTGTTGTTTTGTGGTTTTTTGGGGTTTTTTTTTGTTTTGTTTTGGGGTTTTTTGTTTGTTTGTTTTTTTGTTTTTAACTTTCAGGCTACCAAATGCTCCATGCACATTGCTGTAGGGAAAATTTTGTTTCTTATGTTTAGTGACCTTCACCATAGTACAAGGTCTATCTGATTACTTTCTTGGGCTTTCTTAAAATCAATAGCTCCCAACTGCAGACCACGCACCATTAGTGATTCGTGAAGCACTTGCTGGAGGTCCATGGAGAACTGCCTTGCAAAGCATAGGTACCTCTGCATTTCCATCTGCTATCTTGTATTAAAACCAGCTTAAATTATATTAAATAGTTTCTGAATGCCATTATTCAGAGAAGGCAGTTTCTGCTGTTACACAAGACCACTATCTAGTTGTTACATATTCCATGTGTGACTTAGTAGGGACTGGAAGAGGGAGTCAAGGGGTTGAAATGTGAGCCACACCCCAGAAGAGTTTAAGAACACTTGCTCTTCAAAACTTCTCTGCCTCAGCTATAATCCTCTGATTGGCCTGTATGGAATATCCTTTGGAGTCAAATCAGTTTTATGATTTCTAAACTCTGATGGCTTTAATTTGCTGCAAATCTTTCCAGAGATTATGATACTTTGTACAGCATACCTATAAATAAGTTCTATGACAGCCTCATTAATCAGGCTACATTTTAAAAGCATTAGCCTTTTCCCCCTCTGTTGAATCCACAGCTTATCTATCCCCAATTATAATTAGTGTTCATTAAAAGCAGTACTTTTTTTTGAAAACTAGAGTTACACTGGGCCTGATGAAGACTTCCTTCATTCTCAAGCTGATGAACCCCAATATTGGACAGGTTTTTGAAAACCTGGCTGCAAATTAGCAAATTACAAATTGACTATTTTAAGCAGGGTAAGCCTAAAGAGATCAGTCACAGTACTGTAAAGCTTGCTCTTGATATTTTTAACTTCAAGATGCCTGGTTCTGTGAATGGAGCATTAATTGGGGCACCTTATTTATCTTGAGGAAAGTAGGTGACAAAAACAGAAAGATCAAACATCAGTCCCCCCAAAAAAATCAAACATGTAAAATTGGTCAGCACATAGAAACCTTGCCTTTCCTGTTCATGAAAGAACATTATAAAAAATATTATTTCCTTTATAGTGGCAGAAATGTCCCCACTCTGAACAAGGAGGAAGCTTTGTAATTTGGATTTTGGACACGTTGAGGTAAGGATATCAGAAGTAAACCTATCAGAGAAAAATATGGTTCCTAGGACATCCAGACTCCTTGCCAAATGTTCTGATCAGTAGGGTAGGTGTGCGTTAGCAGGAGCTATCTCATGGAAACATTTACAAGTTAGTTATGAAAGTCCAAGTTTATGGTTTGGGAAGACTTTTGGTTTATCACCAACATGGATTTAAAGCATGGACTTGACAAAACAACTTTGAAAAAAGCATCAGTTCTTTCAGTGCATGTGAAGGGGGTAAATGGTACAGGATAGGAGCTTGAGGAGATTAATATGCCTTGCACCACTATTGTTGTGAAAATTATTATCTTGCATAGAACTTCTTCCTAAACTCATCGCTCTATTTCTCCCTCCATCCAGTGGAGGACAGATATTGTCACAGACTGATTCATAAGGGATATCTTTGGATGAAACACACTGCCTGCGGAGATGCTTGACTCCACCAATAGTAAGGAGACTTAAGTCAAGTAAGAAGGTGGTCTATTTCTAGATATTCTATGGGAGAAGAATCCAGTCATAGATTTGAAAACATTGGGGTACTTTAGAGGAGGGTCTACCTGACTAAATTTTCACATCAGATTAACTTCTTAGTTCCCACCAAAACATCAAGGCACATGAAGAACAAGTATGTGATCAGGGAGTTCAAATATATTTAGAAGTCAGGAAGAAGACTAATACATATTTTCAGGATCCTCGTTTTGAACCTGAATAGGTCAAATTTGTTTATACTTTTTTAATATTTTTCATTTTCTATGTCTGCCCAGTGGTATCAATGTCACAAAGGCACTTCTTGAATGTCTCTGAGTATATCCAGGTCTTAAATCTTTTTGTGATAATACTGTGAAATGGAGCTAGCATAAGTTTTAAATAGGAATCTTTGTGTGGTGAATTTTGTGGAAGAAAGGCGAAAGTTGCAGGCTCTCAGTTGGTGGAAATAGAGCACAGAGTGTGTTATGCAACACTGTCAGTGTATCACTGACCAGAATTTGTGAAAAGCCAATGAAGGATATTGAAAGGCATTTCCCACCAGTACTATCACTGGAAATGAAGTTGAGGTAACTTTCACACCCATCTTCCCTTCCTTTTACATCTAAACATGTCCACAGCTATAACACACTTCCCTTCAGTTAACAGATGACCAATCTTGACAATACATTCTGATGTCCAGTACCATTATGTCTTCACCTAACCCAAAATCTGTAGTCTCCTGTCAGGTGCATGCTCCACTGGAGTCTATTTCATACTTGTCAGGGAAAGCAAATAGTACTTGTATCCCTCTTCTTTTTCTTGACTGGCAGGGGAAGTAATGAACAGGATGCTAGAACTC
This sequence comes from Picathartes gymnocephalus, assembly GCA_013390045.1. NCBI lineage: Eukaryota > Metazoa > Chordata > Aves > Passeriformes > Picathartidae > Picathartes > Picathartes gymnocephalus. The sequence goes on from WEKY01001346.1 coordinate 16,082, forward strand.
AGGTGTGATGAAGACCAGTGGCTACAGCTGAAAAGGGTACTGTGAAATGTGCTCAACTGGCAATTTGGCTCATAGGTGTCCCTTCTCCCACCCCATCACATCAAGCTGTGAAAAGGTTAGGTGATACTGTGAGAAACAATTGAACAAGAAGATTAAAACTAATCTCTCTAAAGAATAGGATTTTGTATCTCTTTAACGGAACTTCTTAATAACAAGTGGTGAAGTTATTTGCAGGTCTGTGACAAGGATTTTTACTCCCACAGAAGGACAACTCTGAAAATGGCACTCTGCTGTGAAGAGGACAAGGCTGCTGCAAAAAGGAATGATAAATCATATCTAAGAGATGAAGGAAGTGAAAGTTAAACAGCTGGAAAGGGTCAGAAAGGAAAGGATTACAATGGAGGTCTGAAGGGTCTTCCTGTTCTGTCAGCTTCTCTTTTCAGAGTTAAATTTGGTGGCAATGAAGATAGGAATTTGTTTAGGTTTGGTTTTGTTTGAGGTTAAAATTGCAAGGTGACTTTGTTTTTCATATGAGATGTAGTGAGAAAATGCATGTGATATGTGCAGTATGTGATGACTGAGAATGTTTGATCACAGGAAGGGATGTCAAGGGGAGAGGGAAATTTTCAAGGTCAGCTTTGGAAACTTTAAAAATTAAATATTTTGAAACCATTCCCAGAATTCTAGTTATTGTATTCTGTACAGTTTTATTATGGACTATAATTTGTCCATGGAGGTTTTGCTGATGCTTGTACTCATCCATTGCTGTAAATCATAGTAACATGTGCAGAGGGGTTAATGATCACCTTACACTGTGCTCACTTGAGCTAGAAATACTATGTTCTTGCCCACCCTTCAGTCAGGATGTGGGCAAAGTGGATTGTAAGGAGATGTTATACTTAGCACCTAGCTAAGTGCGTATTGTTCTGTGCTGTGCCATGCCATGTGAGGATACCATGCATCCACAGGGGATAAACAAGCTGTCGTTGCAACACTTGAAAGTTAATAATCCATTTTTGTCATTAAAGCTCTTCAGCTCAGAGACAATACTGATTAGAACAGGGTTATACTGCTGCTGACTTCCAGTCTGTTGTTTCCATTACTTTGGATGACCTTCCTTTACCTTGCTTTGACTTGCCCTACTTGAACAACTGGGAGCTGACCTTCCTTCAAACACCTTCCTGGGAGTGCCAGAGGATGGCAACAGCCTTCTACAATTCACTGGGAAAGACTCAGTGGAGAAGATTATCAAACTGCAGCATCAAGCAGCAACTGCTGTGCTTTTACAAGCCCCAGTGAAATGTGAGGCTGAGCAAACCCTGAGAAGAACAAAGCCAGTCTGCCATGGTTTTGTAAAGTGGAAGCTCCCATGAACATTGCAAGTGTTGAAATGAAGAACTGGATCTCTTTGACAAAATATAAAAATGTCCTTTTAAAGGAGGATGGAGTCACTTCATGGCAAATACCAGAAAAATTACATCCTAGAATGGCCAGTTTTTCTCCAATGACTATAAAAAGCCCCTACATGATAGCTAGAGTAACCACCATCAGTGAAGACATTTTTACTACTGATTTCAGTGATAAACAGATTGAGATTAAATCACCTACCTTTAGCAGTCTGCAGGCACTATAATCCCATCACAGATAATAGCCACAGAGCTCCATCTGAGACAACCCTAAAGAATTCAAGGCATCCACACCAGAGTGTGCTGATATGAGTAGGGAATTAGAGGAAATATTCTCTTCTAGAACTAGTAACAGATGGAGATAGGTGGGGTCTTCTAGGTCCTAGGTATTTAAGCTATTGAATTCCACCTCCTAGAATGCATTTAGACTGTTCCATATGGACTTGAATTGAGGTCTCAGGCTAAGCGGGATGCTATCCATAAAGAGATTAATTCCATACAACAGATCTGAAGGCCTATGTCAGTTTTGAAATGTGATATGTGCTCTTCATAAGAACCAACAGTATTTTTGCTGAGTGAATTTCTGATTCTCTATGAAAAGATGTGGAACTACTGGACAGAGTCTAACAAAGGGCCATGAAGACAACTAATGAGCCTGGCGCATGACTCAAATGAGGACAGGTTGAAAGAGGTGGGTTTGTTTATTTTAGAGGAGAAATTTTATTGCTATTGCAGTGTATTGGGTTTGCGTGGCCAAGTTTTGGGAGTGGGGGTGGTTGCAGGGCTGGTTTCTGTGACCAGCTGCCATAAGCTTCCCCCTTGTCCAGCAGAGCCAATGTCAGCTAGCTCCAAACTGGACCCACTGCTGGCCAAGGCTGGGCCAATCAGCAATGGTAATAACACCTCTGTGATAATATATTTAAGAAGGGAAAAAAAAGTTATTGTGCTGATGTAATTGTGCTCAGAGAAGAGAGCAGTGAGAATGTGTGAGAGGAACAACTATGCAGACACCACGGTCAGTGGAGAAGGAGGGGCAGGAACTGGAGCAGAGATTCCCCTGCAGTCCGTGGTGCAGACCATGGAGAGGCAGCTGTGCCCATGGAGCTCCATGTGGGAGTAGAGATCCACCTGCACTCCGTGGAGGGCCCCACCCTGGAGCAGGTGGATGCCCAAAGGAGGCTGTACCCCCATGGCAGGGACCTGCAGAGGTGTGGAGAGAGGGGATCATGCTGGAGCAGGTGGTTCTGGAAGGACTCATGACCCTGCGGGGGATCCATGCTGGAGCAGGTGGTTCTGGAAGCACTGCACCTCGTAGAAAGGAACCCATGCTGGAGCNAAAGGAACCCATGCTGGAGCAGTTCATAAAGAACTGTAGCCCATGAGAAGAACATAGAATGGAGAAGTTCATGGAGAACGGTCTGTGGGAGGGACCCCACGCTGGAGCAGGGGAAAGTCTCCTCTCCCTGAGCAGCAGCAGGAACAACGTGTGATGAACTGACTGTAACCCCCAGTCCCTGTCTCCCTGCACCTCTGGGGAAGGAGGTGGAGCTGGGAAGGAGGGAGGGGTGAGGGAATTTTTTAAGATTTACTTCTCATTATCCTACTCTTGTTTTGATTGGTAATAAATTAAATTAATTTTCCTAAGTCAAGTCTGTTTTGCCCAGTATGATACTCGGTGGTTTACCTCTCTCCCAGTACTTATCTCAACCCATGGTCCCTTCATAATATGTTCTGTCTCCTGCTCATTTGCAGAGGGGAGAGACACAGGCTTTAGTGGGTACCTGGCACCCAGAAAGAGACAACTCACCACACTCAGCACAAAACCAACATTTTTCACTACACATTTTTAAATCTTGTCTATTATAAAATACAGATTAACTTGTATGTATGTGTCTGTCTGTTGGCACAGTTTTTCAAGATAAAATCTCCCTGAGGAGAAAAAAGTACTGAGCATTTCTACAGTAATCAAGGCAACTGGCAAATAAATTATACCATAGGCATCTTTCCTCCCATTTAGGACAGTTTGTTTCATTTTTACACCGTTAATGTGCAATCCAAAACAACAAAGATATTTGAGCTAAAAAAAGAGAAAAGGCTTTTAACCAAAATTCAGGAATGTTCTGAACACCAGATTGCTTGTGCTGCCACAGTGCTAAATGTTATAGTCAAATTATATAATCTCCGTGCATTGAGATACTTTGGATCATGTTTTGCTTTACAGATAGGACAATATAGCCTAATATTTGTCCAAATTGCCTTGTAGCTACAAATTCAGATTTGATTTTTTCCATTTGCCCATTTGTTCTGGATAAATCAAAGCCAAAGATCCTTCCTTCTTAACATTTTCTGTAACAAATTCAATTTGTAGAGCTGTGTCATAATGGACTGACCATAAATGGTGCAAATCTGCCAGTAATTGGCAAGCAAATGCTGTCTGAATTTGATTATGTTTATTCTTATAGAGCTCAGGTCTTGCAAAGTCACACATTTTGTATATGAGTGTTGAAGGCATTCAATTACCTGCAGGACTGTGGAATAGTAATTCATGTGTGTTACCTGACTGACTCCTGAATTTACTGAGCAAAGGTGTGCTTAGAGTCAGTTCAAGGTAATACAGGCAAATCTTCATTTTGCTGCTCTCAAGACAAAGACCTGTGACTGAGTCAGGTTTGTGCCACGGCGCAGGTGAAGCAAAACTGGTGGAAAGAATAAATGAGGAAGAATCCTTCAGAATCAGTTTTGCTGATTTCACTCTCTGCACAGGGAAAGTAGAACTGTGACTTTGCCTTGAGGAGCCATCTATGTAATTTTAAATACATTGTTTCCTACACCACCTAACCTCCTCTCACAGCTCCGAACTTTCTCCTGTGGTGGCAATAATAAAAAGTAACTTAGTAATTTAGTAAAGCAGACATTAGGATTTTTTATTTTGTCTTTTCTCCTAGTTTAGGGAATTGCCTACCTTGCTCATGTGTGATTTAACTCTCTTTATGTGTCCAAGAACCACACACACAAAACATCCTGTGCTTCCCATGGCCAGATAAGTTCAAATAGCACAAATGTCCTACAGCCAAAGAAAAGAATATCTGTGTTTTCAAGGCAGAGAACTATGCAGACAGAGGAAGAAGTTAGGAAGTTTGCTAACAGCATCAAAGGAATTAGCCATGGGTAGTGAAACATCTCACCCAACATGAATAAGCAAGTGCTTGTCTAACTAAATTACCTTATAATTCAGATATTGGCTGTTGGGTTTGTATAAACATATGTATTCATATATTTTAACATAGAACTTCTAAATTATTTTAGTAGGGAACACTGTAGAGAGCTTTTTTATTGGCAGACTGCCTCTGTGACTGAGAAGGGTTGTGGGAGGCTTAAGTGTGTTCTGGGTAATGTAGTCTGATTTCTATTTTAATGGACTGAATAACTGGAGCAGGCACTTATGTTAAATGGCCCGACTGAGAACTCAGCAGCCATTTGAGAGAGTTTAAGATAAAAGTAATAATCTGTAAGGGTTTAAAGCTATTTCTCTAAGAGAGAATGAAATGTGTAGTACCAGAGCCCAAGAGAAGAGGTGGGACATTTAGTCCTCTATCTGACCTGGACTGTGATTTGCTATGTGATTTTGCACAAATTTGGGAAATATTCCTGGGCGATGATTTAAATATCCATAAACCATATTAATTTATTTTCCACTTGGGAAACCATGGAAGGAGAGATTCTGGATGTTAACTAATCTTCCCAAGGTGCTTTAACATTGCTGGATGACTGCTATTCATTAAATATAACATTTAGAGAGTTAAGTTTAATCTATCTGAAGTAATTCAGGCAGATTTCCACTGAAAGCCACTGAGTTGTAATGGTGCAATGGTAGCATGAGTAAGATCACCTTTCAGTCCTTCATCAGGAAGATAAAACCTACCTCCCCCCAGCTTTCTGTGTTGGGTTGCTTTTAATGCCACTCTGCTGGGTTGGGACATAACCTCAGGTGAGTACTGTTTTGTATCCTCTTTACAGAGTCTGCACAATGTCTGCACAAGAGGCTGTAGCTGTTTGCAAAGCCAGGAAGAAATTTAGCCAATGATGTCCGAAGATGGCTACGGGTTAAAACCATGTAGGACATCACAAAAAAGAAAAAACCCTATAATTTTATCAAAGTAATACTGTATTTTAAGACAAATACTTTAGTCTCCTCATGTTACAAAAATTCAGGATGAAAGAAAAATCAGCAAAACAAACTTGTCTCACAGAAAATGGTACTAACATTTTCTTCCATTTCTTCTTATTTTTAATATTTTTTCTCCAAGGCTTTTAGATTTCAGTCTCTAATGCATTGAGTCTGGGGAGAATTTGATTTAAAAAAAATAGTAATATAACATCTCAGTCAAAACTAAATTGAATCAAAGACCATAAAGGGTATCATGGAACTTTTAAAAGCTAAACATTTTTGAAAAACTCTGAATGGAGTTTGGAGTTTTCCTTTTTTTTTCTTTTGTTCATGAAGTTTATGTGCTTCTGACAGACAGAAACTAAAAGTGACTAAAGGAATTCAGTGAAAAGATGACCTGGTGAAGTACTTTTTTTTGTTATTCTTTTGGGAGCAAAAAGGGAGGGTTAGCTTTCAAGTTTCTATCATAACATCGGCAGGTTTAAGAGTACAGCTAGATCAAAAGAGCACAGTTCCAAAGAAACTGAATTTTTCCATATGGTCTGCAGTGAGTGGAGAGCCTTGCTGTGTGTGTAACCCAGGCATCTAGATATGGTGATGCTTCAGCTGCAACATCGGTGAGAAATGCATTCCCAATAAATTCAGTGAACAAAAGTTACAGGGTGATCCAGAGCACGTGTGGTTAAATTTTGGGTGCTTACAAGGGCAGACGGTATTGGAGAGCAGGGGGGAAGGTTCAGTGTTAGAGCATCAGTGAGGGTCTAGGTTTGTAAGATCAACTTAATAAGTTTAAATGAACTGAGTTCCTACCTTTTTTTTTCCCCCATAGATGTCAAAAGAAAAATAAAAGGGAAAAGAGACATTTATTTTTTTAAATCTCTACATCAGGTTTGGACTTCTATGGGCTGAGTGACTATCTTTTTCAGAGCTACTACAGCTCTGATTCAGTAAAACATTCTTTGAATCTAAGTTAAATCCAAGTGTTGTGGACTCTGCTTTCCTGAAGAGAACATAAGTACCTTTCAAACGGAGAACTTAAATGTAAATTTCAGAAAATATCAGCCTCAAAAGAGAAATCAAATCTGTGAGAATATTTCTGCCTATTGCTAAGTAGTCATGAAAAATTAAATTATTTCAGAAAGGATTTGAACCAGCATATTTCTGGTATAAATGCTTTTGTCATAAGGCACAAAAGAACAATTATAGCCTTTTGCTTAAACATAGAGAATATTTCTAGCAGTCCCCATCCCCTCCTGCACCCAAAGTACTTACTGTTCTCTAAAGATTTGGGGTTTATGTCTTGAACATTTTTTGCTCCCTCAACTGAATGCTTTCTGACAGATATATTTTCAGGTCTTTTCTATTCTCCCTCCATTCACTGAAGAGCTTTGTAGCTGTACCAAGATGTCTTAAAGTGTGTCTGGTACTAGTAACAGTACTACTTGTCTTTTTTGTCTTGGTGCCTACACAGAGAGTTGATGTAACCTTTCTTCCAGCACCATCCATGGACAGAGAAAGAGGCAGCATCAGGGCGTGGTGAACGCACAAGCATCTCATGCCTATCCTGCTCCATGGAGTGCATACTCCTGGTGATGGAGACTGGAGGGAAGAGTAAAAGGGTATATTTTTTGGTTTTATTGTTTGCAACATGATAGTTTTACCTACATAGGGCTCAAAGAACAGTGTACAAGGGGGGTAGGCAAGCTTCCATATCACCAGTTTCGAAAGTTCTTTATTCACAGCATAATTTTTACTTTGAGGCAGCTGTTCAAGTGATGGAGCCTGGACAATACCTTCTGTTGTTTTCCCGTTTGTTTACATCCTGCCAATTTCACATATAACAAAAATGTCATCAACAGCAGTGTTGTGTCCTTATGATAGGGAAAAGACAAGCCTGTACAGAATTTATTTCTGTCTTTGGAAATAGACAGGAGCCTGAAGCAGCATCTATACCAGTAAATTGATTAGTGAGGGCAACACTATTTTGACTCTGAGGCCAACTGACACCATGTAGTCCCATTTATCCTACTAAACTCTCATCTTTCAAAGCTAGGAGATTGTGTCTCAGCTGTTTAATGGGGATTGCCCTTGCTTGGTTCTGGCCCCTTGAGCACCCCTGGGAACTCCATGGGATAGTGCTAACATGGGCCTGGACAAAAGCATGCCAAGAGCTGGTTAAAAAATTAAAAGTATGGATAACTGAGCTGCCTGGTGCCTGAGCCCTGGCACTGTTTCATTCACTTAGGTGAACTTGCCTTGATGCTCCTCTGTGGATTTCAGATGTTGCTGCCTGTTGCCTCTGTATCTCACTGTAAAGCTCAAGTTCTGCAGCCAAGCGTTTGGAGGTGGGGAGGGCAGGAGATGGCTGCAAGGCAAAGATTAACTGCTATTTCAGAAAATTATTGGGATAACACAGGGCACACAAAAGAAGATGCAAATAAGGCCCTTACATCCTCCCTTAAGCGTATATCAATGTTTGGCTTGGCACTTCTATTACAGAATTTAATTTGCAACATAGAAGAAAGAAAAATGAAGGGAAAGAACACTCCAAGACTCAGACGGTACTGTATGTTTCTATAAAAATCTGCAAAATAATTTTCCCTTTATATTAATTATTCCTGAATGAACTAGTATTTTTTCAAATGCGAGAAGAGCTTTATGTTATAGCTTGGATTCTACTTGCATGACTCAGACCAGCTTGGGTTGGAAAGGACCTTAAAGGTCATCGTGTTCCAGGCCCCCTGCCATGGGAAGGAATACGTTTCACTAGATCAGGTTGCTCAGGGCCCCATCCAACCCGGCCTTAAACACTTCCAGGGATGGGACATCCTCTGCTTTGGGCAGTCTGTCCCAGCGTCTCACCACCCTCACAGTAAAGGCTTTCTTCCATGTCCAGTCTAAATCTACCCTTTATCAGCCTGTAACCGTTGCCCTTTGCCTGTCACTACTGGTAAAAAGTCCCTTTCCAGCTCTCTTATATCCCCCTTTAGGTGCTATGAAGTCTCTCTGGAGCCTTCTCTTCTCCAGGCTGAACAACTCCAGCTCTCTCAGGAGAAGTGCTGCGGCCCCCTGATTATCTTCTTGGTGTCCTCTGGACTCACTCCAACAGGTCTGTATCCCCCTTCTCATGGCGATTGCAGAGATGGATGTAATACTCCAGGTGGAGTCTCACGAGGGCAGAGGTGCAGAATCACCTCCCTCAATCTGCTTTTGATACAGCTCATGACACTGTTGCCTTCCCAGGCTGCAAACACACCTGACCACGGCATGTTCAACTTCTCATCAACCAATATTCCCAAGTTATTTTCTCCAGTTGTTGATCTCAATCCATTCACTGTCCTGCCTGTATTTGTGACTGGGATTGGCAAAGAACTGGCAATCACTTTGGGAGGAGAGATTCTTCCTTTTATTATTTTTTTTTTAACAGATTTCATAGGCGTCTATTGTGACCATGAAATCATGTGGAAAAACAGCTGAAAGGGAGGAAATACATCAGTGTTTTCTAATGGTCTATTAAATGACAGTAGGTGATTTGTTCTTGATCATAGCCTTGAATTTATATTTGCAGCAGAATGAAAAGCACTGGAAAGTTGTAGATAATTTTGGTTTAATTATATGGTAGAAATTTTAATTTCTGAAGCTAAATTGAAAATAGGAGATAAGAATACAGTTGGCTTTATTTCTTCTATTTAAAAACTGTAAAAAACACCTCTGTCTAAATGTCAGAAAGGAAATGAGACTGTCTAGCTATTAGAATTGAATATCTCAATGAAATACTGGAAGAGAGAGTAGCAATGCACATTGAAAAATGTTAACAGCCTTTATGTGTAGATTGTTCAGGGGAGTCATGTTTCCACTTAACTGGCTTAGAAGGACTTGAAAAGCAACGAGTAGTTTTTAAAAAATGAAGAACTCACTTCTTTCATATTTGACTTCCTTTGGTTTCATGCTGCTACCTATAGGTAGAATTATAGCCACCTACAATGTCTCTTGAATGAACCAATAGTGCTGGATCCTATAAAAAAATTGAGATAGAAACGCCATCTCTGATAAGATCGAATTTAAAAGTATGTTTGTGCTGCATAGTGAATTTCAGTGAGACATCCTCAAATAACTCCAAAGCCAGGAACAGGACTGACTTGAGACAAAGAGTGCTGCTAATGAGCAGGGCTTGTTCCCTAAGGCACAACCTCATGCCAGCACCACTTCCATTCCTCACGCTGGATCCTCTCAAGAAAGCTGCTCTCTCTGCTGTGGGCACAGCAGTCCATGCAGGGCTTTGAGCACCAGGGTCCACACAGCTGCCTGGAACACCAATGCTGTGCTGCCTGGAACATCAATGCTCGAGAGCCAGACTGTTCCTCCAGGGCTGGAGCTGAAGAGGAAGGTACGAGACAGCAGATGGTTTCAAAACAAACAAACACACACAAACACTCCAGAAAACAGATGGGAGAGCCCAGGCAGGGTGAGCATTACTGGGATAATGTGGAGCAGTCTAGAGCAGCAGCTTCGTTGGGAGTTTTCATAGGCTGGGTAACTAAGGCACTACAGAGGAGAAAGGCAGGAAGGAAGTTATTTCTGTTTTGGGGGATTTGGTAAGAACTACTGCACCAAGCCTGCTAAGCTGGAAAACAGTGGAAGTGCTTTTTATCAGTAATGTTTGAAACTAATCTACAAGTGAATAGAAATGAATTGTCACTTTTCCAAAGCTGAACTGAACAGGAAAGGCCGTGATCCATTCTTTCTAGTTTTGTCATTCAGTTCTACCACCCCTCAGCTGAGTAACTCCATAGCCATATAACTTTCAAGAAGATAAAGCAATTGGTTTACAAAGAACAAAATGAACTTCTGGGTTCAAAATCTAGTCTAGATTTAGAAATGCAAATCCTCATCTCCCATTTTTTTTTCCTTTTCTTCACAGAATCACAGAATCAC
>WEKY01001347.1:0-35441 GCA_013390045.1 Picathartes gymnocephalus
TCTCTCAGTGATATCCTGTACCTCGGCCTCAGGGAGGCAGCAGATCTCCCTGTGGGATGGGTCCGGTCGACATATAGGGCCCTCTGTTCCCCTCAGAAGGGAGTCACCCACGACAACGACTTTTCTTTTTAATGTTAGAGGTGGTGAGCTGTCCCACAGGTGAGGCATAATTAGGAGGCCCACTGGGCAGATCATTTTCTTCTAAATCGTCTAGCTGATTCTCTAGATCCAGGATCTCGTACCTATTCTGAAGTGGTACCTGGGCAGGTGATGGGGGTCGGGAGGAATGTTTATTATTACCTCTTCGAGCAGGAACCCATTTCGACTCCCCTTCATTGACTAGATGCCCTCCTATTGCCTGAGAGTGGGAGGCGTGGGAGGCATCTAACTCCTAGTGGGCCTCTCTCAAGGATGGAAGGGTGGAACTCCACCAATCTATTTCCATTTCACTTTCCCTAATACTCCTTAGTCTTTCAACTTCCTCCCTAAGCTCAGCCACTAGCAAAAGGAGATCATTCACTTCTTCACACCACAGGCAGGCTTCTTCTGCAACGACCCCTGGAACCACTGATAAGCTCAAACACTCCACACAGGAATGGGTCTGTACAGACACATCCTTTTTGGAGGGTTCTATTTGGTTACACACACTTGTAGTCACTACAGTTTTTGATTGTGTGAAAACCATTACCAAAACCCCAAAGCCTAAAGCCTTACTAGCAGGAAAAACCTTCAACCCTGCCTGTTGATTCTGCCTGTACGAACTGCCTTGCAAACTGCTGTGCCCCACCCCCAGAAATGTGCCCCGCCCCTGTTTGCCGTGCTCCCTAGAAGCCTATTTTAAGGAGCTCGCTCCTCAGCTGCAGAAAAGCCCCGCCTTTGCCTTTGTGACTCACAGAGTGAGCAACACAGTGAGCAACACACTTGCGCCACGCTCTGAAACATCAGAGGTGTTGAAGCTGGAGCTGGTAGTGCAGGTCTTTGCAGTTGTCTTGTAATTGGGGGTGGTGCTGGGCTGGGAAAAGCAGCAGGAGCAAGGTTACGTCTAGAAATGGTGTTAGGGCTTGTTGCTGCAGCGTTGAAGCTTTCACTCGGCGGGGGCAGGGTCGGATGTGAGGGCTCGTTCCACTTGGGCTGGCTCGGAGGCTGGATGGGAGGTGAAGTTGCATCCCTCGGAGGCAAGGTTGGGGGTGTGGCCACGCACCCTTTGACAGGGGCTGAGGTGGAGCTACACCCCGTGAAGGTTGGTCCGGGGGTGTGGTGCCGCCCCCCAGAGGCCGGGTCAGAGGCAGGGCTACACCCCAATGGGATGTTGACATGTTCCACAAGGGTGGGGTCAAAGGGGTGACACGCCCCTTCTGGGCTGGTCCAGGGGCATGGTGCCACCTTCCAGAGGTGGGGTCAGAGGTGTGGCCACACCCTCTGGAGACGATGGTGCATCCCACGAAGACTGGACCACATGTTCCATGTCGGGCATGCTGCCTGATCTTGGCCAACTCGCTGGGTCCATGACGGGACTATTCTGCTCATGGTACCAGCTCAGTGAGGGCACGGCGGCACGGGAGGATCTCGGGAGGACTGGCATTGGGCGGCTCTGTGCCAGGCCATCGGCCAGGGTAGTACTACAACCGCAAATCAGGTTTTGGATTGGGATCGGGGTTGCACCGTCCCCACGCTGCGCTCCACTCTGTGGCTGCGCAGCTGCCCGAGAATGTGCGGCTCCAGTGGGCTGTGCCACTCGGCTCTGTCACTGGTCGACATGGCGCTGCTTTGCCCGGTGGTTCCCCGCTGCTCTGCGGCGGGGCCTGCTGCTGCACTGCGGCCGGTGCCCGGGCACCCACCACGTGGTGGTATTACATAATCCACCATGTTGCGGTTTGGCGCCAGCCATCTGTCCGATTGGGTCGGTCTGTTCAGCCACCTGAACAGGCCCGCAGTGACCCGCCGCGCAGTTCGCTGCCACGCTGTGGTTGGCATTTGGGTTTGCACGGTTCTGGCATGCCCCATTCCTCTCCGGATCCCAGCCACATGGAGAAATTGCAAAATCTACCACATAGCTGGTCGGCAGCAACCACCTGCCACTTCTCGGGGCCCCGTGGCTAGCTGCTACAGCTGCCCCGCTCTGGGGGTCATTCCAGGGGGATCCCCCAGGGGGAGGCACCATTGCGGGATACCTGTTAAAAGCAGCGCGGACATGGGGGCGTTTCGCGGGAATATCTGGGTGCCCTTTCCGGTGAGGTTGGGGGTTGCCCCACTCCTCCTCCTGGAGATCTGAATCCCAGTCCAAGCTGCGTGTCAGTCTAATCAGGTTTAATATAAGTTCAAAGGGCTTTATAACTGCCATTGCAGAATAATGGTCGTTGGCAGCAGAATGTACAATATCACTAGTCTGAATCCATACCTTAAAATTCAAGGCTTTTCCTTTTGAGGTGTCTAGTCCATGGTCTTTCACCCATGAGAGGAGGTCTAACAGTCCCTCCCTATCATAATCCGCCCCAAATGCCTGAAAAAGGGATTCCCATAGCTGGATGGCTGAGGGCTCTGCTCGAGAGAAAAATGCTCCCATTGTGATAAAATCCAAAGGTCTCCTCCTGCTCAGAAGGCAGGCAGTATCACGTCGGGGTCACCATATGTGGCATGAGGGGAACCGGGAAGAGAAAGGAACGACACAAACCCTCGTTGTGCAAGCAGCAGAAGAGAGAAGAGCCCTTTATTCTGTTGGGAGCTTCCTTTTAAAGGCAATATTCAAAAGATCCCGCCTAGCTTCCTGACTGGCTGGGGTTATTGCCTGGGCAGTCTCCTGGCCAGTGATGGATACTGTATCCCATTGGCAGAGGTCCTTGACAGACAAGCTTAGCCAAGGGCAGATACAAGCTTGCCTACCGCAGTACCTGTAGATACTATGCACACCTATTCCTACATGCATGCAAGGCTCTGTGAATGAGAAGTGTTCATAGACCCAAATCTCTGACAAACAGATCTTCACTTTACTGTTTGGTGTTTCATCTTATTGCCTGTGGTCCAGTTAGATGTGTTGCTGGAGCTCTGGCTCGCTGTGGTTATACCTCTTCTAGGCTCTGCCCAGTAGGCTCTGCGGAGCTCTGTGTACTGAGGAGCTTGTAGCCATGCCTCCTGACTAACATGATGACTGGCAGAAAAAATAAATAGTCTGTAAAGAAGTAGTAGTTATGGGGACAGCCATTCTGATACTGCAAATGTGATAAATTAAGAGGCCATTTTTCAAAAGGTGTGACTTACATCAAATGGGCCCCATGCACAAGAAGGCTGCACAGAGGTGTGGTGTTGACAGATCTTTGGTAATGCCTGGTCTCATTTCACCAGCTTCTATGAGAGCTAGTTAAAACAGCTGAAAGGTCTCCCTCAAAGTGCTGCTTCCTGCTGAGCACTAATGTTTTGTGATCTATGTGAAAGAATGGTCTCAATATTAAAACAATGCAAAATGTCAGTTGAAAATCCTCCCACAATTCAACATGCTTAACTTAGCACTGTGCTTCAGGTGATCAGTATATATTTTATTTAAATTTCAAGACTTAAAGCCTGCCAGTTTCAGCTTTTCTTCAACATTTAGAAGTTAGCTCAGCAGAAGTGCCATCAGAGCTTATGAGAAAAGCTGGTACTACAGATGAGATCCAGAAAGATGAGATGGCCGAGCTGCCAGGATACAGTGCAGGAGTGTTTCTGGGCTGCAAAATTATGAAGCATGTTACTGGGACACAAGCAAAATGGCACTTAATTGTAATGTTTTCAGGGACTGATCATTGTTTCCACTGGGGGAGCTCCTAGTTCATGCCATTCGTTCTATAGTGTGAACACAAGTCACTGTATTTAACCTATGTACTCTGTACTGAGCTCAGGGATGGTCATTTGGTGAAGGCATATTATAAAGAATTTGATTTGAAAACACAAGGAAGTAGAGAACATGGAAGTTCTATGGACAGTGTAATTTGTTGATTTTTTTTCCCCATCCTGCTGGCTAACTGCAATAGCTGTTTTCAAGGATTTTGCCTTACTTACAATTTGGCTTCAGCTTCTTCATGTTGGTTCTTAACCTTTCTCTGTTGCTCTGTTATCCTTTTGGGGACTTGGAGGAAGATGGAGGGAATCTTCCTTTGCTCCTGTTAGCTTGCATGCACTGAGTTACGATGGGCACCTGGCCCTCCTGTAGAAAGATGAGTGTACCTACATTGCCACAAGAGCAGTGTGTTCCAGGCTTAGGGCCTGGTGTGGATAGGCAGGGCACTTCCCTCTCCTGTCTTGGGAAGAAGCTCTAAGTGCTTTGGGGAAGAGCTGCCATGTCAAGGGTATGGTGTGCTGGCTCTTCTGCACATCCTTCAGCAGCTGCCATGGAGGTGTACTAGCACCTCACTTCCAATGTGCCACTCTGGTACATTGCTATAGCAGAAGATTTCATGAGGAGGGGTCTAATGTTATTTTTCTGTCCTTTTTATCATGCTTCCCCTTTCTGGTGTTTTTGGTGGGTGTATTTGTGCATGTATGTGCAGATAGGAATCAGAAAACTCCTTGGAAATCTGCAACTGTTTTCTGACTGGAGTTGATCAACCCAGATTTCAGTGCACCTCCCTGTAAAATAAACTAAATATGTAACCTAGCAACTCTTCCCTTGAAAATATTTTCATTCACTGCGATAGAGCCAAGGAAGTGATTTGTTATATGTTGGCAAAGTACCCAAAATTATCAGGTTCTTATCTAGCTCTATTACTGCGACACAAATAAAAGCAAAAAGTAATATTGCCATGGAGGGGCACAGGGATGGGAGATGGAGGGTTCTGTGTGACATTAGATGGTGCTCCATATCACCACAGGCGTCACTGGTTGCTTGGGCCACCCTCCACGATTCCTTTGGCAGTGTTTAAGGCTTTTTAACCTATATCACTTTTAGTCATGATCAGGTTGGACAGAGTTTGTTACTCTGGAAAGTACAATTGGTAGTACTCCAGTTTAAATACTCACATGAGACCACTTGAAGTATATCTTATTGTCTGTGAATCTTAAAGTATTTTTTTGAATATTATCTCATTTCACTGGGTGACAGTGAAACAAAGTGAGCAATACATTCGCTTAATAGATTATGAAAAGAAAGCACACTTAGATTTATTGGCTGCTGGAAGTCATGTAGTAAGGCAGTGATGGGGCTGTGCGTATAATTCAAGAGTACTGGATTGCAAAATTAACTTATTTTTATTCTAAATGTTAGCCTAGGTGTGAATAGGTGAATTTCATGTTTCTTGGTATAAAAGGCTGGATATAGCTATATAGTCCCCGATTAAATCAGTGTGGTCCACAGAGTCCTACTGAGTCTGCTTGTAACTGGCGCTACCTGCAGACAGAAAAGCCCTAAATTCCTTTTCTGTCAACCAGCAAATATCTTTTCCTATTGTTTTATCTCTCCTTGTCTGATTGAGATTGACCAAAGCTCAAGTTATTTGCTAGAGTTACTTTCCTTGATCTGCTCTTTAATTTTGGGATTTGCCCTTATTCCTGACATGGAGGACCTGCAATCACGGTCTTCTTCCCAGGCAGGTGGGTGATACTTGGCTCACCTAGTGATAGTGCTAAATTAAATACTGGAGGCTGTTACCCACCCCTGTTAATGTGTGGCAAGCTGTGAGAGGCAAAGGAGGATTCTTGGTACTCTCTTGGTTCCCTTGGTGTTTGATAGCTGTGCCACTTTACATGGTCTCTGCAGATGCTGGAGCTTGTTCCTGTGCTGCAAAGGCATTTCCAGATGTGGTTTGTCAGAAGGATGAGGTTGCTGATCTCTAGAAAAGCAACTGGTGGTAGGTAGCAAATTAATCCCTTTAGAAGAATGGCAGATAGTTTGGGAACCAGATGGAAAAGGCTGGTTTCATGCAATTGATCTCCCCAGGTAGTTGTGGTTTGTTGTTTGTGGGATAAATTTCATGAGTTGATTAGCAAGTCAAGCTGTGGGCAGAAGCCGGTTACTGTGGACTTCTGTGTGGGGAAATTGGACCTGGCTTTGCTCTTGGACTCTGTGTCCTCGTTACAGTGGCACAAGGTGTACATGTGCACACTTGTGCATCATTGATGTATGAATGATGTGCACTTGCACATCATTCCCCAAAGTGAAAATTGACTTAGCAGCCTGTATTTGGCATAAACTACCTATTTTGGACTTTGTGTGCTTGTGAATGTGTAATGCTAACCAAGTGATATTCTCTGGTTCAGGGTTAATGGTGCATTTAAAGGGTTTCATCAATGCAACTGTCTGAAACCATTTGGAAATGAACAAGCATCCCTGTGTCCTGGTTTGAAGGACAGGTATGTGCTAAGGAAGGCAGGAGCCTCTCTTAGAATGGAAAATGTAAACCGTTTCCCTTTGAATTATGGAAATTTTGAAATTAAAGGGCTCTCAAACAAAGATATGGGAATAGGAATAACAGTTCTTTACTAGTATTTATAATAAAACAAACAAACTCCTATGGCATTAACAACAAAACAGAACCAGGAACCCGGTCCCAGCCCCCTGGGCCTGCAGGCACTGTCCCCTTGGGTGCAGTGATGGTCACAGCCGGCAGGGGGCGCTGGTGCCGCTGGGTGGGCAGGGCAGGTGCGATGATTCCCCCGCGGCTGCAGGGGGCGCTGTGGCGCGAGCTCCAGCAGACACGGGGCACGGCCGGGAGGGGAAGGGGTGGAGGACAGGCAGGCTTTGCTTCAGGAACGCTGTCGATCCCGGCGCCTCAGCAGGACTCTCGGAAACAGCAAACTGGGACAGTAGGACGTCTCGGTAGGCAGAGGGAGTGGGGGCTGCAGCGCAGTGAAACCCAGAGCAGTGCCGATGGAGCCGCGGGGGGCAGGGCAGGGGCAGCAGCCCGGCTCCTAGCCCAGCAAGGAGAGGTCAGATCAGGATCCCGGGCCCCCCGAGCAGATGGTAAAATAGGTCTCAGTTCAGAGCAGGGGTTCACTCACAGCAGAAGAAACAGCTCCACGTGAAGGGTCCAGCAGCAGCAGCAGCAGCAGAGACTCCTCTCTCCCCCAAAAAAGGCAGAGCAGCACCTCCGTGTTCCCCTCCGAAGCGCAGCTTCAGCTCCCCCTCGCTGCCCCCACCTCTGCCTTTTATCAGCCCCTCTCCTCCGGGGCTTGGCCACAATCCTTTGTTTTTCTTAAGTACCCAGTACTTAAGAGTTTGTTAGCAACTTAATGGGAAAAAATTCTATACTTTGAAGGGAACAAAAGGAAAGAAAAAACCTAACCCCTAACACCCTGTCACTCTGCAGTGATGCCTTGAGGTGGTTATTTTTGCCAGCCCCTCTGAAATGTGGCTTTGGCCAGGCCCACTGTCTTCCAGCCATCTAAGCCCCGTGACTGTCTGGGACCCACCAGGCCCCACTTGTAGCTGCATAACTGGGAAGTTCTCAAGCAAATTAGTGTAACTTTTTCAGAAGCTAATATCTGGCAGTTTGGAGCAAAGATTTGTTTGGTCATTTTGCTGAAATTGCAGCCCTTAAGACTCATTCCATCTGCTAGTGACATTTTGGAAGGTAGTGCATTTACCATTAGTACATCATTATTATTAAAAGCTGCAGGTTGCATATTTATATTACAGTGGTCAGCATCTGCAGCTGCTATGGCTTAGAATTTCTTTGCTTATGTAATCTTTTTAGCTAAGTGTACAGTGCAGGTTACTAAACTAACTGTATCATAACATTCCCATAGATCTAGTCTTTTTCTCTAGCTTCTTGATGAAACTCATCTAATTAATACTGACAATTTCTTTAAGACAACAGGGTGAATAAGGAACTCAGTGGTGCTAAATGACATAAAGGTTAAAATTATGATGACCAGCTGAGAAACATAGTGGCTATGCTATGATTACAATATATATTTCCTTGGCACTGGAATTGGAAACAACTTCTGTCTTCAACAGTCATCCATATTTCCATTTGGATTATGGTGAGGGAGTAGATATAGGTTTAAAAAGGTATCCAGAATGAAAAATAGTGCTGGAAATCTACTGAATGCTGCAGTTCAGTGGAAAAATTTTGTGTAAATCTGTAGATATTTAGTGTAAGTAGCTTGATGAATGGTGATTATTACAAGAGTCCTATTTCAATGCAAGTGTATGGACAGCCTATTCCAATATCATTACAATTCTGTTATAATTTGAAATCTCACTAAATTATTTGAGGAGAGGCTTGTGCTCATGGATCTATTACAATGCAGAAACCACTGTCGTAGGATAAGGGTTTCAGTGCAAATATGTGTATTATCTGTGATTTCATATCACTAGACAGGCTATGACATCATTTAAAATAAACACCATGTTAAGAAATAATTTTAATATAACTTTGGGGTTAGGGCACAAATTTGTACAGTGCCAGAGTTAAGCTGAGGATTTGCTGTTGGTATTTGTAGGACTGTGTCAGTCTTGCATGTAGCAGCTGTTAGCTCTTCATGGAGTTTTGAAACAAAACTTTTATTTATATGTATATCAGTGCAAAGCTGTGGCTGAAGTTCAGGTTTTCTACTCAGCCCTGTGCCTCACAGGCATTATAAAACAGTGTGGGTGCCTGTGCTCAGTGGCAGAGCTGGCCAGCCCTTCCCAGTGTGAGAAGGCAGCAGCATGGGTAGGAGGCATGGAACTGGCTTTAAGAGAGGAAAGTAGCAATAGCTTTGAGCTGCAGACGGAGTGCTAAGGGTAGTTGGGAAAAGACTCCTGAGGGTGAGGACAGTGGAACAGATGTGTTGCAGCTTCAGCTGACCTCCAGGGAAGATTTATTTGCACTTCTCTCTGTTTCTTGTGTGTCTTCCTCCACCAGTTCATCCATTTCTGCCGCTGACATTTCTCCTTGGATATTTCTATCAGATTAAATTTAACACAGATAAGGCTAATCACCCAATGCTTCCTTCTGTACGTGACACCAGTGCTATCTGACCTGTTATCAGGCTGGCAAGACAAGGGTTACTTGTGTTCCTCCCTGTTGTCCTCTGTAAATATTTAAGCCGTTGCTTAACTCTCTTCCTCTTTCTCTAAATCACCTGCAATCTGCCCCATTTTCTCCCCCCATGTGGCTAGAAGGGTTGTGTTTGGGCAAGGTTAATCAGCTGCAGAGAACTTGCTTAAGACCTACTGCCCATAATCCTCCAACTCTGCAAAACATCATCCTCTACTGCTAAAGCAAAAAGAATGTTTGCATGGGATGTTTTCTCACTTTTCCTGCTTTTTTTTTTTTAACCTTAAAGTTTTTGTGGGATTCTTCATTCCCCCCTACACCCTTCCCAGGATTTCTGCCTGCAGTAGCATATAGCCGTCATGAAATTTTTATCCTTGAAAACTCAAAACATTAGGTACCAACTTAAACCTAGATAATGGCAAGGTCACTCTAAGATTTCTGACATCCAGACACCATTTCTTCCATTAAAATTAAGATGTCACTTTATGTATTTTAGTGTTAACACTTTTCCAAGTGATATTGTGGAATCATCCAACCCCATGCGTGTGGTGTGGGTCACCACTAGGTTTCACTGTATGTTGATCTTTCTGCTGCCAACTCTGCTCATATTTGCCTATGGTATTGAAGCAATCTGGAGCATGACTTGTTTGGAAGAGGGACTGTGTTTCTGTGCTGAGGTTTCTATACAGTAATTAGCACAGTGTGACCCAATTTTCATGGGAGATTTGGGAAAGCGAACCGACAAAACAACTTTATAGTGGAGAAAATAGCTCATGTTTTTTACACCTTGGGGGCCAGTCCTTATGGGTTTTTAAATTTGAGTGATACCCTCATCGATTTTACAGTGAACACCTTGTTTCTTGTGGGGAATTTCAGCAGCTTTCTGCCACATTCCCATTTCTGGATTCATCTGAGCAGATTACATAATGCTCTGTGGAGTACTGCTGAAGCCCAGAGAAGACCAGGGGTCTGTAGCTCTCTCTAAGCATGTGCTCCCTCTTTCTGCTGCCACAGATGGATCCCTGTGCAGCTTCTCACACTGAGATACTATGCAAAAAATGCTGCAGCAAAGCAAACGCTCATCAGGGAAAATCCAATTGCTTTGCACTGGGCAACTATAACTAGTGTAGTATTTTTGATCACTGCAGAAACTCATTTAATTTCCTCCAAGGCATCCCCAGTCACTCTAGACTCTTCGCAAAATGTTTCTCTTTCTTCAGTTTTAGATCTCTTTCTGAGTTGAGAGAGGTGTTGAGGAGAAGGATGCATCACACAAGGGAGAAAATGTAACAAAGCTGCATAAATACTGAAACACTGTGAATAAAAAATATACTTTAGGAGTATACTTTGTAGGACGTGAATAAAACATCAAGTGATAGTAAGAGTTCTCAGAATATTGGTAAGTTAAGCCTTCTCTTCACTGACAGGTAAGAGAGGTGAGTTAATAAGGCAAGGCAGGCATAGGAGGGAAAACTTAAGCTCTTAACTTTGGTTTTCTTGAGGAAATGCTGAATTATGACACTCAAAAGTGATTTTTTTTTTTTTTTTTGAGGAAGCACAGTGGAAAAAATAAGGTTGCCACAAATGTTTGCTTTTTTTTTAAGGGGAAAAAATTATTATTGGTCAGTCTAGAATACTGATTCATGAAGTCAGTTCATGTGTCCCCTTCATTTTGTGTTTTTCTCTAAATAATTTAAATAGAAAATGGTTAGATTATGGGTTTTGCTTAGCATATTTAAATTCAGAGTAGTAAAAATGAGAAACAGCGATCTAAGCTAGCATTTTACTGAATTCTATCAGGATGAACAGGGAAGTAGTGTTTTCGGAGTCCTTACTCCTTAAAACCATTTTGCATTGGCTTGTTTCATTATGTTAAATGTTGCATTATAAAATCTCTCTCTCTAATTAACATCAGACATTAACAACAGCTTGATTGTGGGAGTTTCCTCTTCTTCCTGGCTATTCACCAGGAAGAGTTGTCTCTCCTTGCAGCATTATGGCTATCAGAGCTCATGTTGGCTAGAAGTATGGGGGAAAAAAATGTTTGTTTCCTTCACTTATGGAAAAATTTTGAAGTTATTTGTCCAGTGGTTCTCCGGAATGCTTGTCTGGGGCTGTGTGCAGTCTTTCATGAGGAGATGGCAATCAATTGGCTCAGGTTGGTATTTGGTGGTGCGGCATCAGGGACTGAGTGTCCTCTGTGTTGTGATGCAGTGACGGGGTATTGTGTTGCAATGGTGCAGCACTGCACAGCCAACCTGCCTTTTCATTCTGTGTCACATCAAGGATCCCTGCAGTGCTGTAGTCTCTGTGCTGTATTATTGGGGGGTTTTTCTGTTTTCTCTTTCAAAATGATGTTCTGGCAGCTCTTATTTGTCTTGGTAAAACATCTCTTACTTCTGCAGAATTTGCTGGCTCTGTGGAAATCCATTATCCTTCAGCGTTGTGTTCATGTACAAAAATATTTCCTGTAAAGCCTCTGTTGGCTGTAATTTAATGGTTATTCAGTGCTGCTGTTTTCAAAGAGCCTTCATAATGCGGGAAACAATTTCTTCTCAGTTTGACACATAAAATAAAAAGAACATTTTTGTGCCGAATGACTTGGATTTTGCCTTGTTAATGAATCAAGCTAATCAAAGTCTGAAAAGTAAAGCCTTGGAGCTGCTGTCTGATGTGAAGAGAAGAGAGTTGCTAAGTTCTTAAAGAAGGGCTTGACTCAGAAGCTGCATACAATTGGACAGGTTTGTACCCCTGTTAACTTCAGACTAACTTTTGTGATACCTAGTGATAACCTATTGTGGCATTAAAAATGTGAATTAGAAATTTGACGTCACATGAAAGATGAATGAGCCGCATGAGCAAAGAGCAAATAACAGCCATGGCCTGCTGTCAGACTAAAGCAGGCAAATAAACTCATGCAGTGAAAGTATTTCAACAAGCCAGAGCCCAGAATAAAGAATGTCTGCATGTGCTCCAAATGAGGTGATACATTGCAGATGTATGAAGCCCAGATAATGCAGGAGTGGAGTCAACACAAATGAGTGTTCCCTTGGCAAAATAACCTAGACAGAATGCACTGTATTGGCAGTTTTGCTGCTAATGGTCTTGAAAAGACAAGTTAGAGACAGATGTGATTTAAAAGAGAACAGGAAGGTGGCATTGTTGTGAGGTGCCAGAGTAGAAATAGGGCATCCCCAACTGTCAACTCGTGCTAGAAGCAGCTTTGGCAATGGGATTGGAGGAGAAGAGGAGGCTGTGGGGCAAGAGGATGGCTGCAGGCTCTGACACGGCCAGCAACAATCCAGCCTCGTGCAACTCTGAGTTTGTTGTGCAGGGGAAAACGAGGACAGCAGCATGTTTGTTCCTTCAGACTGTGCAGGCTTGATAAAAGAAAATTTGCTATTATCCAAACCTAGTCTTCAAAACTGCAGGAGGTGAAATTTGACTTTTTTTCCCCGGTATTAACTCTAAGCAGACAAGACACTTTGTCAATGTTTTCTTTTCAATCCTGACCTATAGGCACTTTTTCCAGAAAAGTACTGAGGGAACATTAGCAAAGAGGATGCCACATGGTCTCCTTAGGGATGTATTTCAAGTTAAAGGATGCTTTTAGTGTGCTGTGTATGCTGTTGGTGTACAAATTGTCTTCTACACCAGCGGGGTGGTTCTTACTTGCAAGGTGTTCAAGAAACTGGTGGAATTGCAAGAGGCCAAAGAGGGAACTGTGGACATGGATACTGCTGCTGCGGATTGGATTGGAGGCCCTGGCTTGGATCTGGGATGGTTTCGCTTCTGTTTCTGCAGGTATAATGTATTTTCCCCTGTAACTGTGATGCTACAAACCCTCAGTGTGAGCAGTCCTATGGCCAGTCAGGGCATCCTCTGAGCTCCTCTCTCTCTCTTCTCAGAGTTCTGTATTAGTTGATTGACTTGTTACAATATTTCTGTTATAATGGGGAATATGGTAGAAAAGTACATGGGCTTTGATGGACTTGTATCTGGCAAGTATACTACTATACCTTACAGTTATTATCTATGAAGAAAACCATTTCTGCTTTGTTTTTCAGGAAAATAATATTTTGAGACATTAAACAAATATGACTGGACATAATAATAATAATAATAATCTACACTTTTTGTTAAAGTAAGATGATGAGAAAAAACCACATATGACTGATTACTTCTGTGACGAGGGAAGTTTTATGGTCCTGCTTATCCACATGAAAGATTGTTTGCTAAAGACTGAATATTGTAAATTCTTTTTTTCTGTGTGTGTGTAGGTACACAAAAACTACACAGAACCTTGCTTCCTTGTGTTCCTGCAAAATTTCCCTGAAGGAGAATCTTTTTCTGAGATTGTAGGTTTGCCTATGTTCTACCTTTGAACTTCTTTGAAAGGAGGAGACAGCAATATTTTCCAGTTTTATTTAATTATTTTGTTCATTTGTTTGGGTTTTGTTGTTGTGCGGCTTTCTTTTTTTGGTGTGGTTTGTTTGTTTTCTTTAACAGAACTTTGGTTTGGGTGGTTGATCGCCATAGTTGAGTTGTTTTGGCAGAAATCTATTTCACTTTCCCAAGACTTTCAAATTTTACTAAACACTTTTGTTTTTCATGTGGGATAAAAAATTGTTCTGTTTTTTTTTTTTTTCCTTTTACAATCTCATTTTATTAAAATTTTGGCTTAGGCTCTAAGGGATAACTCAGACAAGGAGAAACTCTCTGCAATGTCAGAAGTTTTTTCCTTCTTGTGCTGTATCAGGAAATGAGGTACCTGGAACATTTTCCTGGGTTGCAACAGGGGGAGAAAAGCTCTTTGCTGAAAGGGAACACAGTGGTGGTAGAAAGTTGAACATTGCCTGATCTATCACCAACCCCGCCTCAGTAAGCTGGTTTTGAGTTTGTATTTCAGAAAGCAAATTATGCTGCAATTTGCAGATGACAATAGGTAACAATTCACAGTAGAAATTCCAAAATAAGTCAATACTGCATCGTTGAGTATTTGTTTTCACTTGTGTAAGATGGGGCTTGCCCAAAAAAAGTGGAGAGATGGTTTGAATGGTTTGGGATGGAGATGAGGGGTTGGTTTTCTGAAAAAGTCTTCCACATACTCAAGAACAAATACACATGAAACTTAATGAAAGTAGTTTGACATGTTTCACCTCCAATAAAGTGGCAAAATGCACATCCTTGGCAGAGAGCCTGTTCACCTGAAGGATCTACTATATTCCAATTAAAGGCTTAGTGAGGAACGTGACCTGCAGTTTGGAGGAGCTTATTAAATTCCTTTGGTTTCAGCCACTTGCTGTGATAATACAGGATAAAAACTTCACTTGGAGGCTCATAAGAAACTATTCTCATTGAAGAGTTTGATACCATATCTTCATAGCAGAGTTGAAATTTCTAATATAATGCTTAATTGTTATAGTACAGAAGCTGGTCTAAATCCCTGGCTAGACTGTCTGTCAAGACCTCTACCAATCAGGCACAGTATACATCACTGATCAAGGTATTGCTCAGGCTATAACCTCAGCCAATGAGATGGCAAGCTGGGAACTTTTGAAACTACCCTCAATAAAAGAGAGGGCGCGGCATGAATTGCTCTCTGTTGCTGCTTCTACACCACTAGGCTTGTCTTGTTTCTTGTCTCCTCCCGGACTTTACACCCACACGTGGTGAACCCTCAAATTGATAGATCAGCCTTCTGAACGGAAAGAGATTTTTGGACTTTAAAATCATAGGAGGACTTTTCTCGCATGCTCAGCCACCAGCTTTGCAGGTATGGAAAAATTATCTTAAAAGATTTAGGATAGATTATGACAGGGAGGGGCTCTTACATCTCCTGCTTTGGTCTGAAGACCACGGACTAGATACATCAGCAGAAAAAGCCTTGGATTTTAAAACATAGATGATGGCTAATAGTCTTATTTTATATCATGCTGACAACAGTGACTAATCTTCTAGAACAGTTGTATAACCCTGCTGGCTCCTATTAAATTTGATAAGACTAGCAAACAGATGGGGCTGGGATCTTGGCCCCCATGAGGCGGGATGGAACACCCCCCCACCGTGGCAG
Organism: Picathartes gymnocephalus; assembly: GCA_013390045.1. Lineage (NCBI taxonomy): Eukaryota > Metazoa > Chordata > Aves > Passeriformes > Picathartidae > Picathartes > Picathartes gymnocephalus. Next base: position 15,025 of record WEKY01001347.1, read on the forward strand.
AGGGGGCACCTGGATATCTCAATGGGATCTCCCCATGACAGCACGGCCCCGAATTGCCACGGGTTGGGGGGTGGCGGAGGTGGAGCAGTGCAGAGCTGGGTGGCGGAGCAACCTGGCCCCATCTCGGTTGGGTATCCAAGTATTGATCATGCAGCTGCGGTGAATTGTGGCTGTGGACTGGGGGGAGGCAGCATGGACATGCAGCGAAGCATGGACTGGCGCCAGCTGATCAAACTGGGCGGTGCTGCGTGGTGCAGGCCAGGGAGCGCCCGCGATGGTGGTGTGGTGCTGGGCAGGGCAGCTGGGCAGAACAGCGCCATGTAGACTGCTGGTGGCATGGCGTGGGGTGGCGCGGCCACAGAATGGAGCGAGGCAGTGCGCAGAGCAGCCCCGAGCAGCAGCCTGCTACGGAGCGGCCTGGTGCCAGTCCCACTGAGGTCTTCCCGTGCCCCTGCGACCCCGCCAAGTCGATACCATAAACAGCGCAGCCCCGTAGCGGCACGGGGCAGCTGGCACAAGTCAAGCAGCGTGCTCGCCATGACCTGCGTGATCTGATCCCCATCGGACCTGCCATCTTCTCCATGGGACGTGGCTCCATGTCGAAGCCCGCCTCTGGGGGGTGGCGCCATATCCCCGGACCGGCCTACATGGAGTGGGGCCCTGCCTCGGACCCTGCCTAAGGGGGGGCGGGGCCACATCCACAGATGGACTTCCATGGAGTGGGACTCTGCCTCAAACCCCACCTCAAGAGGGCGGAGTCTTATCTCCAAGACAACCTCTGAGCCGACCTCCGAAGGATACAACTCCGCCTCCCACCCAGCCTTCGAGCCAGCCCAAACAGAACAAGCCTTCACATCTGACTCCGCCTCCACCAAGCACAGCTGGAATACAGCAAAACACATGGACAGACCCTGGGTAGAAACCCGAGAGCCACAGCCCCACAACAATAAGCCCTAGCACTGATCCTGAATACAGCCTTACTCCTGCTATATCTCCTACTGCAGCATCACCCCCAGCTGCAGAACAAATCCAAAAACCTACAACATCACCTCCAATCCCAACACCTTGGATGTTTCAGTCAAAATCTATCCTTCCCTGTGATCCCATAGTCTTCTCAACAGAGGTAAAAAAGGCAATTGAAAGTAGGGATTTAAAAGCAGCGAAATCGATTGCTGCACCCTTATGCCTACAGTCTTCTGAGAACTGGCATAAAAAAGAATTTCCTGCAAGAAAAGGCAGGTGTGAGTCCTGGTAAAAGGACAAAGCTTAATTCTTACTGAATAAAAACAGGGGCAAGTCCTGGTAAAGGGACAAAGAAAAATTCCTGCCAAGAAAAGGTAGGTACAAGTCCTGGTAAAAAGGCAAGTTAAAATCTTGCCAAGAAAAGCAAGCTTAATTCTTGCTAAGGGAAAGGAATTTAATTCCTACCAGAAAAGGCCAGTTAAAATCTTGCCAAAAAAGGCAAGTTTAATTCTTGCTAAAGGGAAAGAATATATTCCCTACAATAAAAAACAGATTCCAGTCCTGGAAAAATCCCAGACCTATCCCTCCCTCACCAAATCCCAATCAACCAAGTGGGATAAAGNACCAAATCCCGATCAACCAAGTGGGATAAAGAATCCACAATGAGTCAGTGTCAACACTACTAAAAAAGTCCGAAAAGCGCGAACAAATGTTTGATCCCAACCTAGATCCACCCAAAAAAGATGAGGGGGACTGAGCCCCCTCCCAACCAGAATTCCAACCAGATTCTCCAGAAAGAGAAAATATTAAGGAATTCCCCCAAAACAAGAACTCCCTCAAAACACTCAGCCACAACAAAGAGACTGACAAAACTCTCTTTAGAAAAGAAAACATAGACACCATGAACCTCCATGTATCCCTAAATCCCGAGAAATATTCCTATTTCAACCCCCACACATCATCCATATGGACTGACCTCAAACACCGGCACCTCTGGCCCAGCCTTCCACCAGATCCAAAAACCCTATAACTTTTATAAATCATTCTATACATATACCTCAAAACTTTGAAATTCTTAAATTAATAATTATGTTTACAACTTGTTTTCTTTGTTATTTACTTATGGTTTTAAAAGTGAATGTTCTTATTAGTAGAGTTATCATTTTTAAAGTGAACGTTTTCTCTGTTTTTGTTCACAATAGTTTAAGTTTGTAATAGTTTTAAGAGTTAAAATTGTTTTTGCTTTATAGGGTTAAGTTGTAACTTGTAACTGGCAAACATTGAACCTATGATGTACCAACCTAAAAAACTATTGGGTTTTCCCTGAACAATGCCTGAACATCAGTGACACATATAAAATTATTCCTAATTGGAAAAAACCAAGTTATCAAATTGACTAAAGATATTAATCAAATTAAAACCTATGTCACTCTATTTGGCAAAGGGCCCTTGCCAATATAGGGTCACATAGAAACACTTTGCATTTTTCATTTTTTAATAAAGAAAAGAGTGAATTGTTACAGTACAGAGGCTGGTCTAAGTCCCTGGCTAGACTGTCTGTCAAGACCTCTACCAATCAGGCACAGTATACGTCACTGATCAAGGTATTCTTCAGACTATAACCTCAGCCAATGAGATGGCAAGCTGGGAACTTTTGAAACTACCCTCAGTAAAAGAGAGGGCGCGGTATAAATCACTCTCTGTTGCTGCTTCCACACCACGAGGCTTGTCTTGTTTCTTGTCTCCTCCTGGACTTTACACCCACACTTAATGAATAATCCACTTTCTTGTTTGAAACGTCAGACTTGCCCTCAGTCTGTTTCATGCACTAGCTGCCTGTGATGCCTGTCTTGAGACTAATACAAAAATAACGTGTATTGGTAGTTGAAGAAAACTTAGACATGCCAAGGGGAAGGTCAGGGAGGTGCCAACATGGGTAATGCATAAAATCAAAAAGGCAAGAGGGTAGGCAGAACGTCAAATATCTTAAGGCTCAGGTGTCGCTGTTCTCCCTGGAGAGGTGCCGTAAAGTCTAATACACAGGTTCAGCTTCAACTGACTTTATTCAAAATCTCGTGTCTTTTATAATACACGGCCTCAAGTATCATGCTATTGGTTAAGAGAAGTAACACATCTTAAAACTATTGGCAGACTATAAACAGAATATTTACATTTTTCTTCGGAGTTGTTTTGCTACCAGTCTCTGGGAAAAGTTACGCTCTAACTAAAACATAGCTGCAAATATGCCTGAGATTTCTCTGTCAGGCTTCTGACAGCATCCACACTGAGGTGGGAATATTGTTGTTGAAATGAGCTGGGATATTGTCACACTCTCTGAAGATGGCTGATGGAGGTTGGTGCCTCCATCCGCATTCTGGGGAAGAGTGGAAACAAGTGTAGGGCAGAAGGAAATCCCAACAGGGAGGGTTACAAGTACTATGTATCAGCAGCGTGCTATTAATAAACTGGTATATTGAGTTTGGCAAGACAATAGGAATCAAATCATAGACAAAGGTAAGAATTAAATGAAAAGGAGTACAAAATATTTCTACTTTCAAAGTGCTGGCATTTTCAATTTTCAGGTGAGATGTGACTTGAAATAAAAATGTTTCATTTAGGCTAACATAGTTACTGATAATTTTTAGAAATGAAAGAACATTTTATTTTTACTTCTCAAATTTTAAAACCCACAATGGGATCTCTTCTCAATTCAGTGAAATAGAGAAGAATACAATTTTTCTGTGAATAATTTCAGTTGACCTGATTCCTTCAGTAAGGATTTGATCAAAATGTTTTGCTCATCTGACTCAGTGAATCAGATCAAGTCAAATATCTTACTGTGACTAAGCATGGACTTAGGATGGTGTTTTGCTACACAGTTTTGGATTAAATCCTTTAAATGTTTGTTGTGTTGATATGGTGTGTGACCCAGTTTCTCCCTATCCCAAGGCAGTTCTCCTGAGTATTTTGAGTGGATTAATTAGTGCACCAGTGACGATTAGTTCTACCACCTCTGGACAGTACAAAGTATTTGCTATTTTTCACATAGGGAAAAAAGAGAAGAAATTGTTGGAAAATAATTTCTGAAATGACCATGATAAGGAATAATTAACAGCTTAAATAGCAGTGTCAGGGATACTTGTTCCAATTGGCTTGTAGTAAAATGAATTCTACAGTTAAGAGAAGAATTAATGGTGTAAACTGCTGTTATAATGATGTTTTAATAACTGGAACAATCTTACTAGAACTGTTTTACAAACGTAGTCCAAGCCCAACAGGTGACTGCATACAGCCTCTAGACTAAAAGTGTTATGCAAAACTGTTGCATTTAGCTTTTGTCTTTGAACTAACATTTTGATTTACTCAATAAATATTAGATTCCAACTCCCTTAGTGAAAATACATTACCACTTCAGGTGAGTTTCATTGTGAGTATAACCTCCAGTGAGATGATTCCTGCACTTCTGGCTTCGCTTGTGAAAAGATAAGGTTCTTGTTGGGGTTTTTTTCAGGATCAGTAAAACTTTGCAGAACAAGTAGTTCACTTTGGGTTTTGTATGCTGCTCAGCTCTACATGTTATAGAAGTGCAATTTGCTTGCTGAGAACCTGAAAAGCAAGAAGCTGTTTAAATAGGATGAATGATGTAATAGGTATGCCCAGCTTTTTTAGGTGCTTGCTGTGGTCTTACATTAAATAGTACAGATACATAATTTAGAAAGAAACTGCAGAACAAGCACAGGAACTACTTACTGTAAAGCTTCTTGCTACTTCCATTGTTAATCTATAATGTGCAGCCTAATCATGTAGATCCAGAACAGCAAATTTACAGGCGAGCAATAAGTGAAATGCCATGTACCGCTCTTCATAAGGAAACAGACTCAGTATTTATTTTAGCCTTGCTGTCACCAAAGGATCTTATTTAACCGAGGGGAGAAAAGTATGAACTAAGTGCTTAAATTCTCATTAATGAGCAAGTAAACTAGATGATCCAGAGTTTAAGGTCAATAAGCTACTTAACCTCTGCATCTCCTTTACATGGTGAGTAGCTGATAAAGTGACTCAGTGTCTCACCAGATGTGGTTAGAAGGAGGAGGATAATATTTGGAAGCAGTTCTACCTCTTGATCCAGGCATATAGATATATTGTATGAGTATATGAAACTGCAAATCCTATCACAGAAGGGTATCAGTCTGTATAAGATACAAGTGTCTAACTCGTGGTAACATTCCAGGTGCTACTTCTTTGTCTTGCATAATGTATTGAAATAGAATAAAAATACTATCCTTATATTTTAAGGATAGTAACTGTGTGTGTAGGCGGGGCTCTGAAATGTGGTTTAATATAATCATCATTGCCCCTACTAAACTTGACCTGCTTTTTGAGGACTAATGTGAAAATAAAAGGAACAAAAAAAGGACTGAATTTGGAGCCTGATTCTTGTTTTTCTTCAAATGATAGGAGGTGTTTGTGTTATACACAGCAAACTTTGAGATCATTTTGAGCACTCCAGTGGCTTACAGTTAGGATTTTATTATCCTGTATTTAGAAGCGAGAAAGAAAAGGAGTTCAACTGCCTCTAAAACATTGCCACCACAAAGTGGTTAAGTACCAGTGTGTCTGACCTTATGTTGAGGCCAGTAGTGTGGCAAACACATCAGACCTGTGCAGCTACCCATGTGCAGGTAGCTAATGCACAAGCTGACACAGAATGTGTCATTATAGCAAAGAGGCTTTGGCTTGATTGAGGTGGGGACAAAGGCTAGCACATGGTTTAATGATGAGCAAAATCTCTAGCAATCTCTAGCAAAAGCTGTGCGCTTTTCTGCATATGAGGAAGTAAAATACATGTCAGTAGAAGGGATATAATCTGTCCTGACTCCCTAGGTCTGGGGCAGTTTGGCTCCAAAACTTAGCATGTTTAGCTGAAATAAAAAGCATTAAGAGCTTAGGTCTGCAGCTCGAGGTATGAAAGGAGATGTGAGACATGAATATCCCCTGAGAAACCATTTGCAGAAAACAGGTCTGAGAAAGACAGAGAAAGGGGAGGGGGAAGATGGGGGGACAGATTAAGAAGGAAGGAGAGAGGGGGTTAGAGAGGTGTTTGATTCAACCACAATTTTGGCTTATTTCTCTTATTTAACAGGTGTATTTTCTGCCAACACTTATAATGACACCATATGGCTGGCATGTTGCTTGAGGGCTTTTTGTTTATGTATAACTACCTCAATGAGATGATTAAGGTGATATTTTTTAAGGAAATTAAATGTCAAGAAGGCCCATGTGGTGATGAATCTGGAAAGAGAGAGTCTGTGTTACTCTTGGCTCATATCTGTGGTAGTAGGTTCAGGTCATGCAGGGAAGTTCCTTCCTATACCAGAAAGGTAGAAGATGGTCCAAGGATGAAGATAGAATCATTTAGGTTGGAAAAGACTTTGAAGAACTAGTCCAACTGTTAACTTAGCTGGCTTTATTTAATTGATTTAAGACCTCTAATAGTTCTTCTTGCATAGTTATGGTTCTGAATAATTTAATAAGGGCAAACAAATTCTCCCTATGCTTGCAGCATCTTTTGCATTGCTGTCTGCTGATGACCTATGATTATATAGCCATGAGAGAGCTGTCAGGAAGTGAGGCCAACCATTTCTGATGTTAATGGCACATAACATAGGGCTTTGGAGAGCTCTGACTTACTAAGAAAGTGGTTATCAGTGGCCATCGTCTCACAGGTTTCATTGTTTATGGCTGGTGTCAGGTGTGGTCAGTAATTCCCACCTAAGGCCATGGGTGGGTTCCACAGTTGTCCATCACTCCCAAAGTGTGGCCAGCCTGAGTGCCGTGTTGTTGCAGTTGACTGTAAAGAATGAATGCACCTCAATGAGTTGCTGTGCCCCTAGCGGCTTCTGGTGCCCAAATCTATTAATTGGAAAAAGTGGAAAAGATGGATTGTATTAGAGGGAATTATACTATTGTTATCTTTTTGTTGTGGCACAGTAAGGCTTCTCTTGTTGAGAAGTCTGGTTTTGGAAACTTCTTAAGTCTGCCATAAATTTTTTGGGCCCAGAAATCCAATGTTTAGAAGAGTGATGCCAGAGCTGCTCTGAGGAGGCGTGTGTTGACATTGTTTTGCTTTTAACTACGCCAGAAAACAAAATCTTTATTGTGCATATACCACCATATCCTGAAGAGCAGATGGTGCCTTGCAAGCTGAGGGCTCGCAGGCTTTCTGTGTGTCTTCCTCTTCTGTCCTTCTTTTTCCTATATATATTTTGGAAATAAAAAGGAGAAAATAAGTATGTGCATGTTTAGATTTCTGTTAAGAGCACTAAGCCAATTTGCTGGTTCCACCTTCCCCTTTTGAGTGCAAGATACTGGAAGCATCTGTTCTGGTTGGGCTTTTGTTGCCTCACAGTGCTATGGAGTTTGGTGCATGTGCACTGTGACCTTCTCCAGGATCACTCTCCATAACGGCTTTTTTATCAATGCCAAAGAATTAAAACTGAAAGCAAATGTTTCACCTGATCAAAAAGCACCACCACATCTGCTGCTTTAAAACCATAGCAAGTACCTAAAAAAGCTGGGCATATCTATTACATTCCATTTTGTTGCCAAAGCACTGCGCAGAAGCATCCCTGTTCTGCACCCCTTGTCAGAGACACTTCTGTGGCTGAGGAAGGCATTTCTGCTTTGACAGAAAAGGACTAAGTTAGGCTCCAGGTTAATACATCCCTCTGTTGCCCACTGAGGTGGTGATGTTCTTCAAGGGACGATGCGTAGAAGTTACTCAGAGGGAATTATAGCGTGTCCCTAGGTAAAACATCTGTGTGAAGCAGTTGGTGGAGACATTCTGCTCTCTCTGTGATAATAAGTGCCAGTGGGGCAAAACTGTAGTTGCTGTACATGAGTGGCAGTCGGTGGAGGGAGTCCATCTCAAAAGGAAAGCTGGATGAGCATAGACATTCTCTCCGGTTGGGTGACACAAAGTGCGGGAGTCATCTAGCATCAACTGGTGTTCTTTATAATTTCCTGCTGTGTAGAACTTCAGGAAAACTGCCTTTTCCTCCCTCATTTAACAAATCAGCTTTGCTGAGGATGATGTTTCTCCTGCTTTGACTATGAGTTTGCTTGCCTTGTTGGTTTTTACTTGTCATTTTTTGATTAGCCATGAAACTGGCCTGTTCCAGCCCTTTTTCTGCCTACTGCTGGAAGAAAAACACTTTCCCAAGGCCGTGAGTCTTGGAGAGAGGCTGGGATCTCCATCTTCTGCTTTTTCTGTTCCCTGAAAGATGTTTTTAAGTACTTCATCAGCTGCTTTGTAGTATCTTTGTTCTCTAAAAAGCACATGAAACTTAAGGGAGTGTTTACCCATATAGCCAAATCACACATTCCTTTCTGGAGCTGACCTGTGGAGTCTGGGATGTTGCCTTCTTACCTACCAACAGCTAGTGGCTTTTCTTTTCATGTCAGGCGCGTGTGCCCAGCAGCCCACTGCTTTTTGCACCCAGTTTCAAGGAAATGAATGTCCAATTTTCTGTGATGGATAATCCATGTATTGTGCCCTGCTGGGCGGTGCACTGGCCTCACAGCACTGTGGTGGGGCACACCAGGGACAGAGGAGGCTGTACCTGAACTCACCTTTGTGTGGCATGGACAATTGCATCGTTTGGGTTTCTCTCTGTTCCAGGCCATGTACTGTCAGGGTGGATTGACAGACTCTGTCCAGCTTTGGGCATTGTTCTTAACTGACTGAAAGATGTGCAAGTCTTCCTGCCTCAGGAATTCTTGATAACTTGAAAAATCTTAATTCTTCAGCTGGGTCTCTATTGATATGGTGTTGCACAGCTTCCATTAGCAGTCTCTCTTTGGAGAGACTTCCACTGTTAGCCAAGCCCAAAATCCATTGTCACTGGCAATTTAGATGTACCATCTTCTGCTTCAATTATTTTCTTTTCCTTCTCAGAGAAGAGAATATGTAAAGATGTAAAGTCAAACACAAATCACACATTTCTAATAGTTATTTTTCATGTAATATAAGATTTCAGAATGCAGTGCTGCTGTTAGTGATTTTTATATACTGTGGGAGCCAAAACAATACAAGAGGCTTAGCTATGTCTATTATATTTAGCTGCTGGAGATCTGGTTTTAGCTGTAAAGACTTTATTGAACACACACAAAAAACCACAAAAACCAAAACCAACCAACCAACCAACAAAAAAACCCCACAAACAAACAAAAAACTAAACAAAAAACCAACCAACCAACCAACCAAACAGCACTGTCAATCAGGTCAGTCTGCCCAGACTTTTAATCTTTGTTAAAAGAGCTCCTTATGGTACAATACTGTGGTGGGCAATGATTTAATTCTAAAACTGAATACAAGCATTTAATGTTAATTATTACTAGGGTGTTGTCAGGCCCATCTGGGGCATCTTGTGCTGTGGAGTTATTGAGTCATCATGTTCCTCTGTAGCACCAAGAAGTGCTTGGAGATAGCAGGAAACTACTTATATTTAAGAAGAGCTCAAAAATTTCTTTAGTATATAGCTTAATGCTTTTAATTTTAGTACTGAGTCAAAGGGAAAATACCTTAATTATATTCTAGAACAAATAGAAAGCAGATAAAATTCTGTTATGCTGGAATTTTGTTTTTCTTACCAGAAAAGTTGGAAGACTGTGTTGTCACAGGTGCTAAATAGGGAGGATTCACACCACTGGGGGGATGTTAATTATAAACTTGGGAGGATGAAAGGGCTGTGAACCAAGAGTATTCTGCCTCCCTCTTCTTTTTTATCTCCTGAAAATGTACTTTGAAATTTTGAAAAGCACATGGAAGGGAGGATTTTGTGATTTGAAATTAGTCCCACTAAAAGAGCTCCGATGTATGCAAGCAACTGTTTCTGCTCTTCTTGCTAAGGAACATTCCTAGCAAATGAACCCTGCCCACTGGACTGCCACTCCCAGTAAGTACCAGCAGGGAAACTTCTGGCTGACTTCTGTCCTTATGATGAATTATTCTTTGAGGACCTCCAGGACATTTCCAAGTCAACTGCCCTTGTACCTACAGGGAAATTCTGCTTGCCAGGAATCAACTGGGAACATCACACAGCTTGTACAATGTGGGCCAGAAGATTCCTAAAACACCTGGATGACAACTTTACGAAACAGATCTTAAGGGAGCTGACTCAGAAAGATGCCCTCCTTGATCTGCTGCTCGTCAACAGAGAGGATCTCGTGAGAAGATCCTCACGAAGAGATTGGGGCCATCTTGGCCGCAGCAACCACAGAGCCATTGAGTTTAAAACCTTGGATGACAGGAAGAAAAGTGCCAGCAAAACCTCAACTCTGGCCATGAGGAGAGCAGCTCAAGCTGCTCAGGGAATTAGTAGTAAGGTCCCCTGGGAAAATGTTTGTGCAGATGCTGAGGTCCATCAGTGCAGGTCACTTGTTAAACATTCCCTCCTGTGAGGGCACAGGAGCAAAAATTTCCAAATGTCAGAAGGCAAGCAGGTGAGGCAGAAGACCAATTTGGCTGAACAGGGATCTCCTCTTGGAAATAGGCAAAAAAGGGAAGTGTGTGCCCAGTGAAAGCAAAATCACTCACTGTAGCAAGAAAATTAATGTGGCCAAAGTGCAACTGGAGTTGAAGCTGCCAGAATTGTGGGGGACAATACAAAGAGTTTTTTCAAATACATTAATGTTGAAAGGCAGTGTTCCAGGATGAGGACGGTCACATCACAAACAGGGACGTGGACAACGCAGAGCTGTTTAATACATTTTTTGCCTCTGTCTTCAACACAGATGACAGACCAAGGGGGTCCCAGTGCCCTGAGCTGGAGGACCATGACTCTGAGAATGATCAACTCCCAGGTGACCCTGAAAATGTACAGAATCTGCTGCTCCAGCTGAATCCCTACAAATCTATAGGGTGTGATGGGATTCATATGAGAATCCTCAAAGACCTGCTGATGTCATCACAAAGCCTCTCTCGATGGTTTTTGAAGAGTCTTGGGAATCCAGAGAGGTCCCAGCTGGTGAATGTTGTCCTGATTTTCAGGAAAGGCAAGAAGGAGGACCCCAGAAGCTACAGGTCTGTCAGTCTCATTTCAGTGCCTGGTAAAGCTATAGAGAAGATTATTCTGGGATGTGTTGAAAAACACCTGAAAGACAACGTCAGTCACAGCCAGCATGGCTTCACTAGGGGAAAGTCCTGCTGGTGGAACCTAATTTCCTTTTGTGATGAGACAACCCACCTTGATCAAGGCTGATCAAGGTAAGCCAGCAGATGCAATTATTTTAGACTTCAGCAAAGCTTTTGATACTGTCTGCCACAGGATCCTTCTGGACAAAATGCCCATCCCACAGCTGGATAAACACATCATATGATGGATGAGCAACTGGCTCATGGGTCGCACACTAAGGGGGGCAGTGATTGGGGTGACATTGGGCTAGTGACTAGTGGGGTTCTGCAGGGCTTCATCCTCCACCCTGTGCTCTTCAACATCTTCATAAACAACTTGGATGCAGGACTGGAAGGGACACTAAGTTTTCTGACCATAGAAAACTGGGAGGAGTTGTTGACTCCCTGGAAGGCAGGGAGGCCCTTCAGAGAGACCTGGACAAATCAGAGGGCTGGGCCATCACAAACCATATGAAGTTCAAGACAGGAAAGTGCCGGATTCTGCACCTGGAATGGGGCAGCCGTGGATGTACAGGCAGACTGGGGCATGAGGTGCTGGAGAGCAGTGCCACAGAAAGGGACCTGTGGCTTTTAGTCAACAGAAAGTTGAACAGCAGTGCCCTGGAGCCAGGTGGGACATCCATGTCCTGGGGGTCATCGGGCCTAGCATCACTGGCCAGGCTAGGGAGGGGATTGTCCCACTCTTCTCTGCACTGGTGCAGCCTCACCTTGAGTGCTGGGGGCAGTTTTGGTCACTGCAATACAAGAAAGACATTAAACTATTAGAGAGTGTCAAAAAAAGGGCAACAAAAATAGTGAAGGGCCTTGAGGGGAAGCCATGTGAGAAGAGGCTGAAGGCATTTGGTCTGTTCAGCTGGAGGAGACTGAGGGGAGACTCATCACAGTTACAAATTCCACATGAGGGAAAGAGGATGGGCAGGCACTGGTCTTTGCTCTGTGCTAATCAGTGACAGGACTCCAGGGAATGGCCTGAAGTTGTGTCAGGGGAGGTTTAGGTTGGATATCAGGAAAAGGTTCTTCCCCCAGAGGGTGGTTAGGGACTGGAACAGGGTCCCCAGGGAAGTGGTCACAACACCAAGCCTGACAGAGATCAAGAAGTATTTGGACAATGCTCTCAATCATATGATGTGACTCTTGGATATGCAGGGCCAGGTGTTGGACTTGATGATCCTTGTGAGTCCCTTCCAATTCAGCATATTCTGTGAGCGCTGGGTATGTGTAGTGGTTTCACGTCGCCTCCTCACACCAGGCAATAATGTAATGTAGTGGTCTAAGCACTCTGGCTGAACACCGGCGTACTCACTGAGTTTACTTACTCATTTCTGTGGTGAGATAAGGATTAGGAGAAATGCAAAGTAGACCTAAAACTTTAAGAGAAAAAAGATAGTTTATTACTAGAACTAAAAAGAAAATAATAAGAACCAAGAAAACTTCAGATACATCTCCTTCCCCTATTCCATCAAATTCTCTCCCACCAACAATATAAAGAGCCACAACCTAAGACCTTTAATCAGTTTACCACCCTTAAAATAGGCTTTTGTCAATTCAATTGGAAGAAGAATCTCTCCTCTCACACCATGAAGAGTTTTCCACAAGAACACAGTTCTTTTGTAGTTTTAATATCACAGCAAACTCCTGCCTGGAAAAGGATATCTGTTCGCTGTGTGACTGTCCCTTCCCCTGACACGCAGTCCTTCCTGCAACTGCTTCTCGAGGACTCACCTTTATTTTTTTGGGGCAATTTTAAGGATGGGTTGTTCTAGTAGAAAAGCAAAGGGTCTTCTGTCTCTCTTCCTCTGGAGATTCTCAGAAGTGAGGTTTCTCTTCTATTTCTGGGAGTAGATATCTTCCCTCCATTATCTTCCCTGACGTAAGGGCTTTATCTTGTCACCTCTATTCTCTATCCTGACGTAAGGGTTTTCATCTACCCCTTCTTAGTGGAATGATTTCTCATTACCACAATTACTTTAACCTCCATCTGCTTCAACATGGATGCCTTTGCTCAAGTTATAGTTAGAACACATCTATCCCTCCAATTTGTACAATGAGTTATAGGGAATAGTTTACTATCTTAGTCCATTACCATGGCTTTTAGCAAGAATTTCAGCTTAAAGCATCTCCTCTTCCTTCCCTCTGGGCTTTCAGTCCCTTTCTTCACTGATCTCAGTGCCTCGGTGCTGGTTCTTTCTGTGTCCTCACTCTTTCCGAGTCCCGTTGTGCGTTCTGAGTCCTTTTGGGTCCTTAAAGAGTTGTATCTGCGTCATATGTGCACTCAAAAAATTGGATGTTAAGTTCTGTGCTTGTGGAGTTGAATCTGAGTCCATTGTGCACTCAAAGGGTTAATCTCTCTTCCAGATTCATCTGGATAGCAGTGGAAAAGCTACTGCATTCCATGCATTCCATTCCTGCAGAGGGGGACTGCAGGGGAACTCAACAGCCAGGAGCAGCTTAGTGGCCAGAAGCCATGGCAGGATTCTCAGTCGCACTTGGGCCCTGCACTGGAGTGGGCTTTCCTCGGTCCAGTTCAGCCTGATCCTGCGGGCGGAGAGGGCCCTGGCCCCCCTCCATCACGGCGGCTCTGGCGGGGGGAGGGGCAGGCAGGAGCGGCTGCAGAAGCTGCAACAAGCTCCCAAGGAGGGAGGAGGCGGCGTGAGTGGCCCAGGCTGACAGTTTCCCCTCCTCCGCCCGGCGGTTGCAGCACTCCTGGGGAGGGGGCAGGGTCCGTGGCGGGAGCCCCTTGTTACCTTTTCAGCAGCCAGAAACCAAGAGAGCGAATCTTGGGCTTCCCTCTCTTAAATTTGTGACACAGAGGCCTTTCCAATCTCTTTAAGTGGCTAAACAAAGTCCATCTCAGAACCAGCCACTAATTGGCTCTTTAGGCTTGTAGGAACCTGCAGGAAGCAGTTAGGTTCCTTATGGGTAAAAATCACTTTTTAAAACCATGACAGTATTTTACAGCTGTTAAAAGGGTGATTGCTGAGCTGATGCTCCCCTGTCCAGCCTGGCAAAAGTTCTTAGTGCGCCTTCTGCTGTCAAACCAGGAAACACTTGGGTTTTCAGCCTGTGCATGTGCCGAAATTCGTGTTTCTCTGCCTCAGACTCAAGGAAAACTGTGTCAATCTGCTGATGCTGTTAATCATACATCCGAACTGCAGTGTCAAACCCCTTCTGCACTGCTCCTGCAGACTGGGTAAGGCATAAAACCCTTGCCATAAGCCCCTTTAGTAGCTGGTACATTTCAAGAGAGGTTTAAATGGCTAACTTTCTCCCTTCCATGGTTTCATTTGTATTGTGTGCTGGAATTTTCTTAGGATGCTGCTGCTTGGTGATACTAATTACTGGTTTTGGAGACAACTGCAGAAATCCACGGTGGCAAAAATAGATGCCGTCTTTTGTCTCCATTCCAGAATCAGCTGCTTCTGAGTCCCTCTGTGATAAGTGTTTGCCCTGTTCTGCTTCTTCAGAAATCTCCCATGTCAGAGATTTCAAGGCTTGCTGAGGAAGCCTAACCCCCCAGTACTCCCTTGGCCTTAACTGTGAAAAGTTTCACTTCTTACCTGACTTAGATTTTCTTTGCACCAGTTGAAGAGGGTTATCTCTGTCCGTATCCACAAGGACACCGAACAGATTATTCCTTGCCTTTGTGCAGCAACCTTTTTTGTAGTCTGTCCTTTTGTTCCTCTTTCATCTCCTTTTCTTGGGGCTAAGCAATGCCAAATTATTCAACCTCTACTCCTATGTGATCTTTTAAACACCTCCAAAGGGAAAAAGTACATTTCAGTTGAAATATTTCAGATAACATTTCACGTGTAGCTTATTAAAAAAAAAGTTCTGTACAAACTTATCTTTGCAAAGTGGTGTGGCTGCCTTGGAGGGGGCAGCCTCTAGGTTTTGACTTCTCTAATAGAGAATCTGCTTCAGTTTCACTTTCCACTGTTTGCCTTACATGGCCAAGTTCCAAGTTCTGTAACCCCACTGATCCTTGCCCCCTAGCCACTCCTTCCCTGTCATTTCATTGGCCCCTCATATCCTGTCCCTGCCGTTACCTCCCCAACAAAACCCTAGATTTCTCTGCCCCTCGGGTTCTTCCTCTGCCTTCCAGCATGTGAGGTATTGAAGTCTGCAGGTGTAGACTTCTACCAATAAAATGTCGGGAAATCTTGAAGAACCCTTCCTGACTCCATAGCCTCAGTTCCACCGGCTGCATATGTGAATGTGGTAAGCCCGTGGTACCCCCTGACTGGAGCTCTGCCCTCTGTGGGTGACGCACTAGGGAGAAGTCGTGGTGCCGGCCAGCCTGCGCCTGTGCTGCAACATAGTGGCACCTGAACAGAGACCTCTGCTAGAGGCTCCTTGGAAGCATCTCCTGGCAGTTATAACTGCCTGGAGGTAAGTTGCATTCAGAGTCCCGAAAGAACACTCCCCAAAGAGTGTTCACGGTTTTACGTGGACCCTCAGAGAGCACGGCTGATAATCCCAAGCAGGGCTAGGAAGAGCCAAAGGGACCGGCCGTTGCAACAGAGCCCTTGCAGGATTCTTTTATTTGACCCCTTTCATGAATATAAGGATCTCTTTCGCTTTTTGTTACTCTCTTTAATCCTGTGAGGGGGTTAACATTGTGAAATGGGCTCTACAATGTCCCATTCACAAGGAGAGGCTTATTTCCAAGTTTGCAAATCCCTGTTAAATAAGAATGTTAAGTTTTCAAAGGGTGAGTTAAAAGCCTTTGTTCTTTTAAAGTATTTTCCAATCTTAGTGAAGGAATCAGGTCTTTCTCTTAGTCTTTGAGACGTTTATTCTATTTTTCTTTCTATTTATTTGGTGGTAGAAGGGCTAGAAGGAGATTTGGGGAATGTTAAAATTTCGGGAAGTTCAAATCCCCAGTTTTATCCCCAGTTACTGTGTTCCCCCCTGCCATGTTCCTACGCTCTCTTTCCCATCTCAGGCGGGATCAGGAGATGTAATCTGCCCGAAGGCGCAGGACTCCTACTGTCTTCCTGGCATCTCCTGGTCCCCTCTATCCCCCTTCCAGGATTGTACTGGCCATGCAATCCTGGACTCCTCCCTAAACCTCTTTCCTTGGTCTGTTTTCCTGATTCAGTCCTTGGCACCCCGAGATGGCGCCAACCGCGTGCTCAGCAGCAGCCACGCAGAAGGCGAGGCCACCTTGTCCCCCTCTGCTCCCAGCCCCACCCCTGCGGCTCCACAAAATGGCGCAGAGCCTGCCAAGACAACAGAAGTCCTGCCGCCCTCCCGGACCATTGGCTTTGTCTCCTGCGACCTTCCCTCCACATCCAAAGCCACGCCCAGCATCACGCCCGGTCTCCCCACCCCCTCTGCGTTGAGTTTCTACCCAGTGGCGCATTCCACCCCCACGCTGGAATCCCCCCTTTCTGTTGGGAATCCCTCCTCCAGCACAGACCCCGCCTGCATCTCCAGTGGCCCCATCCCCCCCAGTTCCACCCCATGCAGCCATCCTACTTTCAGTTTCCATGGTAACAGGACCGGAAGCTGTTGAGGGGAAGACCAGAGAGGAGCTGTCCTGATTGCCGACTCCCCACGCCACTGGAGCCCACCGGTCGGCCGTGGGTCCCGTGCCTTTCCCATCGCTTCATGTCCAGGGGTATCCAGTGGGTCCCTCAGTGGCAATGCCGAGCCTAGGGGTCCCTGGGTGGGGGTGCTGGAGCAGGCTAACCCTGGAAGGAGAGCAGGGGATAGTGACAGAGTGGGCGTCGAGGGTTGTTTTGGGCAGAGAGACAGCCTTGGGTGAGAGCCAGCTCCGCAGAGAGAGTTTAGAGAGTTCTGCAGGGCTTGTGGAATTTGTAAAGGGAGCAGCGGCGGGTGCTTCACTACTCTGGCCCGTGCTGGGCATGCAGCAGCGGTGCCAGTTGTTGTGGTATGAATTAATTACCCCTTTATCAATGTATTATGTAAGGTGTCAGTTGGGGTATGTAACCTGACCAGTATGGACTGTTGGACATCAGGCCTGGACAGCTGAAGACGAGGTCAGCTATTGGATGATCGACCAGGCAGCAACAGGTCCAACCAATCACCATCAAGCATGCGGACCCCCAAAATCTATGTAAGAGAAATGGAGTTCAATAAAGATGGGCTGTTGTGCATGACACTTGGGGTGTCTTGTTGCAATTCTTGCCTCGGACACCAAAGCAACAAGTGGTGATCCCTGACGCAATACAACACACCGCCGTGGATATTGCGGGGAGGCAAGGGGTAGTGGGAATTTCTGCCAGCAGCCTACAAGGCTGCGGAAAGCGGCAGGGAAAGCCGCAAGGCAGTGGAAATTGCTGCCGGCAGCCGGTATGGCTGTGGAACATGGCGGGAAAGGCCATGGAATCCCAGTGGAGCAGTGGATTTAGCTGCAGAAGGCGGTGGAAAAGGCCGCTGGGTCCGGACCCCACCATATACTGGGAGTAGAAGACGCCGCCGGGAAAGTAAGTATGGGACTGTGGGCCTCGGTACATGAGGACCCCATCCTCAAGTTAGAAATGGAGCGTCACATGAGGACAGAGGTGGGACACTGCGAGGGCTGCTGGCTGAGGCCAGCAGCGAGGAGAGGGCAGTGGGAGGCTTGGACTTTACAACAGACGCATGAGGGAGGAGAATGGGCCAAGCAGCTGCGTGAAATCGAGCTGCTGCTCTGTGCCAGGACGTCTCCCCAGGGGAGCGGCCTGTGGCTGGGCGAGGCTGCTCCACCGGCTTGTGCCAGGGCCTCCCTTCCAGGGGGCGTCCCACGGTCGAGCGAGGTGGTGCTGCCTGCTCGTGCTGGGACGTCTCCCCGCAGGAGCACCCCACGGGCACGCTGGGTGGCGGTGCCTGCCCATGCTGAGGAGTTCCTTCTGGGGGGCATCCCGCAGCTGCACGGAGCGGTGCTGCTTGCCTGTGCAAGGACACGCTGGCAGTAGAACGTGCCAACCATGCCAAAAACCAGCCGAGCCACTATAAAGACATACCCTACCACTGCAAAGTTGTGCCCAGCTGCTGCGGGGCCATGCATAGCTGCTGTGGAGAGGCGCTGAGTGCTCCTAACCGACAATCGGAACAGTGCGCACTGGAGCCGCTAGCATCTGATGTTACCAGGAACGAGCTCGGACAGCCATACTCTGACACCCACAGACAGAACACAGCCATGGCTATGCTGCTGAGATCTACTCCTGATCTGGTCAGCATCTGGAGAAAGGTAAAGCGAGCGGCAACTGAGAATGGATCACCTCAGCTAGTGGAGCTATGTGCAGTGACTATGACTTTTCAACATTTTCCCAACGTTCCTCTAAATATTGTAACTGACTCTGCATACGTAGCTGATCTAACACAGAGATTAGACAGGGCCTTACTGAAGGAGATTGACAATGCACAGTTATTCGACCTCCTAAAGACTTCGTGGCATACAATCCAGGCCCGTGGCTTTCGGCGGCGCCTCCACTATGCACGGCAGTGGCAACCAAAAGCACCAAAAGCACCCACTGCCACTGCCCCTGAAAGCCACAGGCACTGGAAGAGACAGCGGCACCTCCACCCGGCGCAGGGTCCGTGGCCAAAAGCACCAAAAGCACCGGTTGCCGCCCCTGTCACCGCTGCCGCCGAGCCCCACAGCAGGGCCAGATGCTGCTGCTGCCAGGGCCTTTCCTCGCCTCCTCTCCTCCCTCCCACGGTTGCCATATCGGCACCACTGGTCCAAGAGAGCTCTTTGCGGAGCAGAGCAGAGTGAGAGCCTGGCGCACAGAAAGGTGGAGCCCCGGTGCTGCCGCCGTGCCCACCACCGCCACCACCGCAGGAGAAGGGAAGGCATGCAGGCGCTGAGAGGGGCGACGGCGGTAAAAGCTTGCTCGTGGCCCGGAGTGACCGTAAGCTCAGCTGCCTCTGTCGCGGCACTGCCGGAACAGATGCTGTGGGACTGTCGAGTACAGCTCCCCAGTGTGGCTGCTGCAACCGCGCTGAGCCCTGCGGGCCAGTATCTGCTCCTGTGTAGGTGTACAGCGGCCGTGTCCGCTGGCAGTGAACTACCAGCAGCTGCTCCCTGCCACTCTGAACTAGCCAGCTGCCGCATCCCTTGCTGAAACTCTCTCCTTTCTCGATGCCCTGTCTGTTTTCCTCGTGGTCCTCCCTGCAGTATGTGTACTGACGCCCTGCCTACTCCAACTGTAGAACTTGTGGGACTCCTTTTAACTAATAAAAAGAGGGGACTTGTGGATGCCTTGGCGGGGGTGGCCTCTAGGTTTTGGCTTCTCTCATAGAGAATCTGCTTCAGTTTCACTTTCCACTGTTTGCCTTACATGGCTAAGTTCCAAGTTCTGTAACCCCACTGATCCCTGCCCCCTAGCCACTCCTCCCCTGTCATTTCATTGGCCCCTCATACCCTGGCCCCTTCTGTGTCCCTGCTCCTACCTCCCCGACAAAACGCTAGATTTTTCTGCCCCCCGGGTTCTTCCCCTGCCCTCCATCATGTGAAGTATTGAAGTCTGCAGGTGTAGACTGTCCGGGGTTGCTGCGGCTTTTTGGTCAGAGAGAGATGAGAGAGTCTTCAGTTGTTGTAAAAGGTTTTATTGCAGAAAGCAGCCAGTCTCACACGGGTGAGAAATAACAGTACATGCCATTTGCTAAGATCTCAGTGTCCCAGGCAGAAGCAAAGGCAGAAGCAGCATGGGTAGCAATCTAAGCATTTTCCATAAGCAGCATTCTGCATTCTCTATTTCCATAAGCATTCTGTGTAAGCACCTCCTGGCATTGTTTGCGGCATCCTAACAGCAGTCTTAATACAAAACATTATATTCACTAATTGTCCAGTCAGCTACAAACATGATTTCTACAGCAATACTTTTGCACCTATCCTAGCTTAAAGCAAATGTATGCATTTCTTACACAAAACTTATGCATACGGTTTATCATGTTCTATCTTTCTATCTAAAAGCACTGTGCTATGTTTATATTTTGTCTAAAGGATGGTCAATGTTATGGAGAATTATCCTACTGAACTTTAAACTGGATGAAAAGGCACTTTGCTACTGACTAATACTGCTATTATATGTTTTAANTACTTACTAATACTGCTATTATATGTTTTAAGGCATTTTAAAGCCTTTTCTACTTGCTTAAAACTTTAAGGCTAAATCTTTGCATTTCTCTCTGTCCCCGACATAGACTTCTACCAATAAAACGTTGGGAAATCTTGAAGAACCTCTCCAGACTCCGTAGCCTCAGTTCCATCAGCTTCACGTGTGAATGTGTGTCCTGGTTTGAAGGA
>WEKY01001348.1:0-42477 GCA_013390045.1 Picathartes gymnocephalus
AATAAAAACCGCTGCATCAGTGACCCACTCTCTCTAATAAGATAAAGAGAGGGGCCTCATGTTGGGCACCAGCTGACACAGTGCTCTGGCTGACCGGTAGCCAGGCTACGCCAAGTACAGACAGCCTCCCAGCAGGTCTGTTGGCAGTAGCTCTCCTGCACGCAGCAGCAGGTAATAGAGTAGGATAGAGATCCAAGAGCATCGGCTAAGGCAAGAAGGCAAGGAGGCCTTTCCTCTCTGAATTCCACAAGGGGTTTACTCCAAGTGAATGGACAGGAGAAAAAGGCGAGAAACATTCTTTGCAGGGCATTATAAAGGTCAGGGATCTCAGGGGTGGAGACAAGTACAGAACCAATCAGGGGATTGTAAGGGAGGAGTCTCTGGGCGACTGAAAGATACAATATCCAACCAAGCAACCAGAGGGAGGGAGAATATTCAAAACTGTCCTATTGGATACTGAGGAGAGTAGAACTTCCCAGAGAGGGGGAAGGTGTCAGGGAGGATTGACAACTCAAGGGGTGGTAATAATTCTCAACTAGGGGAGGGGTACCAGGTTGATAGAGATGGGAAAATACCAACAGGGTAGGGGAAACTAGGAGCAAACCAACTATAATACAGAAACCTTAAGTAATCAAAAACACACACTACCACACAGTTTCACATGCCCCTGAGTGAAGCTCATCAGCTTATAGCTGCTTGTCCACATGGTGCCCAAGTGCCATCCTTACAAGCCTCTGGTACTAATCCTTGTGGTCTTGGACCATGTCAGTTATGGCAAACAGATGTAATAGAATACTCTCCTTTTGGTCATCTTAAATATGTTCATGTATCAGTAGATACCTTTTTTTTAGCTATTTGGGCCACAATGCATACCTCTACTGGTACTAAAGATGTTTGCAAGCATTTATGCAATGCTTTTGCTGTTTTAGGTGTTCCTCAGACGTTGAAGACTGATAATGGTGTGGGTATACCTCCCGAGGCATGCAGCAATTTTGTAATGCCTGGGGAATCACCCATGTAACTGGTACCCCTTACAATTCTACTGGTCAAGCTATTGTGGAACGTGCTCATCGCAGGCTTAAATGGCAGCTTGAAATTTTAAAAGCGGGGGAATCTGGCTTGCTACCACAACAATTGTTACATAAAGCCTTATATGTTTGTATGAATTGGTTGAATTTACGAGGAGATGGTAGACTTCTTCCTGCTGTAATACATACAGAGCAAGATCCTCAGGTTATATATGCCTCAGTAAAAGTCTGGAATCCACAGAGTCAGATTTGGGAAAGTGATCATCACTTATTACCTGGGGAAGGGATTATGCTTGTGTTTCAGGTGCAGGAAGCAACCAGAGACCACGATGGGTTCCTGATAAATGGGTGGAGCCTGATCTAGAGAAGGACAAATGTTCAACCTCTGTGCCGAAGCAGAACGAAGACGCCAGTATAGGATAAGGAACCTTTATCAGCAGTTTTTCCCTCAGTTAGATTCCTGTGTGCCACTGCAAGATTTGCATGGAACTGTTAATCACTTAATTTTTCGCTTAACGGAAGCACAAGAGTCAGTAATAGTGCATCATATTGAATCGCATATTGCACGTTGTAGGCCATGGATTTGTGTATATTGTAAACGATGTAAACAGGATAGATGGGTGATTGCTCATAGAGAGTACGGTGGTATATTTTTATTGTGCAGGAATTGTGATAGTATTAGACATAGGCAACTCACACATGAACGATTGGTAAGGGACGGTCTAGGTGATAAGGTAAAACAATCCTTTTCAAACATTGGAGAAAGACCAGAATTTAATACAGATGCCTTTTTAGATTCTATGCAAAATTTAGATCATAGACACTTAGCTCTGTTGGTGTGGGAATTACAAGGCCTTTCTCTACAATGGTTAAATATAACCAACCAAGTTATAGTCCACTCACAATGTGGAGGGGGTATCTTTATCCCCCATTACCAGGTGGTGCCTGGAAGTCACTGGATATGAGAACAACGATATTGGCAGCGATGCTGCTGTGTATCGTCCAAGGGCTTCCATTGCACAAAATAGACCCTCATAAAAATGTGTGGGTCACTTGGGCTGAAGAAAACAATGTCACTTCTTTTTGTCTTTCCTAGGTACACCTGGTGATCCTTTCGGGACCTGTCTTGTAGGGATACCCGAGTGGAATGACACCCAATTTATTGGATGGAGTACCGGTAACTGTTCAAATTTAAATGTCTCAAAATATGTTACCGGCAACAGGATCAGAAATAATTGGACATTTACCGTCAATAGCGTATGTCAGAAACTCCTTATTGAAGGACTAAATCACAGTAACCCATTGCCAACCCACGAGTTAGATCTGTGGTTTTCTATGCCCCCAGGAATCAAAAGTAATGTTTCTGATCCTTCCTTTCAAGAATTGCAATTTATCAATGGGTCAGGATTCTTAATGTTTGGAAATGAATGGCAGAATTGCTTAGCCCGACAGAACAACAGGCAAGTGTCCTTTGTAGCTTATCAGAATGTATCTGGAGGAGACTGGGACAAATCCCTTCAGGTAGCATTGCCTGTAAACACCATAGGTGGGGAAACGCTGCCACCAGATGTTTTCCTGATTTGTGGCCACCGAGCATGGAAGGATATCCCATGAAAACCAATAGGAGGGCTGTGTTATTTAGGTTCTTTAACTATAGCTACTCTCTCCTTGGCCCAAATGAAAAATCAATCTCTGACTAGGAAAACAAGAAGTAAAAGGAATGTTGCTTACCATTTTGATGAGAATTGCAATGATGAAGTGAATTTCTTACCATTGATTCAGCAGGTATTGCTCAGCATATTCTTATCTGGTGGGGCAGCAATACGAAATTATAAGCAACTGAAACAGCTAGTTTGTTGGGCATCGAAGCAGTTTAATCTTACTGCTAGCATACTGCAACAACTTCTGCTAGATGTTGACAGCATACGTCATGGAGTGTTACAAGACCGAGCTGCCATTGATTTTTTGCTGTTAGCACATGGTCATGGATGTGAAGAATTTGAGGGAATGTGTTGTTTTAACCTGAGTGATCACTCTCAAAGTATTCACAGTCAGATTAATACCCTTAAACAGAATTTAAAGGAAATTACCTTGAACAAAGATCCTTTCAGTGATTGGCTAAATTCAGTAGGCCTAAGTTCCTGGCTCATAGCTTTACTATGACCATTGTTGCAGGTTTTGGTTACCTTACTGATTGTTGGGCTTATTGTTCTCTGTAGTCTTGAGTGCATTATGAATTATTTGAATAAGATGATGGCTTCTTTCTTTAAAAAGAGAGGGGGAAATGTAGGAATCTTTTATGCTCATTTAGAGCTCTGACTATAGAAACAAAGGAGCACTGGGAATATATGAAACAAAGGAGCACTATGAATGTGTGAAACAATAGGGCTTTGAGTGAAACAAAAGGGGTTTTGAGCATAATCAGCTTAGTTTTAGATATGCTTCCTATAGTGATACAATATAACAGAATCAAGGCTTGAAAGCAGGCTATATGATGATATTTGTAATAGCCCATTATATAGTTAGAAAAGAGCTTGTTGACAGAGTCACATTAACCAATTATATAGCCAGAAAGGGACAGTGTTATACTAACCAATGATATAACCAGAAAGGGCGTGTGCTCAGTAAATGTAACCAATGATAGCTTTGCTTGTTGCATGTACGGAACTAAGAATAATATAAATGTAGACATATATCTCAATAAAGCTGGCATTCCTTGCACTCCATATTGGTGTCTGGAGAGTGTCCATTTTACCCTGTGGGCAACATCCCTGTTTGCAGGGAGGGCTCACAGCAGGGCCCAGACTCTCCTCCTTGGCATCAGAGAAACAGGCAGGAACTGAAGGAATATAGTCTAGTTTAGAGTCCTAAAATGTTTGACTCCCTTATTGTTGCTCTTTCTATAATGAATTAGATTGATTTTCCTCACTATAACTGTTAAAAGATCCCCTCTGCTTTAAGAACATGCCTGTGATACAGCAGTTCTGTCATCCCAAAAGTGCTATTTTCTGAATGGGAAAAGGTGTATTGTCTCTCACTGCATTGATAGTTTTCCAAACTCTGCAATTTCTTAGCAAAAAGGGAGTTCATGTCACAGTGACTGCAAAAATGTTGCACTGTTATTAAGTGCTACTTCCTCAGAACTGTCTCAGATTCCTCTAGTGAGAAGTAAATAGACATTTCTCATGATGACTCCCATTTTTTTTAATAAGCTTTGAATGTCTCAGATATCTCACAACATTCATATGTCATGTGGATCTGCTCCTCAGGAAGTATAAGGCTTTTACCCAGCTTAGTAGGAGGACCCAGAGGAAGGGAGCATGGAGAATCTTAGAAGAAAATATCCATTGCAACAAAGCATGATTTCAGGTTCCCTTTCCTTTAAAAACTTGCAGATTACTACTGCTGTCCTTGCAGATTACTAAAAATTGACAGTGTTATTACTGCTTCTACTGCTGGATAGGATAGAAGAACTATTAATGTCTCATAGTTTGCAGGAAACAGCATTAGCAGTGTTAAGAGTGTTTAGAAAGCCTCTGCAGCTTAAATAGTTTGTAGCCTTTAACAGTATTTTCAGTGTTTAATTTCTAACGACAAAATAAAATGTTTGACAGCCAGCATTTGTGCAAGTAAATTCCTCAAAATTGCAAGTTTGACTTTGCTACCTGACTTGTTTGCCTTTTGCTCTCAGCTTTCTGTAACATTTTACACTGCCAAAATTTTGCTTTTTCCAGACTGCTTGAATTTGTGCTCCATGTTTAAATGATTCCGTGGGACTGGAGAGGACCTGTGCTTGGACCCAGCAACAGAGTAAAACATGGTGACATCTTGAATAGAGTCATACAAACACGAGCCTTGGATTTTCCTTTTAGTCTCGTCGCATACAAGCAATGAATGAGCAAGAGAGATTTTCTGAGGGGAAAAATCCCTGTAATCATTGACTTTTGAAATGAAGAAGGGAGGTTGCCAAGAGGATGGAGCCAAGTTGGTGGTGCTGAGCAGCGGCACCAGAGGAACAGGCAGGGGCTGATGTCCAGGGAATTCCACGTGGACATGAGGCAGAACTTCTTCCCTGGGCAGTGCCCGAGCACTGAACAGAGACCAGAGAGGGTGCGGAGTCTCCTCACTGGGGATACTCCAGACCCCTCTGGACACAATCCTGTGCCCTGTGCTCTGGGACAGCCCTACTGGAGCAGGGAGGTGGGACCAGTGACCAACTGTGGTCCCTTCCAGCCTGGCCCATTCTGGGATTCTGGGAATATCCAACAAGCAGAAGGAGGCACCCACAGTATCCCACCCCATTCTGCAGCTTGCTGTGCTTACAGATGATTCTTTTTTTGGTTAGATAAATCAAGGTGTTACTATCTTCCAGGAAAGTGACCTCATTTCTCCTTGATGGGCCTAATGGAATGATTTGGATAGATCATGCATAGGGATGAATTCTGAAGACACTTGAACCCAAAGACAGCAAGGATTAAAAGCAGAACTGAACACACTATAACAAAATCATCTTTTGGCCTCTTAGAAAACAGAAAATGTCACCTCATGCACTCTTGTGTGATTTAGCAAAGGTGGTGGATGAAGAAAGCGAAACCCTCCTTCAGTCCCAAGAGTTTAGGTAAAGATTGGGGTTTAAAAATTATTCCAGTTGATGGGTGACTGAACTGAAAGGTCAGCTGCGAAGTTGAGTGTTTCCAGAGCTAAACCTGGGGAGCTTAGAGCTAATTGAAGATCTGTTTAACAAACATTGTTTGCAAGCTCTGTATAGGGTCTCCAGGCCAGAGCAGCTGTGCTTTGGAGACTGGTTTGAAAAGAGGAGGAAAGAAGGAGAAATGAAGGACTTAGGACAGGTACTGCAGGTGCTCCTTATGAACCTCACCAAACAGCAAACAGGAAATCAACAGACGAGTACATTCCAGCAGAAGTTCAAAGTGGAAGTGATTATAGGAAGGCTAGACTGACAGGTTCTGGCAAGCTGGGAGAGCATTGCTAGGAAAGCACTGGTGGCTGCAAAGCTCAAATCTCAGGGACTTACCTCTTTCCTGCTTCCCTCCCCCCTCCCATTTCCTCTCCTCAGGAGCAGTTCTTTTATTTCTTCCATGAGAAATTGTTTGCTGGGATGTATTCACCTCCAGAGGTGGAAAGGAACAGCAACAGGCAGCATTAAGTAGTAGGAGAGAAGTTGAGAATTTAAGTAATCAGGTGAAAAATTTGGGTGTCCAGTGGGGAAAAAGAGTATGCAAGTGAAAAAAAAAATATAACTGAGCAACTGAGCAGTAATTGCAGGTTGGATTCATCCTGGAGGAGATGGCAAGATGTGCAGTGAGGAATCGGAGTTTCACAGGAGTGTGTTTTGCTGTGGATCACTGGGAAGAGGGTGACTTTTACTTGCGCTGGTGTCAATGGTAGCAATGGTCTGGAATGAGATGAAGGTGCAGCAGTGGCACTTCCTCTCACCTCACCCTTCCCTGGAGACATAAGTTGCTCTTTTCAGATGGTTGAGGTCTTGCTAAAGGTCCTGGAATACCTGTAAACACTCCCCCTGCGGTTCTCCGAGCCACAGCTCAGCCTGCAGGGTTGGAAGACATATTCATGGGCTTGATGAAATGGGAAATACACTCTGGGGTTGCAATAAAATGAAACTGTTTCCTGTTCCTGCCTGTAAACATTCCATAGGAAATTGAAGCAGTTTTCACTGGAGACAAGGAAACTACCACCAACCAGGAAAAGTTGCTTTAACTGGGAAAAACTTCTCCTTATGGCAAATGCACTGAAATGTACACTTTTATCCAGGGGTTGGAATTACACCCTTTTCTCAGAGAACAGCTGCATACGCTGGTGGGAATGGTAAAGTTTTGGCCTGAATCCAATTTGATAATACGTACAGAAGGATGCAAGGGTTTTTCTTTTTTTTTCTTTTTTTTTTTTTTTTTTTTTTTTTTTTTTCTTGATCATTTAGCTTTCTTTGAATATAAATTCTTCCAAAACAAAATTTGGTCTCTGGCAGATCAGCCTTGCAAAGGTGCTGAGTACTCTGGCTGTGGTCCAAAAGTGCACTTAAACCCATGCTTAACTCTGAGGACATAATTAGTCTTGCCAATTTCAGTGGGGCTGTTGACATGCTTAAAATTAAGCATGTGACTAAGTCCACTGCTGCAAGAATGCTTAGCCCTTTGTAGGGTTAAGCCCAGCTCTGTGCTGCACAAAAGATCTTTTGTTCAGCCTTGAATGACGAGGACAGGCAATGAAAGGAATAAACACCGTTTTCTAAAATAAACATTGTGCTGATCACAGAGATAGTGCACATGTTATTAACACCAAGGCTGTCATCACATTTTATTAGCAGCATTTTAGCAGCACAAATGAGATGATTCACTCCTCTGAACCATGTCTCCATTATCTCTTTGTACCTGAAATGCCTGGCTGGTTCTGTTCCATGGTAACCCTGCAGCTGTTGGTGTTTGCATGGACCCCTGTGCATCATCAAGCTCTCTGCTCTGAATACACCAAGACAGTCCTGTGAGGAGCAGCTGAAGAAGCTGGGGGCACTCAGCCTGGAGAAAAGGAGGCTCAGAAGGGACATTTTCCACTCTCTACAATTCCCTGACAAGAGGGGGTAGCCAGGTGGGGTTAGGGTCTTCTCCCAGGTAACACGAGACAGGATGAAAGGAAATGGCATGTGGTGCTATGCCCATCCCTGGAGGCGTTCAGGACATGACTGGACGTGGCACTCAGTGCTCTGGTCTAGTTGATAAGGCGGTGCTCAGTCAAAGGATGGACTCGATAATCTTGGAGGTCTTTTCCAGCCTAAACGACTCTGTGATTCTGTGAAATCAGCTCTGAGCAGGCTATTGGGTCTGTCTGGTGCAGACACAAAATGCAGAGGCACTAACTCGCCTTGAGGAACGAAGTGACCCTGGCAGTGTGACAGTCACGTCCCAGTTTTGAGCTTCGCTTATCCCTTCCACAGTGCTCCCACTTCTGGGGCTGTGCAGCTGCAAAAGGGCTGGATCAGATCAGCCCAGGTCTAGATCATGGAATTATAGAATGATTTGCCTTGCAAGGAACCTTAAAGTCCATCTCATTCCCAACCCCTGCCATGGGCAGGGACACCTTCCCAACTATCCCAGGTTGCTCCCAGCCCCCATCCAACCTGGCCTTGGACACTTCCAGGGATGGGGCATTCACAGCTTCTCTGGGCAAGTGTTAGGAGCTGCCCCTCAAGGCAAGGGTATCCCAGGTTCTTGTTAATAGATCCCTTGGGATGGGTTATAGTGAAACAACACTGAATAATTAGTTTTTATAAAAATATACATTCAAGCTTTATTTTAGAACAATTTGTTTGCAATGGGATGCAGGTTTGTAGCCATTTTGGTTATGATTATCTATAGTAATACAGCAATTTAAAAGCATAAAAATAACACTTAAGCACTTCAGCAAGTGGCAGATTGTTTTGAGTCATTACCCATTAACATTCCAGTCTCCCGGAAACCCGTGCCAGGGCCTCACCACCCTCACAGGGAAGAATTCTTTTCTAATATCCAATCTAAACCCACTTTCTGTCAGTCCAAAGCCATTGTTGGAGGCCAGTGCATGCTCAGAAAAAGAGTATGAAAAATGGACAAGGCCACAGTGCTGTTATTTCAGATCCCGGCAAGCTCTGGCACAGGTTCTCCCAAAGCTGGAAGCTTGGACAACTCGAAGCAATGGAGTCCACAGTATTTCCCTGCAGAGGAGGGAAACTCCCTGTTCTCTGCAGGGAGGCCAGTGCAGTGAGGGGCTGGTGGTGTGGCATTTTTCACAGCAGGCCTGCATGGTGCAGCAAAGGGAATGTGAGTGCTCGCAGGCATTTTTCCTCCCTAACATTCCCATTTTTGGTCACACAGTCCCAACAGAAAAGTAGCAAGAGCAGCAGTGGTCAAGTATTAGAGGGAAAGGTGGTGGGAGGAATAGCTTTTGCATGTTGTTGAGCTGTAATTATTGAGGTTTGTAGAACTGAGTCACTGAATTATTCATGTTGATAAGTAAAACGAAGCACTATTAAAACACAATTAAGAAAAAAAAGCCTGAAGCTTTTAGTCTTCCCCTATTTACTCTTTATCCATTTATCCATTCCAGATATTCTAAGCCTTAGCACTCTCTCCTTTTTGGCCTTAGTTTTTAGTTTCCAGGGCATGGTTGCTTTTTATTTCTTTAGGTCTCTTAAATTTTGTTTCCTTCTTGGTCCTAACTACTTTTTAATGGTATTTCTATAGTTTTACTTCTTCCATTTGAGAACTGCACAATTGCAATTTTGAGAATTACACATTCCAAACGTGGGGAAAATGATGGAAAACCAGCAGATTTCAGAAGACAAATCTAAATTTCAGTGGCCTGACCAGCTGTCACTTCCTAGAGAAAGCCTTTCAAACAGAACAATTTTGGGTTTGAGAGCTGCAGAATCATCTATGAAGTTGTCCAACACAATCTTCACACTGAAAAGGACTCCAACAGGTCTTTGAGAATATATTTTCATTTCCACAGGGTCTGATGCAATCCTTACGCTGTCTGCAGGCAAAGTCTGCAGCTAATTTCTCCTCGTGATTCACCAGAGTACAGCATCCTGGAGAGCACAGAGAAAGGCACAGAGAATCTGTTCTGGCAGGTTAAAAGATTAATTTCAGAATACTAAAAATAACCTCTATAATTCCATCCCATCTTACTTCCAAGGACCTGACATTTGGCAAATTTTAATGAAGTGAACCTTGCAACACCTCTCTGAGGTTGATGTAAATATCATCCCCATTGACAGGTAAATGAAATTATAGCCCAGATGAAGACAAAGGCCTGGATTCAGGAAGCATCCCATACAGACATGCATCCTCTCTTACAGGCGCTGCTGGCAGCATCAGGGGACATTTTTTTCTAAAATAATTAAATCCAATCTGGAAGTCATTGCCCAGACACAAAAGCTCATTTTTGGCTTCAGGAAATGAGTAGACATTATTCATGAACAGCTCTGGAAACAGTTCTTCCTCACTCACAAACAGGCAGAGTCCTCTGGAAGAAACTGAAAGCAAGAACAGTTATGAAAGAACATTGTTTTTTTGAATATTCAAAATGTTTCTCCTTCTAGACGGAAATGAAAGCACACAGAAAATTCTGAAGTTCAGAAGAAAATGGAATTTCAGATAATTTTCCTTCTGAAAACCCTTGGTGATTTATATTCTTAACTGTTAGTTTTGTTTTGTAATTGTAGAAATAAGTTTGCAACAGAAAATGAAACTTTTTTTTCCAGGAAGTGAAAAATATTTGACTTAACCTGAACAAAATAAAGCAAAGTAAATCCCTTGAAATTAATATATTAGTTGTTTTCTTTTTTCTTTTCTTATGGGAACAAAAATGTGTCCGTTGAGTCCAAAAGATTTTGTCTCCAAATTTCTCTTTCTGTGTCCTTCAAACTCTGGGAAAAAAATGTGTGAAACATCTTTTCGTTATTCCTGGCAGCCTCAGATGGTTTTAAAAATCCTTTTTATTTATTTATTTATTTATTTTTATTTGATAAGATTTATTAAGCTTATTATACATCATTATCTAGTTGTTTAGAATATAATCAGTGGGGTGAAAAAACTTAAGGGGATGGAAAGACAAGAGATGGTGAAACTGAGATCGATTTCCCCCACGTTTAGCTGTCCTCACTAAGTTTAATCTCTCAGATGGGAGAGATGAATCACTCCCTTGAGGTGCTTGAGCGAGAGCCCCACATGAGCAGCTTGAGCCAAACATCCAATTTTCAGAGAGCTGATACTCCGTAGGACTATTCCTGCCCCAGTTCCTGCCTCTCCTCTTCCAGCTGGAATTGACAGCTCCAAAGGACTGTCAGCCCCATGGAGCTCCAGTTCCCAGCCCAGCCAGATTGAAAGTGATTTGCTTGTTTAATAATAGCAAAGAAATAAATACCAGTTTACATGAATTATTGTGCTGTTTATTCATAACTCATGTCTTGAATAAGGATGGGTTGGTTGTAAATTTAACTTGGATGCAAGAACAGCAAAAATCCAGGGTGGAAGACCACTAAGCTCAGCATCCTGGCCCATGGAAATCTAAACATCACATTCCATGGAAAACAGGTGAGAATCAAGTAAATCTCAAGTGACACTCCCCCAGGATACTCTTCCAGTCTCCAATAACCAGCTTGAGGATTACCTGAGATAAAGGTGATACCTCAGAGGTGTTCACGTTTCGGCTGCCTGCATGGGTTTGATTCTGTGAAAATAAATCCTGGCAGGAATACAGCATTCCTTGCAGCCTGCATCACCAATACCATGAGGGGGAGAACCTAAGGGATAGCTGGCGTTCCTGCAGATCTGTCTTGGCTAATTGAGACATCACTCACTTGCCACGTGTGACCAGTGTACTTTGTGCAATATGGATTTCAACACAGGATAATTCAATTTCTCACTTTACCTGACCACATGTTGATGTAACTGTTAGGAGCTGAGTCGACAAAAGATACCTTGAGTTGGTAGTTAAAGGTCAATTATGTGGAGTAGGAGGAATTTGTAGTTCAAGCACTCACAGAAAAATGAGTAAACCAAAGTGGTGCTTCAAGAGAGCAAAACCAGGGCTTGATTTTTGTGTGAGTGCTTGAACACACATGCACCTTTGGATGCACACAAAAGGATTGAAGCATTGAAGTAAAAACACAGAAATGGTGTTCCTTTGTGGAAAATGGGGCCTTTGGATGTCTCTACTTGAAAGAAATGCATGATTCCTAGCTTGGACTACAAACTCATTACTTAAGGTTCTCTAAAAGATTTGAGAAAAGTTTAGGTGTAGAGAATTGTAATGGCAGTGTTAAGGTGATGAGAAAGAAGCACTACAAGATCAGAGGAGAAGGAAAGGGACGAACAGATTAAAAATAACAAAACCAAAACAAAACAAAAAACAAAAGCAAGACAAAACAAAAAACAAACAAACAAAACCAACCAATCAAACAAAAAGCACAAAACAAAACCGAACAAAACAAACACACAAACCCGAACCAAACCCCCAAACAAACAGTGGTTGTGGTAGTGCCTTGTACTAAGGTTCTTTTTCTTTTCCTTCAGGAAAAAAGATCCTGACCTGCTTAAATTACTGGGTGGAACAGAAGTTGGCTACCTCACGCTACTCTGTGCAGGCAAGTCTCTTTTTTCAGGGGCTGCACTTCAGCACATGCTCAAGGCCAGCTTCCGTTGCCACCTAAATATTTTGAATTCAGCCATATGCAGAAGCACATTCTTCAGTTACAATCTCAGGCATATACTTCGAGAAAAAAAAAGCAGTAAAAAAAAAATCACTTTGTCATTGAAGTCAGCAATTTTGACTCTGCTCAGAATGTGGGACTGACTGGTGTAAGCTGCCATTTAATGTAGCATGTTTTCAGAGTAGAAGCACATTTTATTATGTCCAAATCTATCACGTGAGGCCAAATTAATCTCTGGCACACAAGAGGGATGACTCTGACCATCAAAATGTAGCATCAAAATTTTATTTAGCTCTGGGAAAACCAAATAAATTGGTATTTTTTAATTTTACGGAATTAATGTATGAGTGACATAAGCAAAGTATAGACAAAATGGGACCATAAACTATTAAAAATAAGTAAATATCAGTTATACTAACGATAGACTTTCTGTTGTTCATTTGTCTACTAGCTACCTGGAATATAATCTTGGTGTAAATGTGTCCTGACTCCAGGGTTATATTTGTTACTTTGACAAATCCTTTTTTAATCAATAAATATGAAGGTTAAATGGAGATTAAGGTTTTGAGCAATGCAAACATAAAAAAGGCCTTGATTTAGGAAATCATTTAAGCATGTATGGATGCAGTCTTGCTTGGAAGAACACACTGGGCTTCTCTGGATTTAATCCAAGCATAAATCCAGCAAAGCATATGCTTTAAAAACCTTGTCCTGGCTGGACATGTGTTTTGGGTGAAATCAGCAGCATTTACATTAAATTTAGTTCAGAGAGCAGATCCAACTAAAAGGAAGAGGAACACTTGAAAGAGTTATCTGCAATTTTAACAAAGTTACGAGAGTTTAATTTAAAGTTATATTGTTCCCATGCCTTGTAAATTGGCCTGTCTTTGAGTATGTCTGTAATAATTTGCTGGGATAAATTGTAAATGCCTTTCATGTTTGAGGTATTAAGAACACTCTGCTTATTTGGGAGGTTAATTTTGCAGGGAAATAGTTGGATAGAAAATGTGTTATTTTGCATTCAGAAAATACAAACCAGATCCCCGATGTATTGAAGGCATTTGGACCAGGCCCTGCCATGAGCTACAGTGGGATAGATGGAGACTCCATGAGAGCAGGGAACAACCTCAAAACGTCCATACATCTGGTGCCTGGTAGGATCTGAAACCAAGCAGATTGAGCAAATGAATTTATTATTTATTTAATATGAGCTTGGACAGACTGAAATCATATCCATCCTTGTGCTGCTTGTGGACAGAGGGATTGCACTGACCATGAAGCCACAAAACAAGGCAGGATGTTGATTACCAGTCATGGCAGAAAGCTCCAAAGCTGAAATATGTCAAACAGAAAATGCAGTCATTGGTAATCTTGAAATAAAGAGTTTGGACACAGTCCACCAGAGCATCTTTGTGGGACTAATCACTGGGGCTGTGGTAATGCCAGAGTTTGTTGAGATGAAATTTATGGATAACTGTCTATTAAAAGTACCGAGTCATAATGAATTCTTTCAGAATTTATCACAATAGCATTAATTAGAATACATTTTGTGGGCATTAGTGAAGCTCTCACAAGTACTTTCCAGATGTTTGATCATAATTTAGCATTAGTCAGGCATGAGTTAATGGACACCAAAGGCTTTATCCCCTTAAAAATCCCTTCTTGTTTGGTGAGTCCCACTGCTATTATATCATTTCATATTCATTTTCATGACACTAATCGTGTGGTATTGATTCAGATATTGCACATTACCATTGGGACTCCATTTTAATTCAGTGTTAGTGCAGCAATAAGATGTAAAACAAAAGTGTTCGTATTTTAAGTTAAAAGTCAAACTGAAACATTTCCATTTGGTGGAATTCTGCTGCCCTCATTGAGTCAAGAAGTCAACCCAGATCTTTCTTAAGGGTGCAGATTTGTAAGCAAATGTCACAACACCTTTTATTTTAGCAGTCAAAAGGATTTCTGAAGTATTTAGAGGGCCTAAAATGTGACAAGGCTCTCTGCAAAAGTAAGGACCTTTACTTTGCTACCAAAAAGTCACTGGGATATTTGACTTTGATTTCAGTGGCTACAAAACCAAGTCCAAAGAATTTGCCACTTGTTGCAATATTGAAATATTGCCAACAAATATTGAAAGGGTGTTGTTTCACCAAGGGTAGACTACATTTAGACTTCTCTCTACAATTAAGCCATAAAGCAAATGTCCCAAGAGGAGAGAAAAAAGCTCTTAATTTCCCCATCCTTTATACCTGTGTGTCTCCTGCCATGGCATTAGCATGCCATATAAGCAAAGGACAGAACCCTTGTTCTGAGCATAAAAATGTCCCATTACAGTGAAATTTCCACACATGTGGCTTTTAGGATAGTGTCCTTCTGATTTCTTTTCCCTGAGTCTAGTGTTGTCCCACAAAAATCTGTTAAAATACAGCTATACACTTCAAATGTCTGTTCATGTATATTACTCGAGACTTTTCCTGTTCATGCCAGTCTGCTAAAACTTATGTTCATTGGGGCTTGTACATCTTGTATTTTTAAGAAAAATGAGGTTTGGTCACTCTAATTAGACTGTAAGGAAGATATTCTTAAAAAACAAATAGTCTTTTGCTGAGCTGTGGCCATGGTTATTCAGAAGAGCATAAATTAAATACACTTTTCCCCCATTCTTTGTGGCTGTGAGATACCCCTGTTTCACTGCTTTTATTAAGGAGTGAAACAAATAATCATTTTGAAGATGCTGTGAACAGTGTGGAGAAGGGAACAAGTCTTTTACACAGTCCAGTATTAAATTTGTTCACTTAGAGTTTCCTCCTAACTGGCAGCAGTGCTCAAGATGATTAGACACTCAAAATGCTGAGGAACAGAGGTGTATCCAGATCCATGTATTTTAAATCCATTCAAATGGTACATCCAGAAAGCACACCCCTACTTTTTAGGAACCTATTGTTTGTCTGAGGCAGAGAGAAAAAACAGGATAGAGAGAGGATACAGAAGACAAGATATGGAAGTCAAAGAGAAATGGGAAAGAAAAAACTGCTTCTGTGCGCATGACAGGGACAGAATTCTGCACAAAATCTCCTTCTGCGAGTGGGACAAGGACAAAATTCTGCCTGGAATGTTTCCAAAGTTGTTTCCAAAACCATCAGTTTTAATAAAAAAGTGGAATCTGGACCGTGGGTCGTTTCTCTTCTGGGACAGGGGGCTCAGTCTAAGACTGCACATGCAAACAATGCTGAGCAGAGAAAGAAATCAGGCAGTTGCTGGGTGCCACATCTCTCTAGGTTCCCTCAGGTCATCTCCACGTCTCTGCTAATGAAGATAACCTGACATGTTCGTGCACCCTGGAACTCGTTGTGGAATTCCATGGTGATCCATCTCCACTTGTGCTTCCTGAATCAGTCACAGCTACTGAGATCAGATGTCACAGCATGGGGAGACCTCTCATTTGTGCCTCTCAAACCTTCTGTGAGCAGTGCAGAGCAAAGCCTAGCAAGTAGCAGAGCGTCTTAACACCTCCCAGGAACAAAACTGCTGTAGCTCTGATTCACAGAGCAGAGTGAGGGTCTGAAATGAGTTATTACTGTTAAAAGCTTTAGAAAGCATTTCTTAGATGTATCTTCCCAAGAATGTTGACAGCTTTGCAGCAACTGCAAAATCTGATATTTCATAGCCCAAACCCATGAAAATTTCAGAATATAAGAACATAAAAATTTTGCTTGAAGTATTCAATATAGTCTCCACAACATTCTTCTTCAGACATGCTTATGCTTTTAAACTCAAGTGCTGGGTTTGTGTCCTTGGTATTCCTAAAGATTTCAGCTTTTCTTGGAGGCTTGAAAACCTCCGGAGGTTTTTATGTTAAATTTATGTATATGAGTTCAGCACTCTCACAAACAGTTTGATAACAGAGTTGCATGAAAACTGTCTGAACTGCACCCCTTAGCCAGCCAGAGCAGCTCTCTTTTCTACTGCTGGCCAGTGCCAAATCTACAGAAAGATACAGATAAAATCCTACAGAGGAGGCTGTCTGTATAGGAATTCAGTGCCAGCTGGGAATGCTTTGTGTTGCTGCTGTTTTATCCTTCAGGGCTGCTCCTGTAGCTTAGCAAGAGCAAATAATGATGAACATTAATTAAAGTCTTTATAGCTACCTGGCTGGTAGATACAGATTGATCTTTTGCACTAAGGTTAGCTATGGGAAACTTTTCTTGAACCTCTGAAAAGGCAGCCTGAAATATAAGTCAAGTCTGTGATGGGTATAGATAAAAGGCATGGTTAGAAAACTTTAGGCATGCCTTGGCCATTTGCTTAGGGTGTTCTTACCCTGCTAACATTGGGAAACCCTGGTTTTCGAGGCCACATGGTGAGCCACTGGTTTGCTGTGGCAGTGTGCCATGAATTTCACAGGGCACAGGATTGTGTCCAGATGGGTCTGGAATATCCCCAGTGAGGAAGCTCCACACCCTCTCTGGTCTCTGTTCAGTGCTCGGTCACTGTCCAGAGAAGAAGTTCTGCCTCCTGTCCAGGTGGAACTTCCTGGGCTCAGTCCCTGCCCGTGGCTCTGGTGCCATTGCTGGGCCCCACGGAGCAGAGCCTGGGCCCTGCTCTGAGCCCTCCCTGCACACAGGGACACACAGGGCTGAGGGCCCCTCTACTTCTGAGTCTTCTGCAGTCCTTTCTTGGAGTGTTGTCATTTGACAAGAAACTTACTCCGGGCATTGGAACATCTCCAACAAAATATTCTTCAGCATTTAAGCTCCAAACATAAGAATTGAAAATAAACCTTGTAATCCTCACCCAAACATAGCAGCGAGCAAGGGCCTTACCAGACACTGATCTTTGCTAGAAGTCTCGGGTTTCTTTCACCACAATCTCAGTGCGCACAAAGCTTTCTATTCTGTTGAGGACATAGAGCTCGGCAGGCGGGTGGACTCAGCATTTATTTTACCACCCCAGTCCATCACCAACATGCAGGACTGGCTTCCTCAAGCTTTACTATTTGATGAGTAGTTTAGCAGCAAGGATCTTGTACAACATTTGTTATTAATGAATTTCAAACCAAACCACGTCTGTTTCTGTATTATGTTCTCTAATTGTCTCAATCTTAGTGTGGTTTAGACTGGGAAAGCAGTTCCACATGGCAGCTGAGAACAGAGCAGCACAGACTGTTCTGCTTGGCAACATCTGGGAGCTCAGAATTACATTATCTAAAGAGGAAACAGTTCAAACCTATTTATGGTTAGGCTTGTGGCACTATAACATCATGTTGGGCTTCCCAGAGCCATGAAAATTTTTATTCAGATACTTTCAGTACAAGCTGCTTGAGGTCCTTATTTGTTTTAGAAGGAGTCAGTCTTGGATCCTCCTGGGTAGAGACAGACACTTGTCCCATGTTGTCACAAGAGAGTGTCACTCAGAGAATGTACTGTTGTGTTCAGCTCACTGAAGAAAGAGTTTGGGATTGTCCTGAAATGATGCAGTGATTTTGGAAAAGCTTTTCAGAAAATTTTTATAAGAAGAAACTGTTTGGGTTTCTCAAGTGGAGCAAGGATCTTTATCCCCTTTTGTGAGAACACCATTTTGGATGTGAGGGATCTTTTAGATGTGGACTGGTTACCCTTCTCCTATTCCACACCTAAGGCCATCACCACATTAAGGATGTTCTGGCTTAGTGTGGTGGGAGAAGGTTCCTTTTGCTGGATGCTGTTGATAAAAGGATCATTGCCTGTCTTAGGTTGCAATGCAAGATGTAACAAAAAGTCTC
Source organism: Picathartes gymnocephalus (assembly GCA_013390045.1). Classification (NCBI taxonomy): domain Eukaryota; kingdom Metazoa; phylum Chordata; class Aves; order Passeriformes; family Picathartidae; genus Picathartes; species Picathartes gymnocephalus. The sequence goes on from WEKY01001348.1 coordinate 18,020, forward strand.
TATTTTATTACTATCTGTTAAAACCCAGTGGGGCAGTGTTCTTTATCTCTCCCACACCCATCCTTCCCTCCAGGGAGATACCTTCTGTTAATGAGCCATTGAATCTCACTGCATAACTGATAAAATTACATCATTCCATTGGGAGATGCTCCACTCAGGGGGGAGGAGCCAAGCATCCCTACCTGGATACAATGTGAGACTCAGAAGACCACAGGCAGCCTTTCCCACGGGATTCCCAGAGGGAGAGCGGACCCTTCTACGCTACCACTGGACCTTCAGAGGAAAACTCCACCCTTCTACAGGATCACTGCTTCAACAAAACCATATCTGTCACTCCAGGAGGACTGCAGCCACCATCTGATTGGGCTGCTACCAACACCCTGACTGACAGGGTGTCAGGTCATATAGACTCTGTCAGTGTTTTGTACTACTGCATTTTATTTTCATTTTCCTATTAAAAGAACTGTTATTCCTACTCTCATATCTTTGCCTGAGAGCCCCTTAATTTCAAATTTATAATAATTTGGAGGGAGGGGGTTTACATTTCCCACTTCAAGGAAGTCTGCTTTCCTTAGCAGACACCTGTCTTTTCAAACCAAGACACTGCCCAAGACCAGGGCTGTCAAGACAAGGGAAAGAGCAGCTTGATGCTCTCTCTGCAGTGATTGGGATACTCACCTGGAAACGGGAATGCCCAGATTCTTGTCCCTCTGCCAGTGATCACTTCAGTCTGTTGTGGAAATTAGTTGATTCAAAGGGGAGACTGAAAAGCTGTCTAGCTCTGGCACAGAGTTTGAAGGCCAGGGCATTCTGGGACCTGGGGATTTGACACTTCTCCATGGGAGAAGGCAGTGAATCTAAATCTCTGGTACTTTGGGTAAGCAGCTTAAGCACTGGGTTAGGTAGAAAGAGTGGCATTTCTTTGCAATTTTTCACTGTTACCTAATGAACCTTTTCATTTCCAGTACTTTGCTTTTATTAGAATTGTCAGCAATGAAAACAAAAATATTTCCATTGACTCATAATGACTTTTTTTCACAGAATATGCTGAGTAGGAAGGGATTTGCTTCTCTAACAGAAAAAAAGAAGAAATCACTTATGTTCAAGGCTAAATGTTTTGTTTGTTTGGACTAAGAACTGAAAAGTTCATTATTTGCACAAAGTATTAACTGAGGGTAAGTGCTTAATGGGTTTCATAAAGATTTGAATATCATGTAGAGAGAAAGGAAATTCTAAATGCTTTGGAGGATTGGATCAGAATCTGAAAGATCTTGAAAGATTGGCGAACCAGTCCAAGATAAACAAAAACATTCTCAGTAAAGCCAAGCACAAAGTGATACAAATAAGAAGGAGTGAATACAACTAAAGCAGGAGATAATTCCCAGGCAGAAGTGCTACCAAAAAAATGGGGATAACTCTGAGTGGCAGAGCATCAATGACATGGAGCTGTGACAGCAAGAAGAAAAGATAAATCTCACTGAATGATGCATTCAGAGGTCCTTAATTGACAGAAGGGCTAAGATTGAGTCCCCCTTCCTTTAGAGCAGATAATTAGGTTATCTACACATTATAGAAGGGGGTAAGGGGTGTTTTTCTTTCTCCACAATCAAGTGTGGCTGCAGAAGGGGTTGTTGAAGTTCTCACACTCCTTTATTTCTTTAATGTTATTTCTCAAGGCGTCCAGAGTCAATGTTGGTAAGAAATGGAAATATCCTGGAGGGCCCTGTTTGCTCATCACCACACATGCACATCCTTCCTGGGTCTTCCAACCCCGTGTAAGAGGTGCACAAGGAGATGAAGCTTTGCTTTCAAACTACCCACAACTGCAATTCCAGCCACCAAACTGCAAAATTGTCCTGGGGCTAGTGCTGCCATGGCATGGCATGAAATCCATGCCATCACTCCAAGGAGTTGTGGAGATCAGAAGAGATTTGTCAGTGAACAGCCCACAGATGGGAGGAACAGGGCATCTGACCACTGCAAATAGACTCAGTCAGGGTTGGTGGAGTAAGAATGAAGAAAACCATTTAGATCCCCACCAGTCTAAGAGATATTTTTTCCTATTTTTTGGTATTACTAGCACACTGCTGCTTCTGTTTCCTATTACTTTGTGTTCCCTTAATATCACTTGAACAGTTCAAAGGGCCCATAAAACGAGTGTCAATAACATTTATGCATTCTTAATCATGGCTTTATGTGTTCAGAGTGCCTAAAAGGGCTGGGGGATAAATAAGAAGGCCCAAGGTGTGAAATTAAACTCTGAAGTGGGGAAAAGAAAATATATGTGCCAGGTTTATGGCCTCCACAAATGGAAAGGAATTGGTCAGGATATGAATCTTCTAAATTTGGTACCAGGAATATATTGGGGTGGGGGTGGGGAAAGGGTGCTGAATTATCCCACAATTTTATCTGCTCTCCCCTTTTCAACATAAGAATTGCCAGGACTACATTACAGCTGGGAGGTCTTGGCAAAAGTGACCCAAGAAACTCATCTTTGGATTTCCTCACTGGGCATCAGGTGTTTTTCATGTTCAGCAACAAGACTTTCTTAGTCCAGGCCACAAGAGGACACAGATAGTCTGAAAACTTTCCTCTAAGCAAAACCCATGAAGTAATTTGAGTTACAACCTAGAGGAAAATAAACCCTCTTAAAACTCAATGGCTTTCTCCTGTACTGGGATCAGGCCTGCCAAGATTTCTGCCCATTAAGGCTTTTAATGGGCAGTTTCTAAAGTCCTGAAAATAGGGATTTTCAAAGGAATACTGTCCCAGATGGAACAGCAGCAGTGTAAATGAGGCTGCAATAACACTGCTGGGTCCCATAAACAAGCAGGAAAGCATTCACCTGGAATTTGTGTTTGGCATCACATGCCTCCCTCACTCGTCACATCTTTCAACGTTTTGTGCTCAGTGCAAAGAGAATAACTTTGCTTCTTGGGCATCTCTAAAATTTTCTCTGCCTGTTATCCTGGTGGCTTTCCTCAACTTTCCCAAAGACAAATGGGCACAATCTTTTTATTATTATTTGCTACAAATTGTAATTTTTTCAGCTGGAGCAAATTTTGGGTATTATAAAACTAAACAGATCTAAGTATATCAAAATGAGACCTCAAGAAGTGAACACAATTTGTTGCAGAGTGTGTGTTGCTCAATTCTGAAGGAGGTAAGCTGAACTAGAAAACATTCCAGATTTCAAAATACCTTTTATTGCTGTGATCTGGTTTAGCATCAAGGATTTTGGACACTGTGAATAGAGCATGCTGACAGATGGAGGAACTCTGTACTGTGCTAATGTTTACCTCAGGCTAATGGGGGAGGAAGAACTCACCTGACAGGGATGCAAATGCATGCCCTGCATAGCCATTCCTGTGGCCCACACGCGATATCAGTGTCATTTAGTGTGGGATTAATTAGTCACGAAGTGGCTTTGAGATTAAGCGTTTGTCAAGAGTAACAAAGGGACTGGACACTTATATAATGAATCATATGAAGATCAACAGCTACAGTTACATCAGGAAGAAGTAGGGGAAAGAAAAATACGTCCAAGAGTTACTGGAAGGAAAAACAAAGCCTGATGATTTAGAGTATAATCACCCCTCCAAATGAGGCATAAAGGAAGAAATTACCATTTGGTCATCAAGTTCAATTAGCAGCTTCCTGAAAATCAGCTGCCTAGTGTAGGGCACGACAAAAGAAAGAATACAGGGACGGCTGTGCTGGTGATCCAACATGGTATGGCTCCTGTGCCATGATTGCTGAACCTACTGCTCCTGTGCCATGCTTACTGACCCTTTTCAGGTGCCACTGTGGGGACAGAAATTAGACTCTGCAGACTGCTCCTACCATGGGACAATGCAATGTCTAGCCAGGGTTTGGCTTTGCACTTCCAGAGGAGATTGTAGCAAGGTAGAAGTTGGTCTCTTCTCCAAGGCAAGTAGTGACAGGACAAGAGGAAATGGCCTCAGGATGCACAAGGGGAGGTGTCCTAGGGTGACTTTATGATGCTTGTATCCCCAGTCGTCCGTTCTGCTTATGCTGGATGTAGAGTTCTGTGCTTGTGGAACTGGAGGGAGGAAGCAAGGCGGGGGAGAAGCAGCGCTCAGTTCATCTGCAGAAACTGCACCCTACTCCCCCGGAATTCCTTTTCTAATGGACTGTGTTGTCTGCAGTACGGACAGAGAGAGAGACAAGGCTCGCGGTGCTCTCTTGGAGCTCTCGGCTTTTGGCAGAGGAAGAGAGGGAATTTTTCTTTGCTTTTTTCGCTGATTTTTTCTCATTGGCTGAAAGAAGAAGAGCTTTACTGGAATTGTGGTTTTTTCTTCCTGGGACTATTCATCACCTCCTGGGTCCAGGACATCAGGACAATTGCCTGGGGTCCCCCCAAACTGCACACGGGGCCTGAGCACCTGGCCCGAGCCCTGGAGAGACTGACGCTGACTGAGCCACACCCACAACAGGACTTTTTTTGACTGTCGGCTCTTCAAAGCAACAAAAGGTTCTATTGCTTAATATTGTTCACTTTTCTATGCTTATGAATACTTTTCCGGCTAAGTAAAGTTTTTTCCACTTTTCTCTAAGGAGATTTGCTTTTTTTTCCAAACCGGCTGAGGGGAGGGTCTGCTGAAGCTGGCTGGTTAGAGGAGATCCCTTCTAGGGTTTCCTCCCAAATTTGCCCTAAACCAGAACAGGAGGTTCAAGCTGGACATAAGGAGTAGTTTCTTCATGGAAAGGTTTGTGAAACATTGGAAGAGGCTGCCCAGGGCGATGTTGGAGTCCCCATCCCTGGAAGGACTGGATGTGGCACTCAGTGCTCTGGTCTGGTTGATTGGTCACTGGGGATTGGTCACGGGTTGGACTCGATGATCTCAGAAGTCTTTTCCAACCTCAGTGATTCTGTGATTCTCTCATAAGCAATTTGCAAAGAAAACAAGAAACTTATCTCCAGGGTGAGGAAACTTACCTATAAAAAGGTATCCCCACAAAACCTGTGCACACAGGAGCCCCAGGACCCCGGGCAGCCCATCAGCTGGATCAACACTGGAGCCAGGACTGGTGATCTTGCCTTTTCCCTTTCTTCCTTTATTTCTCTTTCTCCCTCTTTGATCCATCTCTCTCACTCTTTTCCCTTCCACCCCACCCCTTTGTTCCAATCCCACCACCATGTGCTTGTACTTGGAGATCAGGGACAAACTCACACAGATTTCCATGGCAGGTGCGTGATTTACCCACAAAGCTTTATATGCTTTCTCAGTCAGTCTGACTTTTGTAATTCGTTTTGACCAGGAGCATCTGTGGATCTTGGGAGCTCCCTTCCACTTTGCAGAGGACACCACAGTGAGTCCTTGCTTAGTTTGAAGCACCTCCTCCTGAATGCTCCTCCTCCACTAACTAAAATGTCATTCAGACCCCACTCGGGATGCTTTGTTTGTCCTCTTATTCCTATTTAAGAGGAGAAAAGTCTTTTTACTGTCCTACTGCACCTCTTCGTTAACATGAAAATGGAGGGACAGCACTGTAGCAGACATCTACATTTTAATTTTTGGGTTTTTTATAATATGCGCCACACACATTGCCTCTGTCTATCTAAAGTTTTGGTTTACTTTCATGTATTTATGAATTTTCTTAAATTTCCCTTAGTGCCAAATGTATTCGCCAAAACAATGAACAGAAAAATTATTGTAATCATTCCATCTTCTTTACAAAAACAGTTTTTCAGGGCATTTTTGAGTATATTAGATTATGGTCTCTAGAAGTAACAGAGAAGGTAAAGAAAAAGTTGAAGGAATTTTAAGAATCACAAGACAAATATAAAATCAGCCACAAACTCAACAAGATGAAGGCTGGAAGGAAAACAGTGCCTTTAAGCTTAGTTTCCTTTTACTGTTAGAGAATCCATCTTGGGAACTTGAGAAAGTATACTTTACAGGGATACTCAAAAAAAACACATTAAGAACAATTATTTTTATTTTGACAAAGAATTCAAAAAAGTTTCAAAGGAACCTCATTAGAACTATAACTATTAACTGGAAAAAATTCAGTGTTAAAGGCTTTCCCTGTAGGAATATGTCACTGAAATATTTTTCCTCATGCTTTCTGTGAAAAGGAAGACCTCACATCTAGAAACATTGGTTAATGAAACAATAGTAGCAAGTTTCAGTGTTGCAAACTGAGCAAATTTAATTTCTTGTTTAATAGGGAACATTATTTCCTACAAGCACCACAGTACAGTTTGTAAGATTCTTATTTTTTAATGCACAGATGCACCAGGTGGGATTTTCTTCTCCTTATATAAGAATGCATTTAGGGTTGTCTACTCCAGACTTGTTTATAATTAATAATTAATAATTCTGGGCATTGTTAATCTTATGTCTTCCATTTCTCCAAATGAAAAAGTATGTGCACACCAAATATGTATTTAGTTTTGAGCTGCCAGCATCTATGTTTGCACAAAATCTTGAGAGAAAATACTCATATTTGCCTTTGTGATACGCAGGGCAAGAGTTGGAGTGCATGACATATTTTCATGTGCAAATGAAAGCACGTGCAGTGGCCTAAGGGACAGTGAGATAAACTGGAAAACTAAAGTACAACAGCTATAACAATCAATGAGGAGAGGGTAGGAAATGACAGCCCACTCTTTCTTCTTCAGGGAGAAAAGGGAAAGGAAACAACCTTCCAAAAGGCTTCCTGAGGACGAAAGAGAGAAATTTCTGGGCTGTATTCAAGGCCCTGCGGGCAGCAGGGGAGGGGGGGATTCTGCCCCTCTGCCCCGCTCTGCTGAGACCCCCCTGCAGGGCTGCATCCAGCCCGGGGCCCAGCGCAGGAAGGACAGGGAGCTGCTGGAGCCAGGTCAGAGCAGGGACACCAAGGGGATCAGAGGGATGGAGCAGCTCTGCTGGGAGAAAAGGCTGAGGGAATTGGGATTGTTCAGCCTGGAGAGGAGAAGGCTCTGGGGTGACCTCATTGTGGCCTCGCAGTGCCTGAAGGGAGCCCACAGCAAAGATGGAGAGAGACTCTTGACAAGGGCCTGGAGTGACAGGACAAGGGACAATGGCTTCACACTGACAGAGAGCAGGGTTAGATTGGATATTGGGAAGAAATTTTTCCCTGTGAGGGTGGGGGGGCCCTGGCAGAGGTTCCCCAGAGAAGCTGTGGCTGCCCCATCCCTGGCAGTGCCCAAGACCAGGTTGGATGGGGCTTGGAGCAACCTGGAATAGTGGAAAATGTCCCTGCCCACAGCCACCTCCTCAGATGACACATCTGTAAACAAGGGCAATGTTCGTCACTCTACATTTTTGGACCATGAAAATTATGCTGGGTCTTTTTTCAGAATATACGTATTTCTAGGTTTCAGAATGCACACGAGTTATGCTTGTGGCCTACAAGGTTGAGGAGGAATTGGCAGGAAGCAATACAATCCCATAATAAGCAGTATTGTATCATAACTCTGGAAAGTAGCAATACGTTTCGAAAATGTTAAGAATTTTGCAAGTGGGTATGAAGATTAATTTTAGTATTTTGTTCTTTTATTCAAGAATGCACTAAGATTACAGATCTCTTGATTTCTAGAGAAGACAATGTTTAGTGGTTTTGGAGCAACCCACTTAAGTGAGTTTAGTTTTAAGCCAAAGGAAACGTTCCCTTATTTACACCCAGTTGACCTCTTCTTGTAAATGCGGACATTTACAAATGGACAAAGGGGATAAATTTGTTGTGTGGCTGCTTTATCTAAATCCAGCCATCACATAACTGTGTCTTCCACAGGAATCCATCCAGCCTGCACAGCTAAGATGTGATAACCCACAGGAGGTAAAACCCTTGATGGGACAGAGTAAAGTGGAGCTTCAGGAGGCAACCTCAAGCTTGAGAACCACAAATGACTTTGTTGCGGTTTAACTCCACACAGCCACTCACTCTCCCCTACTCCACTGGGAAGGACAAAACCTGGAATTGGCAGGGTGAAAGCCAGAAAACTCATGAGTTGAGATAAGGACAGTTTAATAGGGAAAGCAAAAGCCAGGCAAACCAGCAAAGCAAAACAAGGAATTAATTCACCCCTTCCCATGGCAGGTAGGTGTTCAGCCATCCCCAGGAGAACAGGGCTCCATCACACACACCTGGGAAAAAAAATGCCATCACTTCAAACATCCCCCACTTCCTTCTTCTACCCCTACCTTTATAAGCTGAGCATGATGCCAAAGGGTCTGGAATGTCCTGGCTGTGTCCCCTCACAAATCCTTGTGCACCCTCCTCATTGATGGGGTGGGGTGAGAAGCAGAAAAGGCCTCGATGCTGTGTGATCACTGCTCAGCAAGAACTAAAACATCCCAGTGTTACCCACCCTGCTCTCAGCACAAATCCAAAACACAGCTCCATGCCAGCGACTGTGAGGGAAATTAACTCTATCCCAGACAAAACCAGCACATCCTTCATCTGTGGGTTTCCACATGCCTGCTAATAACAGCTGTGAAACTCTCCTGTGCCATGTCCATGGTACTTGCATTGAAAGCCAATTTAAACTGCAGGAATTGAAATGGACCCACAAGGATTTGGGTATTATGCCATATAATAAGCACTGATAACAGAATACAAGCAGTTGCACTAATTGCCAGGCCTTTTTCAGACTCATACAGTATCCACAAAATTCACACTTCCATTGCAATGCAGTCTCATGGCAAGTCCCTGAACTTTTGGCAGAATATACCAACCTATCTCTTTATGTTCTTCATTTTCAGGATAATCCTCTTAAAATTTCCTTTTGCAAGTGATTTTATTTTTTCATGGATTGTACATATTTTAGTGGTGCAATAATCATCTTGCTTCTGCGCATCTCATTCCTTCCATCAAAACCTGTGGGGTGGTTTATGCAGAGAATACTCCTATTTCACCTGTATCACGTGTTTTGGGGAAATTAAGTGACATAATGCTTTCAATAATTAATAGTAAGTAAATTTCATAGAATATCCTGAGTTGGAAGGGACCCATGAGGATCACTGAAGTCACACTCCTGGCCCTCCACAGGACAGCTCTTAGTTATGCTAGTAAAGAGCAGCTGGGCCTGGTATACATCCTATTTAAATGCATAAACAAAGATTGCATCTTTTCTAGCTTGAGTCTGGCCCTTATTTCCAGAGGTCAAAATTTCTCTTGTCTGGCATTTCTAGTCCTGCTGGTCCAGGACTTCTCTGTCTCTCACTTACAACCCCTAAATTCCCCATTCCTGAAGGAAGTGTCACAATATAACAGAGAATAATTATGGTTGGAAAAGACCTCAAAGACCAGTAAGTCAGCCTACCAAGCCAGCAGTGACCCATGTCCCCAAGTGCCACATCTACATGGTTTTGAACCCACTTGCCCAGTGGGACAAATTTAGCTCCAGTAAAGCTCACAAAGGTTTTATCTTGCACAAGAACAGCAGCAGAGACTCTGCATTACACTTGGCCCTAATTAGCCCTTTCCCCACACTGCTAGTGAGCTGAGGTGCTGGGAGTTTTCACAATTTAGGGTTTACAGCAAGACACTGACAGTCTCCATCGACTTGCTTCTCACCAGGGATTTGTTCCACCTGCCCAGGCCCTCCACATGCAGGATGGAGGGGGCAGAGCTCGGTCACAGGTGCCTTGCAGCCCTGACCCATTTACAGTCCTTTTTCAGACAGAATCGCTGTGTTCCTGCTTTCCTCAGGCACTGCCCTTTCCACAAAGGCAGCCTTGCTGCTTGGCCATCTGCACTGCCACTGGCTGGGGACAACAGCAGTGTAGCAATCACCACGGTGGGGTTATCTGATACCCATTAAATGTAATCCAGATTAGCAGTGCAAATACTTCTGAGTCTGCCTGCTGGCTTTGCACTGCAACACTGAACTGTGGCGAATCTGGAACTTGGCGCTGGTGTTTTTGCCTTCACACTCAGGTGCCACCTAAATGCCCTGGTCCAAGGGGAGTGGGAGTGACATTCTGGTCACCTAAAAGCAGTGTTTGGCTGCATAATTGTGTGCATCTTGCCCCTTTCAAAGCCAAGGTGAAATTCTCTTACTTTTACACAGGGTTTGTATCTCCTGCTCTTTAAAGGAATACTTTTTCCATCTGCATCACCTGTGGATTTAAGCATTTTTTCTTGTTTCACCTCTCTGTGAGAGATCATAAAGCAGAGAGGGGCTGGACTGAGAAGATGTCTTTCCACTTTCTCTAAAAGATAAAGGAGGATCTTTTGCATGTTTAATTTAGACTGTAATTTCTTCACTGGGCTTGTTATTCAGATATTCAAATTCTCAACCTGCAGTACAGCAAGACAGATAATCAAAGAAATATCTTGCTCCCAAATGCTAGAGATTAGCATGATTAATTGCATGGAGCCTTCTAACAGCTCACAAGTAACTTTTCTCTCAAAGCTCTCACTAGCTGGAAGCAGAAAAAATGCATTTGTCACCTGGCAGAAGAACCCCTAGAGCTGAACACACAGGTTGTTTTTCCTGAAGGATCTCAAGTGCTGTAGAAGAAGAGCTGTCATGACCCAATCTTTATCTTTGGCTGGTACTGTGCTACCCTCTGTTCTGCCTGAGGGCTGTTTCACTGGCACAGAGCTTGTTGCCTCAGTGGAGTGAGAATGAACTCTTCCCTCCTCAGAATTGTCAGTCAGGGATCTCTTCAGTTGTGTTATCTGGGGCTTCTTCTCAACCTTCAGAACATTTCTTTTGGCTGCTGAGAGAACCTACCACCCAAGTACAAGGGAACATGATTAATGGATTTATACGTCAGCCTTCCATGTTCAGCCTGGGATGACAGGTTGGGGTTTCCCACTGTTGCTAAACTGCTCTGGTTATGGACTTCTTAAACTAACTTTTCCCACAAATCTTGATAATTACATTTTCCCTTTATCTCCATTGGACAGCTCTCACTCACATTTGCAGCTTTCTGAAAAGTATTCTCAGGGTGAGACCGACAAAGAAAGCAGCAGAAGTGAGGTGCTCCCATCCCAAAGAACTCTTAATTCCTTCAGGCTTCCCTGAGGAGCTTTGCCTCAGTTTTGAACCTCCTGAAAAGCCAGGTGTTCCTTGATCCATGGTGAGTGAGGTCTGGCCAGGTATAAGAAATGGAGACATCATACCCTCTAGTGGCAGGAAGATCTGTCACTCCAGCGCCTTGGGAGAAGCACTCCGGGATACTGGAGGCCCGTAAGAGACAGCCAAGTAGGTGGTGAACGTCACTTAAACTCCTATGGAGCAATCCTTTATAATATATTGACATCTCAAGAATCAAACAGAAAATTTTGTCCAGGAAAATGAGTGCCAAATTCGTGTCCTTAGTATCTTCAAGAGTCCCTTTTATTGCTGGCTAGTTCAGCACAACAGAAACCAGGAGTAACTGTAGCAAAGGCACTTTTTTGTTATCTTCCTCTTTTTTTTTTTTCTTTTGTTCTTAGATAATCTCAGCTGCTAACCCAGAATTGCCACTAGTTGTATGAAATAATGCAGCCAAATATCAGACACTTTCCATGCTTGGTTTTCATTAACAATATATCCTTCAGGGTTAAACACAAAATAATCTTCAGGAAACAAAGTATCCTAGGTTTTGGTATTATTAAAAATATAAACTTAAGAATTGACTGAGAACAGGAAAGGTTTATTACCTGACATTTAAGCTCATATCCCTCTAGGTAGTTTTGTTCTTGTACTACAAGAGTTGCCTCAGCAAAACCATGGGAGAGATAAGTATGTTTAATTCATGCCTGCTCATATAGAGGAGGTTGCAGAAAGCTGCTTTAGAGTTTGCTTTTGAAAGTATGGTGTTTGGGGTTTGCTCAGCTATTTGCCTAAGGGCAGGATGACATTCCTGTGGCATGTGTTTGCATGAATTCCACATAATATGCCTTTTTTTTTGCCTAAAACCAGAGTTAAAAAAAAAAAAAAGGGAAAACCCCTCCAACTTCAAGCAATAGTAAATGATAGCAAAAGGTAATAGGGATTTAACTGGGTTCTGCTCTGTGATGAAGCATATATTGTTTCTAAGGTTTGGCAGAGGTAAACTGGTGTAATAACCCATTATTTACTGCAGTGCTGATCCAAATCACCATCCCATTTTCAGCTTCCCCATCACATCATTCAAAGCAAGGTGGTTGCATTTCAGCACTGCTGACAAAGCTGACAGAGTCAGTTTTGTTGCTGTCACGTCACTCCATCCATTTCACTTTGCTGTCCTGCATGAACTAGTTAAGCCAGCATTTTGTAATTAGTTAGACAAATATGGCTAATTTCTGCTCTGTTCATTACAGAGCTCCTCTGAAGAAGATTTACCAAAAGGTGATGATCAATTTTGTTGCTTCTTCTGCTCTTGCCATGAGGCAGAATGCTTCAGTGAACCTTATTACCACAGGCACACAGCTCTGCACTAATTATTGCACAGCCATCCATGTGTCAGCACTGACCAATGAAGAAACCAGTAATTACAAAAAAATTAAATAAGAAAAATAAACTTGCTCTTGCCATTCAAAAATAGCACAAGATGTCCAGGTGTCTTCAGCCATAATCTTGTCTCCTTGTCAAGAACCAAATTAATTAACACATGAAATGCAGAGTTTTCAAAGATTTCTTTTCCAGAGCTGTGCTAATGGTCCAGCTGCAAGCTTTGGCTTCATGTGGCAGACCAGGGACACACATCTGTGTGCCTCCCCTGTGCCACCCCACCAGGGAGCCAAGGGTTAAATCCCAGAAAAGGCTCTGGCTTGCACGAAAAGGGACCAACATCTCCCCTGAGGGGTAACAGCCCTTGGGACGTAATACAGACACCAATAAATGGCATCTGGGGAAAGACAAGAGATCCTTCAAGGTGCCCTCTGGGGGAAAAAGCAAAAATTACTTTTTGTTTTAGTAGGCATCAGAGATTCTGCCCAGTTGAGCCTCATGGCACAAAGCCAGTAGGAATCATGCTTCAGTAGTCCTACTGCTTGTGAAATGGCTAATTTCACAATATATTTAGAAATCCTTATTAAGGATAACACTGTTTACTCTCCTCTATAAGAAGAGTTCAAAATCCTTGTTATTGTTCAAAATCCTCATTAAGAGGTTATCATACACAGACTTAAAAATAACAAAACCGAGAACAAGGAGCAGGCCTGGCCATGTGTGTGTGATGTAAGGGAAAGAAAACAAATTCAGAGACTTGGGCAAGAAGTAGAGAAGAGGCATTAAGGAAACAAAAATTCAACAGGGAAAGAAGATTCCCAGAGAAGAGGAAAAGGGGATTGAGGACATCCACTGGCAGGGTTGAGGGATGTGAAAACACACAAGGCACAGGTTGAGGTGTGAGAACTGAATATGCATGGAAAGATGAGGTATCAAGAACAAGAGAATGGGCCTGGGTTTTATTTTTGGAGCTTGGCTGATACTGTGGCACTGGAACTCTTCCTTCTTGAGAGAGAAGCTGTCAGCAACTGAAAACCTTCTACGGTCCCAATTTCCCTGGCTTTTTGCAGCTGGCAGAAAAAGGAAACTGAATAGGCTACAAGTTCAGCATGGTCTTTGGAGATGTTCTTGTTTTTCCAAGAAATGTGGGCATTTCTCATGGCCTGCACTTTTTTCAGATAGCAAACTAAAGCAGGCCCTGCTCCCTTTTTAGTTAATAGAAATTGTTCAGTTGATATTAAGGGATTTATTCCAGAATGAGACAAAACACTGATGCTCCTCTAGGCCATAAAAACCACTTAAAAGACAAGTAAAACTCCCAACAATCAGTGTCCTAGCTATTACCTTATGTTATTTCTTGGAATATTGTTAGAATAAACCATATGCCAAGCCAAATATCTTTTAAGAAGGGCAAAAATGCCTTGTGGGCAGAAAGGAGTGAGGAAAATGTGTGAGAAACATCCAGCAGACACAAGGTGAGAGCAGGAGGAGGGAGAGGCAATGCTCCAGGCACCCAAGCAGAGATTCCCTGCAGCCCATGGAGAGGGCCACTATGCTAATTGCCTACATCCTATGAACTAAGCCTCTTAATGAAAAGATTCATTTGAAGATGAGAGTGAAATCATTTAAATTACTTGGTACCACAGCTTATGTACTGATGAAGGTGAGAACTTATGCTCCTTTTCCAACCATTTCTTTTCTTCTCTTAGGGGAAAATGTCATCTCTTTAATTTTCTCTGAGTATTTCACTACATTCTCTATGGCATTTCAAATCACCGGTAGATTTTTAAGATATTTTTCTGTCAGCACCAATTCTACCCCTCCCTCCATAATCAAAGAACCTGTTTTCTCTTCCAAGATCTCTTTTTTTCCCCTCAGAACCATTTGCTAAAATCTGTAATTTCTTCATCAAGGTACTTTGACAAAGAAATTATTCTTAATATAAGAATCTGGATCAGCATGGCCAGCAGGACCAGGACAGGGATTGTCCCTCTGTACTGGGCACTGGTGAGGCCATACCTCGAATCCTGTGTCCAGTTCTGGGCCTGTTACTACTAAAAGACATTGAGTTCTTCACTGAAAGGGTGGTCAGGCATTGGAATGGGCTGTCCAGGCAGGTGGTGGAGCCCCCATCCATGAAGAAATGACTGGATGTGGCCCTCAGTACTCTGGTTTAGCTGACAAGGTGAAGATTGGTCAAAACTTGGACTTGATGATCGTGGAGGTCTTTTCAGACCTTGATGATTCTGTGATAAATGCAAGATCTATATATTTTCTTGTTGAATTCTATGGAGTGATTTTCCACTGTATTCAGGGTTTTTTTTATGAGGTGGGTCTTTTTCCTCTTCTCCTCCTTTTTTTTTTTTTTCTTCTTAATTCAGGAACAGTTGCAGAGACAATTTTTATCAGATCAAATACTCTCTGCCTGGCCGAACTGGCCCTTTAGACTGCCTTTTCGAAAGAAGGTTGTCAGAAAGGAAATGAACATGTGAGCCACCCTACTCTGAGTATATCCCTCTTGTCTCTTCCTTAGCCACAATAATTTTATTTTCACCAGTGCCACCTCAGCAGGGAGATAAAGAGTTTCCAGGAACAGATAAAAAGGACAGCAGATTCCAAGGTGGAATAAAGGCTAGCCTGCTTAATAGTCAGCTGATTTTTACTGGGTGTAACCTAGGGACTGGGATCCACGGAAAGATGAACATCAAACTGAGTTTATTGACTCCTGACAAGGCATTCCCAAGGTCTGGCTGGAGCTGGAACAGCCCTGGGCTTCCACGGAGGATTCTGTCACTTCAGGAAAAGAGATCAGGATCATTAACTTAATTTCCTCTGTTTTATTGAAATCAGTTCCACACCACGACCTTCAAGAGAGGTCGACTCTGTTAAAAACAAAGCAAAACAAAACTAACCCAGCAAGGACATCAGTCTGATTCTGGATAAGAGGAGGCTGTATAAAGTATTAGAAAGAGCAAATACTTTGCCTCAACATTTGTGTGCAACATGGAAATCCATCCATCTTTCATTAACTTAAACAAATTTTCCAACTGGAAATATTTTTTTTTCCTAGTTCCTCTTGTTCCATCCCTTGTGTCTTGCATTCTTCTCCTCCCTTCTCGTTTCCAGAGCTGCTTCTTCCCTGCTCCATTTTTCTGTGTTTTAACAGTGCTGAGAAGTAGCCACACAATTGTCGCTGTTCTTCTGGGGATGGCAAGAAAGCGGCATGGACATCCAGAGAGCAAAGATCATCCAACTCTTTATTGCAAATGTGTGTCTTATATAGACCACTGCGCACAGGTATTATATTATTGGTTAATAGGATGAACACCCTTAAAACTATTGGCTAATTACAAATAAGACTATTTTCTAAATCTCTTATGAGCAAAACACCAGGTGCAAGAATGCTTACATATTTCTGCTGGTAGTTCTCACAACAAACTTCTCAGAAACATGAGAAACTTCTACTCAACACATGAGAAAGTTTGCTCTCTCGCAGGCACTGCTGCAAATATGCCTGAGACTTTCTCTGACCAGGCCCTGTCAGCATCCACAACACAATGCTGGGCAGAAGCATATTTAGGGACTATCAGTGGAGTTAATATGGAACAGATGGGAAAAAACTCCTATTAAAATAACAACAATCTGTCTAAGGCCCAGTTCCCTGCATTTACAGCTGGATTAAATTGTGTTTCACTCACTGAGATGTAGCAGGGTCTACTCTGCCCACCTCTGGTTCTATTGGGGGATATTCCTTTCCTGCAGGCAGTAAAATATCTGGCAAAGAGATCTCAGGGAAACAAGCTTTTGCCTTATCTTATGTGAGGTGCAAGAGAACTTCCCCAAGTTAGAAAAGACCAAAAAGAAATTGCAATGCCTGGAAATGTTCAACTGAGATGAAGGGCAAATATAAGATGTCTCAAGCATTTGAAATATAATGAATTGTGTGAAGCAATTACATTGTTCATGGCAGTCCATGACAAAATAATGATGGATATCTAATGACATTTAGATGCAGGAAGCTTCAAAGTGTCAAAACTTCTAAAAAAATCATGTAAGCTTAAGTACACCGAGAAACTAAGAGGCAGATTGAATATTCATACACATATGCATAACCATTTGAAAGTACAACAAATATTGTGAGGGGAGGGGAGGGGAGGAGAGGGGAGGGGAAGGGAGGAGAGGCGAGGCGAGGCGAGGCGAGGCGAGGCGAGGAGAGAGGAGAGGTTGGAAGGGCTAAAACCGAGGGAAAACGAAAGCTCTTCCATCCTAAAAAAAAAAAAAAAAAATTAAAAACCAAGAATCCCCTGAAGAAAAAGCAAAAAAAACACAAGAAAAAATAATCCCTTTTAAAGGAATTACTCCATTAAATCATTCCAAACAGTGCCTCTGCCAGACTCCACTCCCCTTGTAGTAACATAAATAGAATGATTCACTTTCACTGAGTCAAGAGCTCGGAGGTTGCCAGTAACCACTGTATTTCATGGGCTTTTCAGAGTCAGTAGGAAACAGCAAATTAAGGATCAGTTAAAGCTTTTATATACATGAGGCCTGCCACAGTATAGAGGAGGGATCACACATCCTTGCAATTGTGGTGGCTTCCAAACACACCACACCAAAGGAGAGCTCCAGTGGTTTGTGGAAAAACATGTTTCTCCTTGTTCCTGTGTGTAACACTCATACATTGCTCCTGCTATGGCTTTGATCTGCTTTTCTCCTCCTACCCCACAAAAAATACTTTCAGGTTGTTGGCAATATAACACATATAAATATCACATATAAATTCCTGCCTTTCCACTCTTTCCCTGGACCTTAACATGCAACAAGGGAGAAGGAGGGATTCTTCTTAACCTTTTCCCCATTTATTACACCTGCATTTAGCTCAGTGCACAAAATGCTTCAGAAGCTGGTACAGAATCACAAAATAATTTATATTGGAAAGATCTGTGGCCCCTGAGCAGATCATGAGTAAATACTGAATTTGAGCCCTTGCTCAGGGCTCACATTTTGAACAGATCCAAGGACAGAGACTTTACAACTACTCTGGGAAATTGTTCCAGTGTTTGAGCACCCTTGTGGCCCTTTTACCTGATCAGGCTTTCTTTAACTTTAACAAGACTTAAGAAACTAGGAAAAGGAAACAAATCCCACTGTAGTTTCCAGATGTGCCATTGGAAAAACCTCACAAAGACCTTGATGATTTTCCATACTAAATGAGAATCATTTGGCTTGGTTTTACTTTGTGATCATTGCCTCCACTACATGGCCAATCTTGACCCCCCTCACACCTACAATGCCCCAGTTTTGGGACAGAGATGTCATTGGCAATACATCCATGTGCCAGAGCTGTTTCCCTGTGGGACTCACTCCAGCCTTGGCTTTGAGGGCACAGCCTGCCTTAAGAGCTGCTGGCTGATCTCAATCCCTTCCCCAAGGGAGCAGGATTACAAGATTAGCTGATTACCCTGCTGCAGGGATTGGGGGTTTAGCAGGAATCTAGCAGTGGTCTGGCTGGCATCAGGGTTTGCATATTACAATCAGTTGTATGTGAAACAACTGCAAACTGTTTTCTTTATATCCTGCATTTACTACAGCTTGATACATATATTATGTTCTAGTCTTGGCATTTTTAATTTGAACCTTGACAGTCCTCATTAAAATAAAAAAGATAAATCAAATCAGTTCTAGTGTACAGAAACCCAAATTTTGGTTTTCAAAGATGCCAAATAGTTAGAATCTATTTAATTAACAGCAGCAGGGAAAAGTGTTTTAATGTGCACAGCTTTTAGTGGTTTTTCTTAGCTATTTGGCAACAGTTTAGATAATCTGGATGTCCTGTCTAAATAAATCATTCTGGACAGGGGAAAAGTCTCAACACCATTAATACTGCTCAGAACAACTTAAGTCAGGGAGGAATCCTCAAATTTGGTGATTTTCTTCACTATGTTGGCTGCTCCTAAATACATCATCATAATGTGGCTAACCAGGCTTTAGCAAAGTGACAGAGAGAGGAAGAATCAGCCAGCATCAACTCAGGACCAGCTGCTGAGGGATTCCACGTCCATTTTCTCCATTGAGGAAACCACGTCTTTCCTGGGATGTGCTGTGACACAGGCACATTGGACTTGTTGCCTTTTCTGTTCCTCCTCTGAGATCTTAACTGTCCACCCAAGTAAATACAGAGAGATTTGCCCTTGCTGTCCAAACCACAGCAATTCTACAGTCCTTGATAGTTCTGAGAGGACTGGAAAGGCTGGGGAGTACTGGAAAAAGGAGCTCCTGGGAGATTTGCAGATTGCAATGATTTCTGCCCAGAGAAACCTTTCTGGGTTTGGTCCCAGCTTCACAGTTCGCATGCTGGGGAAATTCTGTCATTACATAAAAAATAAAAACAGTGACAAGAAGGAAAATATATTTATGAGTGGGTGATCAAAACTTCTTTTATTGTGCTGGTGGGTAGAGCTGTCCTAACTCAATGGGAGGTGCTCAGAACTCCAAGCATTTAAAAATATTTTCCTTAGGAACATATAGACGAGGAGGTGAATCTGAACTAGAGGAGAGGTCAGGTTTAGTCACCTCATTTTCTATCCCTCCTACAGGAGTCCAGGGACTTGGTTCTTTAATCACTGGAAACAGTGCTTGGCAGAGATCCTGAAATCAACAAGAGGATGACTCGCAGCTTTAAGAGCTTAACAAACTGCTCATAAGGTTAGAAAATAGATTTAAAATGCAACTGCTGAGTTTTTAAAATAGTGATCAAGAACAAAAAATCCCAAACCACCAACATTTTTATAGGACTTAAATTTGTTTCCTAAAAGCACTATTATTATCTCATTTTGAAACTCTCTTTTCCTATCGTTGATGTATTACAAAAAAGTTTTCCCACAGCAGTTTGTCAAAATTTAGAATTAATGTTTTAATTTTCTCCAGGACGTTTGTGAAAATTACTTTTGGTCCAGCATTGTATGGCAAGATTAAGTTTTCTCTTAACTTACTAAGCTTTCTAATTTAACTTTTCTGGAATTATTCAAAGGCAGCTGAAATGGTAAAATTCAAATTTGACCTATTTATCAGTCTTACTTTTCAAGCCATATCCAATAATATATATTAAATTATTTTGAAAGCTTGTCATTTTATAGTTTATTTTCTAAAAATGTGTATTTAAACTTTTCCAGTAATTCCCAAACTTTGCCCCAATCCCTAGATATGGACATATCCACTCTGTGGAGATACTCCTAGACTATAAATTCTAGAAAAAAATCTAGGAACTGAGAATTCAGTATTCAAATATCAAACCAAGCACCAAGAGTTTGATGTATTGTATTGACAAATCCAGCAAAATTTTTGAACAGAAAATAAATAAAATTATAAAATATATACTGTTAGGTGGTCAATAAAAAGCTGAAACAATATTTTGCATGAAGGATGTGTTTATGTTTACAAATTTCTCAGGCAATACAGCTCCAATCTAGTGAGCCTTACTAAAACCTCCATGATTCTGATTTTGTAGGATCTACAGTTTAAATTGGAAAACTTGAAATATCTTCCTCCCCAAAGGCATGAGGACAGTTTCTTCTTTCTGTGTTTTTAGGTAGCAATCCTGATTTTAAATTGCTTTCAAATGCTTGGTGTTTTAACCAGCTGGAAAGAAACAAGAAGTCCTCCAACTCCCTGTTCCTGAATTCTCAGTGGAATCTAGCTGAAAAAATGGGAACATCCCCACTGGGTCCAAAGAAATCTTAGTAGGTTTTTCAGATAAAAGCCAAACAATTATTCAGACTTATTTAGAACAATACCTTAAAATTTAAAAGTTTCTTATTTTGGAACAGGTCTAGATATGAGACAAACAGAGGAATAAAGCCAAGAGTTGTGCTTTTACATTTCCCCTCCTGATTAAGGTCTGTTCAACTCCCATTCCCAAGACCTGCTCCCTCTATTATGAAACTGATATTGATCTGCCTCCAAACCAGAAGCTATTCCTGTGATGAGGAATTTCAGCATGATGAGGGGGATTGACAGGGCTGATAGCAATCAGTTATTCACCCCTGGGTGAGGGAATTGGTAACAAGAGTGGCAAGTTAATGAAGAAATAAGTGTTGGATCTGAGATCTGGGAAAGATTTCTTCAAAGATTATTAAAAAACATGGTAAATCTTTCCTCTGGCAACAAAATCACCACCTGAGTTGAAGGGACATAAACAAGGAGGCTAAATCACATCTCTCACCTGCCAGCTTTTCACTCAGTGGCTCCCATCAAGTCAGCACAAAAGTATGTCTCTGTAAATGGATTGTGTTCAGTTTCTAAAACAAATAAACATGCAACCAAATGTCTTCATCATATAAAAAGCTGACATCTCCACACCAGCTCCTACGAGCACTGTTTTACTCTGAGGACAGCAGGTCCTCCTCCAGGATGAGGGGGATCCAGGTTGGTGGCAGCTCAGTTGTGCTTTCCACCTCCCATCTGGGATCTGGGGCAGGAGTGAGATCTCAGGTTAAGACCTTACATGGGTGTTTCTCGTGCCTAATGTCTCATGTACCTCTGAAACTCAGAATCTTAGAATCATAGAATCACAGAATCGTGGAATGGCCTGGGTTGGAATGGACCTTAAAGATTTTCCAGTTCCAACCCCCTGCTATGGGCAGGGACATCCTCCACTATTCCAGATTTCTCAGAGCCCCATCCAACCTGGCCTTGGACACTGCCAGGGTTGGGGCAGCCACAGCTTTTCTGGGAAACCTGTGCCAGGGCCTCACCACCCTCACAGGGAACAATTTCTTCCTTATATGCTATCTAAACCTGCTCTCTGTCAGTGTGAAGCCATTTCCCCTTGCCCTGTCACTACAATTCTTGATGAAAAGTCCCTCTCCAGGTTCCCTGTAGCCCTTTCAGATACCGGGAGGTGCTGAGGCCTCCATGCATCCTTCCCTTCTCCAGGCTGAACAGCCCCAAATTTTCCAGCCTGTCTCCATAGAAAAGGTGCTCCAGTTCCCTTGTCACCTTTGAGGCCTCCTCTGGACTTGCTCCAACATTTTCACGTCCTAACTTATTCTGGTTTTGTATACAATTTTCCAAATATGCTCTGGGTTTTGTACACAAATTGCCAAAGATAGGCTCCCTGGACTAAGCCTCTGAGGTGAGCTGAAGTAATCTCCTCAATCAGTAGCAGATGTGTTCAAAAGGAGATTGCCACCCCAGGAGCTTTGTCTTTGGTACATGTAGTTCAAGATCTGACACTTGTTTGGCAGAAAAAATGTCCCCAGAAAATGGTCTTTTAGGGACTTCGACTCACATGGTCTGTAGGCCCCATCCGGCTTTAAATCAGCATAAAGGTTTAACAAAATTTTTCTTTATCTCACATGGAAACATGAATGAAGAAATGTGGCAAGGAACAGAACAACTTCTAAAAGCAAAGGCCTGGATGCTCCTGGTGCCTGAGGATTAAATCCTGGGGTTAGTGAGCCCAGCCTGCTCTTTCTATTTCCAGCAGACAGTTTCTATCCTCCCCCTAAAAAAAGAGGTGCTAGTTCCCAGAGCCAAATTCCCAGAATTTGAGATCCAACAAGAACACAGACAAACAGAAAATAATCTGTCAAGACACTTGGCATAATATAACACATAAGCATGGAAATTCTTCCCACTTTAGCATATTCTGCTATTCATCAGGAGGGGAAAAAAAAGAAGGGATTGTTCAGCCTGAAGAAGAGAAGGCTTTAGGGTGAACTGGGGCCTTTAAGGACCTGAAGGGAGCCCACAGAAAAGATGGAGAAAGACTGCTGACAAGGGCCTGGAGTGACAGAACAAGGGGAATGGCTTCACACTGACAGAGAGCAGGTTAAGATTGGATAATGGGAAGAAATTGTTCCCTGTGAGGTTGGTGAGGCCCTGGCACAGGTTGCCCAGAGAGGCTGTGGCTTTCCCAACCCTGGAAGTGTCCAAGACCAGGCTGGATGGGGCTCTGAGCAACCTGGGATAGTGGAAGGTGTCCCTGCCCATAGCAGGGGGTTGAAACTGGAAGTTCTTTAAAGTCTTTTCCAACCCAAATCTTTCGTGAATCTATGATTTTATGGAAATGGTGTGTTAGTCCCAGCAGTTCAACCATCTTTGTCAACCAAGCAGTGTCTTCCCCTCTGCTTTTGTCACCTCTGCTCTACAGAACAGCTGTGAGACAGTATGAACAGTAACATAAGGTTTAAGCACTATTTTCCCTAATCCTCCCTTTATTAGAGAAAATTCCTGTATTCTCAGGGATTAGAGTCAGCCAAGGTCTGTTGAGCTCTCAGCCACACTGCTGCTGGTCCTGACACTAAGGCATGCAATGGAGAGTAATGAGAAATTCTTTGCACCCAAATCAGAGATAGACATTAAATGGTTCCAAGTACTATATGCCAAAACCTCTTTAGCATCTGATGAACTGTTCTATGAGTGCTGTCCTAGGGACAGTCAGATTTATCTTGATTATTTCAAGCTTCTTTTATAGAAGCTCCAAGTTTCCTGAAGCAGGAATTTCTCCTCAGCAAAAAAGACAGTGTAGCAGCACAGGCTTAGAAGCCAAAAGCCAGAGAAAATAATCTGTGCCCTGAAGCCACACTACAGAAACCTCTGGTTTGCAGGGGTTTCTATGTGCTGATAATATAAAATCTTGCTACATTTTAAGTGTGAGAACTATGTGGGGATGTGGGGATGATAGGTACTCCCAAACGGAGGACACAGTAAGACCAGAGTGTATTTTCCTGAGACAGTCTGCCCTAAATTAGAGCTTGAGTACCTGTCTGAAAGCAGATGATCACATCACAGGAGGAATGAGGAGCAGATGAAAGGGTATTTCCTGTGTGTGGGGGTGGACCCTGGCTGGACACCAGGTGCCCACCAAAGCTGCTCTTTCACTCCCTTCGTCAACTGGACAGTGGAGAGAAAATATAACAAAAGGCACATGAGATGAGATGAAGTCAGGGGGAGATCAGTCACCAGTTACTGTCCTGGGCAAAATGGACTCAGCTTGGGGAAATTAGTTAAATGATGTCAAATTATTTCAATGTCGAATTAGTTCAGTCAAATCAGAGTAGGATAATGAGAAGTAAAGCATATCCTAAAAATAAAATAACACCTCTCCCTCTTTCCTGGGCTTTCCTTCACTTCTTTGGCCACAATTACCTCTGCACAACATCTTTTTTTTACTTCTTAAAAATGTTATCACAATGGTGCTCCCACCATTGCTGATCTGCTCAGCCTTGGCCAAGGGCACATCCAGTCTTGGAGCTGTCTGGAATTGGTTATCCCAGATATGCGGGAAGCTTCCAGGAGCTCCTCACAGAAGCCACCCCTGGAGCCCCCCTGTGACCAAAACCTGGCCATGCAAGCCCCATGCAGTGTGTGGGCCCCTGGGAGACAATAAATATGCCAGAACTAAACTATAATCGGCCAACTGGAGAATAAAACAGATTTAACTCCATGAGATAGAGCCCGTGCTTGAAATAAAACACCTGTGCTGAAAAGAGGCTCTCCATGGAGCAGGAAACAAACAGATAAGCCTTAAAATTCTCTTATCCAGAGCATTATTTCTCCCTTACTCATGCTAAGAATGCTAAAGGTGGCTTTTGCTCTTCTCCACGAGATGTTATCATTTCTGTCCTGCCAAAGACAAACTCCCACCTACCCCTGGCTTCTGGTTCTTAAAAATACATGACTTTTCAGTGAAAGAGGGGCAGAAATCCAGACTCTCCCTCTCCTGGGTAGCCTTATCACTAACATGAGGTCATATTTACACATCCTACCTCCCTCTCCTGAAGAACATGTAGGAAGACTGTCAACTTCAGCAATGAAGCGCATGCGAGAGTAAATGGCAATTATGACATGAACCAGGGTATGGGAGACTCTCCCAGAAGGGCTTGGAAATTTTGTCTGCCATATGCCTGGTGAGTGCCCTAAAGTTTAATTTTTCCCAATGGGAATCTGGGCCTGGAGATGTAGATGAAAATTAAGACATGTAAAAAGAGGAGAAAAAGGGGGAGGGAGGAAGGAAGGAAGGAAGGAAGGAAGGAAGGAAGGAAGGAAGGAAGTA
>WEKY01001348.1:45293-92716 GCA_013390045.1 Picathartes gymnocephalus
CAATTGTCTTTTTACAGAAACGTGACAATTACAAGATAACATTAAACAAAACCATTTCTTCAGGTCACAAAATTAATCCTCATTTTCATTAAGATTTTCTCTTGCATTCCAGGATTATATTTGTATCATGTTTGGTTAGACATCACACTGACAGTCAGTAGGTCAGGGATGCAGTTCCTGAAGGCATTAATTCCTATGAATACTGTGGACTTTTATTGGTAACCTCCATGGAAGAAAACAGGCAGTTCCTCTGCGCTAAACTATGAAGAGCTTACAGGTTTGTCATCAGGATTTGGGTCTGTCATAGCACAGTGAGTTATTTATTTATAGGTCTCGCTCCTGTCACACTGTGGCCATCTTTAAAGAAAAATTTTCATTGACTAGAGCCAAAGAGAGATATTCACAGAATCACAGAATATCCTGAGTTGGAAGGGACCCACAAGGGTCATCAAGTCCAACTCCTGGCCCTGCACAGGGCACCCCAACAATTTTTGATAAGGCTGGAAAACTAAATAAAATGTAGAGACCATTTGAATCTGTGAGTTAATATCTAGACTTTCGTCCTGATAAAAACACATCTCCTTTCACCTTTGAGTGATTTCCACTCTGCTTTACTTTCTACTCCCCCTACATCAATCAAAATTACAATCTCTGATTTCCTGGTAACCCTTTCAATCCTTTTTCTGCTTGAGAGCTTTTAATTACATTGCAAAGCTTACATTTTTGTCTCTCCATATATATTAGATAGAAATAGACCCTGAGATAATACTGCTTGAGATGTGGCATTAATGTGCTAAGTACAACAATCTTAAAAGTAGCTACAAAAGGTAGATAAGGGATGATGTGATTTTAGGAGCTCTTTGAAATGTCACAATTTGTCATAACATTATGTATTTGAATAGAATAAGCAATTAGATCCTTAGCTGGTGTGGTATTTTCTGATTTATTCCTTCCGCATTGTCCATGAAAGAAAGAGATTTCAGAAGATAATTTAGAATCACACCACTACTTAAACCACTGCACTGGGATATTTCTATGACTGCTTCTGCTTCTAATCAATGAGAACTGGCACTTTGAACTTGTGAAAGTCTCTTTAACTGCATGAGAAGAATTAATGTGTAATACTGTAATGCTCAAGTGACTTATGGGAATGAGGTAAATCTCAGCAAGTCATTTCCATCACAGCCTGAATGTCCACATGGGCATAAAACATAAAACATCAAGCTTACAACCCCACTGGAATTATATCTTTTCATTGCCATCCTCTTCTTTAAAGCACCTTTCATCTGGCATTATGTTAAACAAAAGTTAAAAGCAATGCTGATAATTGTGTCAGCAACAGAATTTAACCAAATACAGTTCACCCCCAATACAGAATTAAATTCCTATTTTAGACAGACATATCCACCTTGGATCCATTTATAAAAAGTCTGGGGAGCCAGCTGAAATTAAATCAATGCCACACACTTTATGGGCACTGGCTGATGTCCAGAGTGCTAAAATGGCAGTACAGAATTGGAAAGGCCCGAGCACATTGTTTATATGTGCTGGCTGAAATCCACAATGGTTACAGTAAGTAGGAGAATAAAACATTGATAACAGGGCCCTCTGCTCCTCACGTGAGGCCAGCAAGTGCAACACTCCAGCTGGGAATAGGTGATAATTATGAAACATAGGCACATAAACCTCCAAGCACAGATCCTTAGTGATCCTGAGCACTCACACCTGGCGGGAGAGAGAGCAAGAGGCATGGACACACTGCCAATCTCCCAAACGGATCAAAGGAACAGTGGCTTGGCTCTCCCCCATGAACTGTGACTCTCAGATGAGCCAGGCTGCTGATGGCTTTTCAATGGTGCTGTGCTGGGTTGTATTTGAATTTACAGTCTGGAGGTTTGTGAGGAATGGTGCTTAGAAGGAATATCCCTGCTGTCTGTAGGGTCTGGAAAAGGTTTTCTGCAGCCCTAATGCAGAGCTCCTCAAGATCTTTTATTCACAGAACCTTTTAGGATGGAAAAGACCTCCAAGACTGAGTCCAACAGTTCCTCCCCAGTCTTCTTCCAAGTGTAACAGGTCTATAACAAGGTCATGAACCTCATTTGGCATATTCAAAATGGGTTTTCTGGAATAAAAATAAGTTCCCAGGCACAGAGCTCCATCATGCTTTGTGGCTGTGCAGTACTGACAATGAACAAAGAAAGGGGAGGGGGTAACCAAGGCTGCTTTCCGAAGGTGGGGAAACATGGGCTGTAAGACACATCAAGATCCTTGAGATCTATATCCACATCTCCAAGAGCTCATCCCTAACTCCAGATGAGTGCAGAACTCACAGAGATCACATTGATTTTGCTGCCGTTAATTTAATTTTCATATTTATTTGCCATTGGGAACTCTTGCCCAAAATCTTAAGAATAGATCTGGCCCAGAAAAACAGAATCAACATCCCTTGGAAAATGTGAAGAGAATGGAAAACAATTTCATATTGATTCACAATAAACAAAACAAAACAGAAAAACCCAGGCATTGTTCATGAGACAGGAATTCTAAAATATTCCATTTGGGGAGTTTGGTGGCTTGCTTGCTGCCCAGCTTGAAAGCTTTCAAGCATTTCTGCTTTCTCAATGCAGGAAAAAAGCTGCAATAATTTAAATTTAAAAGGAAAAAGCAAAAAGAACCCTTTCAGGCTCCATTGTCTGTGTACCCAGAAACTCTGCCTTCTTAACCATCACCTTTTTCCTACCTTCACACTTGTGCTCTGCTCCTTTACAGGAAGCATTGAAGTCCTTCTTTTCTTTAATGGAAGTGAGACAAATGAATGAGTATCTTCATGGTAGTCTGCTGGGAAGATACTGTTTGGATTTTCCGAAGAGAAAATAATATGCTAGTAAAATAGTCATTTTCTTATACAGCATCATACTGTTATTCAAAGGCAGAATTTTTTTCATCAGGAAAATAACCCTCCAATAAAGTCTGCTTCATCCCAAACAGTCTAGACAAGGGCTGCAATTAGCTTCTGGCCATTAGATTATTTACAGACAATTCCCTCCCAAAACCTGACTTACATGTAAAAGTCAAACTCTTCAGATTTATTTAATGCAGATGTTTTAAAGATGAACAAATGCAAATATCTCTGAGAACTGTGTGAATGCTACTGATAGTTTTGCATTTTGGTTTCAAAAGCTGCAATTCAATTATGCATACACAAGAATCTTTTGCAAATTGAGACACTTGAGGATACTAAAGATATTCCCCCGAGCTGGACAGAAATGACACAGTGCTCATGGAAAACCTTCTGAAGTGGCAGATCCAGACAAAAAAGGATATCACAGAACAGCTCAGAATGTGTTGCATGCTGATATTTAGACAGCTGAGTAACACCCCAATCCTGCATTCTAAATAGAGCTTTTAAGGTTTGATTTACCTCTACCCACATGTGCATTTATGAGAATCTTGCCCCAAAAAAATCCAACTTAAAGTAAGCTCATTGACTTAGAAGCAAGAGGATGAATTTTTCTAAGAACAGTCTCTTGTGTAAATGGCTGCCTTTAACATTAATCTTCAGGGACATCAGTGCAACATTGGTACCCAGAGAGGCTTTGCAGAAGAGCAATTTCCTGGAGCAGTTGCTCAATGTGCTGCAGAGGTGAGCTTGTACTCACATTTGTGAGTGTTGGAAGGAGATCCCACCCTCTTTTGGCAGTGCTGAAAGGAATAAAGTCTTACTTTTGTTTCCAAAGAAAGGACATTTCTCTAGCTGCACACATGATATGGCAGTGCTGAGCTAAGGGAAAGGATTGAATCCTCAAGGATCGCTTTTCAAAACACAGACAAACTTTTACTATCCCTCAGTATTACCAACAGAATCTCAGGATTCTATTGTTGCTGAGGAGGACAGGTTCTGGCAGCTGTGAGAGTGTATCTATCATTTGGCAAATTTCTTACCCTTACCTCTCACTAAAATGAACGTAGGAACAGCAGACCAAGATCTGGGTTTATAAAAGCAGCACTCAGACTGAATTGTAAAGACTGGTTTGGAATTCTCACAGGATTTTACACTATTTTAAAATTAGATTTGTGCTCAAGACACTAAAATATTGGGGGTTTTCTGCATTCTAATAAGCAAATAATTAAAGAATATTTTATCTTTCTGGGGAAAATATAATGGAATAGAGATTTAATAACACACAAAGATAACAATGTACAGTTTGACCACTTTAAAAGAAAGATGGGTAAAGAGGAAGTATTGAGAGACCACAAGAGAAGATTCTTGCATCTCACTGGAATGTTAGGAAAGTAATTCTTCAGAAACATGCAGTGTCCTGGGGCAAGAGCTGCTTGTGATACATCTGTGGTATCAGCAGTTAGAGACCCAGATTAGACGGAAATGTTTCAGCATGCAGAGACTTTAAGGCTCCAACACTACAAAAAGGATAGCAATGGCTCAACAGAGTAGAAATCTTAAGGGGAGAGGTAGCCAGGGTTGAAAACATTCAGGGTACGACCTAAAAAGTGATGGAGGAAGAGCACATTTACATAAACAGATGGTACAAACTGATTGCAGGGCCTCCTTTTAGTTACATCTCCCACTTCAAGGCTGCCCTGCTTAACGTCCCTGCCAGCCCGCACGGGGCAGCTGGGGATGAGCTGCCAGTCCCTGTCTCACACACACAGCACAGCAACCCACGGCAACTCGTGTGCTCAGCTCAGCTCTCAGCAGGGAATGGGATGGTTCTCCTCCTTCCCCTGCAAGTGTCACTGCAGCTGCCACTCCACCCGGGGGCTGGAAGGGCCGTCTCCATCCACACCCCCTTGCTCGCAGGAGCAGGGCAGCACCACCACTGCCACTTTTCTCAGCCTTGATTTACATCTCACTGCCCCTGGAATAAAGGTTCTTCCCAATGCCTGTCTGATAGCTCATGGTCACCTTCCATCCATTGCTGTGGCCTGATTTATGCTCTTCTGCACCCTGTGTTATCCAAGTTTCCCCCTTGCCAGTTAGTTTGCTCCCCCTGCTTGTCAACCCACGATCCCCTCCCCTGTCAGAATTGTACCTGCCCCTAAAAGCGTCAATCCTTCCCTCTGCACACCTCCCCTCTGGAAAGCTCCCCTCTCTCCAATCCCTCATTGAATAATTCTAATGTATCTCCTCCCCGCTGCCTTCCCCCTGAGACTCAGTGTCCTGAACTCCTCTCCCGTAATGGCTGTCAGTCCCCCTGCTCCTCCTTGGAAATCCCCTAATACTCGACGCCCCACTGGACAGTTTAAAATATGTTCCTCCCCCCTGCTTCCCCAATGGATCCAAGTTGTGTCACTTTGATGAGGGCTCCAGCCGAGCTCCTCCCCTTCCCTTCCCTCATTGCTTCTTACAGTGTTCTCTCCCCTGGTTCCACCTCCCTTTATAAGTTACTGCAAACGCCGTATCTGTGTTTTTCGGTCCCTAATATTTTCGAGGATTAAAGCCCTTGGAACTTATACTGAAAGGTCTCCTCCACTTCTTGCCTCTGCCTATGTGTCTCCTGGAATATTGTGCTGTGGGATTACAAGATTTTGGGTGCATGACTTTGCCTTCTTCAGGCACAGCTACCACTGGTCTCAGAGGGCATCCGGGCAGCCCCAGCCGGGACAATCCATCTGATGCTGCTGTGGGAAAAGGCAGATTCTCTGTTACTCTGCAAACTTTTCAACACAATCTTCCTGTCTGATAGAGGTAGAACAGGGCCTTAAATACAAAACAGATCCTTTTTTAACTGCTCCATTCTACTTCTCCCATCTCTACTTCTTTAGTGGCCGGAGAGTCACTCATTGAGGAGAGGCTGAGGGAGCTGGGGGGGCTCAGCCTGGAGGAAAGGAGGCTCAGGGGGGACCTTCTGGCTCTGCACAATTCCCTGACAGGAGGGAGCAGCCAGGGAGGATTGGGCTCTGCTCCCAGGGACCAAGGGACTGGACAAGAGGAAATGTCATCAAGCTGAACCAGAGCAGGTTCAGGAAGAATTTCTTCACTGAAGGAGTTGTGAAGCATTGGAGTGGGCTGCCCTGGGAGGTGGTTGAGTCACCACCTCTGAAGGCTGTTCAGGAAATAACTGGACAAGGCCGTCAGTGCTCTGGTGTAGTTGACAGGGTGATGTTTGGTCACAGGTTGGACTCGATGACTTTGGAGGTCCTTTCCAGCTTTGATGATTCTGTGGATCTCGTGCATTTGCCAAAATAAGTTCCCTTCCTCCATTATGGCAGCTTTGATGTGTTAACAGGTGTGTGTGGATGCACTGCCACCTTGCTCATGTCACATCTCTCTGTGTCGCCTTGCTGCCTGCATAAAACTGAGAGGAACAGCCTGGCAGTGGCTGCACTCCCTGAGTTGGCCCAGGATAGGATGCCAAGGCACGTGGATCCATCAAAAGGACAAGCAGATGTATTCTGTGCCTTAGATTATCACAACTGGAGAACATGTGGGCTGTTCTCCAGATGGGAAGATGGGCACTGCATGGAAAAAGAGACTTGAGATTTCTATGTTTGTTATTCATCACTTACTTTATACTGGAAATGAATCTGAGAGAAAGAAACTTTACTCATCCTTTAGCAGAATTCATGCCCTTTATAAAAAGCATGAGGTCACATAATAAGTACCTCTAAAGGTCCTCAGAAATGAAGATAAAATTTGATATGACATTCTTGGGGTTTTAGACCAACATAGAAAGGGAAAAAATAGGAAAGAATCCCATATCATCACACCTAGTCTCCTCTAGTTAGTGTCTTTGTAGGAAGGAAACACAGAAAAAATACATGGACACAGGTCCAATATTTTCAATGGCCCTTCTAAAATGATAAGCCCTTTCTTTGGGGGTAAAGGTTTGCTAAATATCTTCAAGAGAAAAGGAAGTCAGGCTGTGATTCATTCTGGCCTTGACTTTTTTACATGACTTTGTTTCTTCTTCCTGACTTGGTGTTTACAAGAAGAGACAACTTGTGAAATCTGAGAATGTTGCAAAGAGCACCCAGGCTCATCCAAAAGCATCATCCCAGCGGGTGTGAGATGGAGTAAGATGATTCTGAGATATCAGTAGCCAAAGAGAGTTTAAGTCTAACACGTGGATGCTGCAAATTCTGCTTGTAGAAAGGAAGCAAAAACTACCAAACCAAGACTATGATGTAGTTTATCTGCTCATCCCACTCTCCCAGCAAGATGGATGTGCTAGGAAATGCCAGATTTCTCTACCTTTTCTTTTAAAACTACTTTTAATACCATTACCAACACTTACAAAGCTCTAAGTTGAACTGAACCAGTGATGAATGAACTCAAATATGAAACCAACCAAGACTCATTTTTACAGTTTCTGTAAGGAGGGACATGCTAGAGAATCCCTTGGTGAGTTGCTGCTCTCTGCTGGGGAAAGGATGTAGAAAAGACTACCCACATGGCACATTCCCTGTATTGCATGTTATTCCAGTCTTATCCATGAGCTGATGTACTAATTTTAAAGTGATCTTTACAGTGAATTCCCGAGTTAATCTGTTTAAGTAATTTCCTACACAATGTCACATGCATGTGCACCCCTATCTTAAAATTTGAATAGATCAATATCCCAACTTAGCACTTCTCCTTCCCTCTCCTAAACACATTCATTATCCTCATTTATTGCTCCTTCCACCAACATCCCAGGCATCAAGTCCAGTTCAAAGTGCCTTGTCCAGCTCTCAGGGATATGCCTGGTGGCTGTCACCAACTGCCAGCCTCATTTCTTCCACAGTGAAAAGATCTCACACAGCTGTGACATTAAATATGCTAAAAATGAAAATGTGACTTGTGGTCACAGAACATGCACTTTTCCTGGGATAACATAAAGTTACAACCTTGCCAGCAGATAAAAGGAAGGAAGTGTTCATAATACTTTACTCACTGCCAGCTACAAAATTTTTCCTGTTGCTGTTGTTGTTGTTGTCTTTTTCTTCTTCCCTCCAGCCTCCATTTTCTCTCAATAGCTTTCTCAAATACATCAGTACTTCACAAGAGTACAAATGATTTTTTAAATTTTTTTATTTTTTTATTTTTTTTTTTTAAATTCTAGTTTCAAATTTGCTTTCAACAGCTGGACTGAAATACTTCTTGCTGTAGGAGATTTTACACCAGGACATGCAGGTAGATGAACATGAGGTAACTCCAACTGCTCTATCACCAGAAATGGAAGCTGGGGGAGACCTGAGCAGAAATGCCTAAGATAGCTCAGCTGTCCAAATAACCTTGGAACTGTTGATAAACCAATCAAGAATTTGTGAGGAATGATCAGAATAAAGGTTAATATTTGAGGCAGGAATCTGCTACAGACCACCTGCTTGGGAAGAGGAAGATGAAACCCTTTTCAGGCAGGTAGAACAAGTCTTGAAGTCATGGGCTCTGAGACATGCTGGGGATCATCAGGATCATTGAAGTCCAACTCCTGGCCCTGCACAGGACACCCCAAGAATCACACCATTATTATTTCATCATGATTGTAGGAAGAAGACAGAGTTAGGGAGCACTTGAGCCAATTGTTCATGGGAATAGTTGCTATGGCTGTGATGGTGCCAAGGGAACCCTACAGTGTCACTGTGAGGCTCATCACCCTCAAAAGTTCATGGCAAGCAGGAAGAGTTCCTTGTGACTAAAAAGCGGCCAATGTCTCACACATTTCTGCCTGTCAAGAGAGGGGGACAGGCAGAACTGCTACTTGTGCCTTCTTCCTTCTCCTTGTGCAGAAAGCACCTTTTGCTAAATTCAGACTTCTGACTTCAGGGAGGGTGAGGTTTGAGGACTCTTACAGGTATGACTTGAACAATCAGCCCTCGTAAGGCCTCACCTGGAGAGCTGTATCCAGCTCTGGGCTCCTCAGGCCAGGAGGGACAGGGAGCTCCTGGTGTGGGGCCTGCAGAGGCTGAGGAGATGATTCAGGGCCTGGA
Source organism: Picathartes gymnocephalus (assembly GCA_013390045.1). Lineage (NCBI taxonomy): Eukaryota > Metazoa > Chordata > Aves > Passeriformes > Picathartidae > Picathartes > Picathartes gymnocephalus. The sequence continues at coordinate 54,225 of WEKY01001348.1, forward strand.
GCATCTGTGACAGGGAAAGGCTGAGGGAGCTGGGCCTGTGCAGCCTCGAGAGGAGCCCCAGCTGAGAGGGGCCCTCAGCCCTGTGTGTCCCTGTGTGCAGGGAGGGCTCAGAGCAGGGCCCAGGCTCTGCTCCGTGGGGCCCAGCAATGGCACCAGAGCCACGGGCAGGGACTGAGCCCAGGAAGTTCCACCTGGACAGGTGGCAGAACTTCTTCCCTGGGCAGTGCCTGAGCCCTGAACAGATTGTCCAGAGAGGGTGTGGAGTCTCCTCACTGGAGATATTCCAGACCCCTCTGGCCACAATCCTGTGCCCTGTGCTCCTGGATGGCCCTGCTGGAGCAGGGAGGTGGGACCAGTGACCCACTGTGGTCCCTTCCAGCCTCAACCAGTCTGTGCTTCTGTGATCAGACATTTCTCAGGCAACACCCTGAGCAGGTTTCTGCTTTTCTTATGGACTTGTTGAAAGGAAACAAAAAAGGAAACAATGATTTCTTATCCTGCTTCCCCCATATGGGGAATGCAGGATGATGGAGAGCTCCAGCAAGAATGCATCATGTTTGTGAATCTCTGTACACACACACCAGCCTGCTATAGGTATCCTGACACATAAATCAGCTGGGCACCAGATGCAGTTTGGCTACAAGAGATAAGCAAAATCTGGGGGCAGTTTTTTTCGGACACTGGAAAAAATCTCCATGCAGATCGGTTATTAACATAGACTGCAAGTTGGTCTAAATAAAGAAACAATCTTTACATTACCCATTTCTCTCCAGAGGTTTTATAAAGCTCAGACACCACAAATAAAAATCTAACACTTCCTTAAGTCAGGAATGTAAGTTGTAAGAGTGATGGTAACAAAAACCTTCTTTCTAGAATTGCTTTTGAATTAAAATTGTATATAACATGTATGCTAAGTAACTATAGTGCACACACCTGGCTTGTGAGTGGGCATGTGCATGAATTCCCACCTTCGGAAATGTATTAAACCCTGTAAAATTTGTCAGGTCAAGCATTTAAAAGACAGAAAATGTCAGAAATGAAGTACATCCTGGAGAACTGTAGTTCATCTCTTCTGTGAGATTGAAATGTAATAAATTCTGAAACTGAGTGATCCTTTTTTATCTTTTCCTCTTAAAGCACTTCTCTCTCTGTGTGCTCCAAGTGCTCTGGCTGGTCTGTATTCATTCACTGCCATCCTCCTCCCTCACTTCTCATGCTGTGTGTGGCCTCAGGACACACTTATCAAAATCCTTCTCTGAAGACTGAAGGCTTCATTTCCCCACGGGATTTCCTACAAGCAGCAAGCATAAATCACCTGCCCAAGTCCTTCAGGGCCACAGTGAGGGAAGGGAAAGATGTGTTTGACTGAGCATCTTGTACTGCTTGTACTTCATCACTGTGTCTGAAGGCTTCATAAACAGGAGGAGTTATCCCCGAAAACATCCTTTACTGATGGAGACGAGAAGTAGATGCTAAAGTAAAAACTATTGCTCATGTGACAATGGAGTTTGAAGGCTTCAGTTATTCAGAATTCTCAGGAATATCAGCATGCTCTGCATATGGTACCCTTGCAGCCACAAGGACCAGCGCTCCCACAAATCCAAAGCCAGGATGCAAAGCAACCCACAGCACCACCTGGTGCTGGATCAGACTCAAGGCCGTGCCTGGAAAGATGGTGCTGTTGTAAAGCTCCTCAGCCCCACCCATTGCACTGACAGTAGTCACGGGGAGTCCATCCCAAGTCTCGTATTTGGCAGAAGGCAGCCGAGCCCGTGCGTCTGTCCTGCCATGTATCACACACAATGTCTGCTCTAAAATTACCAAGGCAATAAAAGGGACACTTCATCAAAGGGCATTTTTCTGACACTTGTGTGAGTCACCTCAGCCTAATCTCAGTTCCTGGAGCTCAGGGAGTGGAGGACAGCTGCAATAGTTTAGCATTTCTAGTGTGGACCATTGCGTTTTGCCAGCAAACCACAGAGCTATGTGCTGGCGTGGCTCCTGGGTTCCCTTCCAGTTCCAGCAGGGAGTATTTTGTTGGCTTCAATTCCTGCAGCTAAACCTAGTCCCCTTGTTGCCTTTAGGTCTCTTTCTTCTTTCCCAGTTACTTCCAGCTTCATCATTTGCCTGCAGTCTTTGCCTTAGCATACCTGCTCTGTCCTGCTATATCCCCTCTCTCATCACACTTCTACTCAGTGCTCACCAGATTTACACCTACCTCTCCCAATTGCTATTCCACAGATTCCTGAGGAAACTGGTGAATTCATGTTCTGAACCATGTATTAGAAGTTGTTTCTGTGTTTTCTAGGAAAAATCCTCCAATAAAAGCCAGCAACTCTCTTAGAAACCACCCAGAACTCAGATAACAAATGTGAGTAATTACTGCACAGGCATAGAGGGGGCAGATAAAGCAATTTATCCATTCAATTCACATTCATGGAAAAGACCAGCCTTATGCACAAAGAGGTAACATTTGCCCCCTCTGGAATTTCTATCAGCTATAGGGAGACAGGGATTTTCCCTTTAGTCTCTACTTTTAAGCTACCAAATGCAAAAAGCTGTAAGTTAAGGGCTTTTAAATGCCAGACTCCAAGAATTTATCAAACTGTGCCTTCTGCCTTCTGAATCGTTTTTCATATTTGAGGTTCATGCTCATTATGCACTCTTACATGTTGAGTATATATTCCCATTCTATGCTGTGTACACATACCCAATAAATTCTACTCATTTTGGCAAAATTGCTTTGATACAAAGGCACTACTTGTTGCAACTTGGGATACACACTGCCAATATCGGGTATAGGGACAGATTCACGACTTGATAAGCAAGCTAATGAAAGCCTTGAAATCATACCAGCTTCCAGGTTCAGGCTTATGTGCCTATTTCAAGAGTTGTCTATAATAAAGCATGGGAGATTTTGACACTGGAAAAATAAATTGCAAGTATTTGCTAGCTGAGACCTGTTCCTGTACTCACATCTACTTAAAGCAAAGGAGTTCACTGAAACCCAAGGAGTGACATCAGAAGGAGCCTGAGATCCAGTGATGATCCTGCATTGATTTGGTACTTCCGGATAGATTGAGATAAAGAGCCAGCCACTGCAGTTGTCCAATTTTTTCTTTCATTCCCTGCTGCTCCCACCCTGAAGCCTTTAAATGCCAGAACCACTGCTTGATGTCTGACCTCAGAATAGTTCCCAGAACCACCACCACGTTGACCAAAGACATCAGCAAATCAACACCTACCCACAAGGGAAAAAATGGACCACTGGAAATATTTTCCTCTGTTTTGTGGTTTGATCCATGACTCGGGCTTCAGCCAAGTGTTCCTTCCAGACAAAGCCCAAAATCCTTTTCCAAAAGGAAAGCCACTAACCCTGTTTCTCCCCATGAGCACATACAAACCTTAAAAAGGTTGTCTCCAGGGAAAGGAGTGGCTCTTTTAACACCAGTGATGGCTGTTTACAGGGGCAGCTTGGTTCCAAAAGCTATTTTACCACCTCTTGTACTGAGCAACGTGATAGAATCTTGTTCAAGATTCAGTTTCCAGAACTCAAGGCCTGCCCTCCAGGCACACTGGGGTGTCACTCCACATTTACCTGCAGTCAGACCTGGAAGCCAGCTCCCCAAAATTCTCTTACTCTCACACACACACAAACAAGCACACATCTCATTGCATTCCCAACACCTACTTTGTATAACCTTACAATGACCCAAATCTCCACCGGGCTTCCAAAATTTGTTGTTTTCTCCAGACTATCTCTACTGACAATCTCTCAGCACCCTCTTCGTCTACTCAAAGCAGAACTAAAAGTGAAGTTTATCTGCTTCCAAGACACTTTTCCTTCTGCCTCCTCAGGGTTCTGACAACAAGCAGCTCATTGTTTGTTGTTATTACCTTGGCAGAGACTCTGCTGAGAGAGCTGCTGCTTTCAAAAATCTGCTCAGTAGTGTGGTCTCCCAGGGCTGCACGTTGTCATATATGCCAAGAATGCATACAAAAATCATCCAACATTTATCACAAAGAGAGAATTTGTTTTGTTGTTTGGTGTTGGGGTTTCTTTTTTGTTTGCTTGGTTTTTTTTTCTTTTTCAGATGTCCTCAGAGTTAATAGTCTTGGAAACTTGAAAAGTTGAAGTCCTGAAGACCTTTCTCCTGCTTCTTAGTAGAAAGATGACATGTACATATGTGACTTGTTGGCTACGAATGGATCAGCACACAAAAGTGCCATGAGAGCTAGAAAATCTTCTGACAGGTGGATGGGCCTCGTGCACAAGAGATGGTGTGGATGCAAAGTTGGTGTTCTTGAGAGTCAGAATTTATATAGTCCAGCCATGTATCCACCAGCTTTGCCAGTGTCACCTCTGATCTGGCAGAGGGCTTTCTTCTAGGAAGTAAGGAATTCAGTTTAATTCCCTTCTAAGCATGAGGAGGCTTTAAAACCTATTCCACCATTTAAAAATTGTCTCACCAGGGAAAGTCAAAGAAGTAGAAGAAATTCTAGAAGAAATTTGCTGTGAGGGTGGTGAGGCCCTGGCACAAGTTGTCCAGAGAAGCTGTGGCTGCCCCATCCCTGGAGTGTTCCAGCCCAGGTTGGATGGGCTCTGAGCAACCTGGGATAGTGGAAAGTGTCCCTGCACATGGCAGGGGGTTGGAACTGAATGGTCTTTAAGGTTCCTTCCAACCCACGCCACTCTGTGTTTTCATGATACTTCATTTCACCCGTTGAATCTCTTTGAAAGGAAAATAAAAACAAATAATTCATTGCCTCAAAAGCCACAATACTCCAGGTTAACCAATTCTTTCCTAGCATTCATCTAGCTGTGTTTTACACCAAGGCAATTACTTTCCACTGTCAAATCACACCACAAATTTTTGATCCGAACGACAACAGAAAACCTGGATTTTCCTGCTGATTAGTACAGTTAATAATCTAACAGAATGCTAATATTTGACTTAGTGACAGAACACAAAACCAAAACAAAGCCTTAACTTTCCAATATGCACTAGGAAGGAGCTCGTGTATGTGTGAATAGGCTTTTTTTGTATCTTTTATTTGTGCTTTAACACCTGGAAAAGAAAGGCTGCTAAGGGCCAATTTTGCATAGCAAAGGCCACCGTGGTGAAGCCTGTAGAAGTGGGATAACACTGTCCTTGCCACCAAAGACAGACAGACAAAATCTCTAGAATTCTGTCTATGTAAACTGATTCTTGACCTTCCTTTACACAAACTCTCAATTTGGCAACATGAAAGAATTTAAAAATAGGCACAAATGACATGCGAGTTTCACTGCCAGGACAGTAGGGGACTGGGCAAAGAGGGTCTCAGCTTGATTGTGACCCAAGCCCTGAGTGAATGGAGGTGGTTCTTTAGCAACTGTCTGCAAATGTGTGTTTACACGGCTCTCTTCAGGCAGCTGAGGGATTTGCCAAGAGCTGGACATGCCCTCACAGGGCTTTAGCACGGACTTGATCAGATTTCTCGACTTTGCTCCAGTCTGAGACTCAGCAGCTCTGTTGTGTTTGAATTTTCATCACTCTTAACTAAAAAGATCCTGCTTTTTAAAGAATTTTCTGAAAATATTTTAGCCTTCGTGGAGTCTTCTTAGTTGTTTTTCTTCTTCTAAGTGGCCATGACAAGGAGCAGGGCTCTCATGGTGATAATCAGCCACCAGGTCTCATTGGGAATCCCCACATTTAATTTACAAACACTCCCCTGGTGCCCATAAGCTGCCCCATGCCAAAAATACACAGCATTTCTGAGGGCTGCCATGCCCTGGTGTGCAAGGGTCACTCAACCCCCTGAAAAGCACGGGAGTGGTCCAGGGATTCTGATCCCAGGCTTCTGATTTGGAGGGTGTGAATAACTTCCCCTTCTTGCTTCCACAGGTGGGCTCCCCTGAGCTGCTCCACGGGGCAGCTTGGACACTCCAGCCCCATCCCTGCTGCTTAAATCAAGCCACCATGCCCTGTCAGAGGGTGCATTCATTACCTTACCCTGCAGCATGTGTGGGATGGCAGATTCCTCACCGTGTAGTCACCACACCTCTGCTCAGCCCTGATTTAGAAAGCTTTCAAGCACAGCCTGCTCAGATGCCTTCTCAGTTGTCCTCTCCCACTGGCCAGCAGCAGAGCAACAACTTTTTTTGGGTTGGCTCACAGCACCATCCCGTTGCCTGAGCCTGCCCTGGTGGGCTTACACTGCTGAAGTCACCACCAAGCCTGGAGATTCCGGGGTTTTCCAAGGGCCTGCACAAGCCTTGCCTGAGCGGGAACTGTAGCACTTCCAAGGAAAAGAACAGGGCTGAGCAGCTGGGCATTAAAAGGGATGGGCACGACAACAAGTTTTCAGGGATCAGGTTTCCTCCAGACTGACCCCAAAGGACTTTGTTCACTCTGGTTTGGATTAAGTAGTATTAAGAATTGCCCAACAGCCAAATCAGGTAATGAGAAATAGCTCCTACATCACCCACACAGGCTCCCAAACAATACCTGGGACCCACTGGCATCCACCATGTACATAAATTACAGAATTACAGAGTCAGAGTAGTGTTTAGGTCAGAAGGAACCTTAGAAACCATTTCATTCCAGTCCCCCTGCCATGGACAAGGACACCTTCCACTATCCCAGGTTGCTCTGAGCCCCATCCAACCTGGCCTGGAACACTTGCAGGGATGGGGCAGCCACAGCTTCTCTGGGAAACCTGTGCCAGGGCCTCACCACCCTCACAAGGAACAATTTCTTCCTCATATCCAATCTAAACCTGCTCCCCGTCAGTGCAAAGCCATTCCCCCTTGTCCTGTCACTCCAGACCTTGCTAAAAAAATCCCTCTCTATCTTTCTTGTAGGCTCCCTTCGGATACCCCAACCTTAAATAAATCAAAATGAAGGAGAAGGGGCAAAAAGGGATATCCATGAGGAAGATTTAAACATTTGTCTCTGGGTTGCAGTTGTGATTCCTGTTCCATAATTCTGTGAGAAGGATTTAAGACAGACTCCTGCTCTTTCCTCTAACACCTGGACTTTTGTAAATTTATGTTTCTGTGTCCAAGAAGTCTTGATCTGTTTGAAGGCAAGAACAGTATCTTTTTAAAAATGCCCATTCAAAATAAAATCTTCCTCAAAAATCTATATTAAAAGAAGTTCTTTTCAAACAGCTCTGACTTATTTGGAAAACACTCAGGATTTTGAAAGTGTTTGATAGAATTGATTCAAACTCCTTTTATAATACGGATTTTTCTGCTGTAAATTCTGTCCATATCTGAAATGTAGTTACTTTTTATTTTTTATGGACTCCAAATTAAGTAAAGTATTTACTATTTGATTTCAGATGGACCACATCACTTCTGTTCTAATGTGTTAGTTTAAAATAACTCAAAGTACCATGCCTACAAATGTGGGAACACTTTAGAGTGTTTCCTTTCTCTGCAAACCCTCTTACAGGTATCTCTTGGGTCAAAACCCGTTCAATTCCAGTTCATTTTCTAAGAAGGTTGGACATCTGAATAGTTTTTAAATAGATGAGAAACAAAATCTCCTTTAGAAAATTCCACAGCACCAGGAAACTGCTGTATTTTTTTTTTTACTGTATTCAGTAAAAAAGCATGCGCATATATATATATACTCTACATTTCACTTATGTCTAATTTCAGGCAGTGAACATATTATTGTTTTCCAAAACCTCTCCACATTTTCAGGCCAAGGTCGTTCCCTAAGCTGATCCACCAAAACACAACGAGGAAATCAATTTTATATGAGAGATATGAGTGTCCCATTGCACAACACTGATGAGATGGCTGTGCTAACTCTTCAGTCCTAATATCCAGTGTCATGGGCATGGAAACAAAAGCCAGTTATAGGACAAGTTTCTTTGGCTGGTGTTAAAAGCAACCAGTATAAAACTGCAAGTTGAAAAGCTTTTAAACCTTTCTCAAATAAAGTGGATGTAAACTGACTCATTTTTTTAAGTGCACCCCAGCTCACGCCAGATGCTACAAGGCGAACAGCTGGTCCTGCAGCTCTGAGGTCTGGGCTGGAAACACTTCTTTATTCCTAGTCAAAATCATTAAGTTAAAAGAGAAAATGAAAACAATCCATTAACAAAAGCAACCAGCAAGATAAAAGCCGGAATGGACTAAAGGGTTCTGAATACGAGAAAGTTTAGATTAAAGGCCAGTGAAATATGGAACCCAGCCCCATATAGATTTACCTGGCTCAGCCTTTGGAATGTCTATGTAAGAGGCTGCTGCTGGAAAGATAAGCAGGGCTATGGTCTGAAGAGGAGCCCTTAACAATGGGAACCTTGTTAGAAAAGTTTTCTATTGTACGTGTATATATTAGCTGCCGTTGTCTTCCTTTATTAAGAAAATCTTGTCTTGGATTCTGGGATTGCAAAAGCCCTGTCAGTGAATTCTGTTCTATTTAGTCTATATTTTAAACTGCATTTTGAGCAAAAGAAATCTAAATATATCTTGTTTTTTAACTGGAAAAAGCTTCATAAAAGGTCCCAGCTAAAGGTCTTGCTTCTAGATACAATGAGGCATAGAAAACGAATGCAGTGGGCATTTCCAGATGGTGAATCAGTTTTTTAGAGATAGCAATCAGTGAAATCCCCATTGTACTTCAAAGGCTGCATGGAAAGCACTGGATGTCTGTGTCAGGGAGAAGAGATATTAGATCTCCTTATTCCCAACCAAACCACTGGAGAAGCACAAAGGGTGCACTTGAAGTCAGCCCCAAACAAAGGTAGAAAATCTCTTCTTACAACAACAAATTTGTATTCAGTCTATGCAGGGTAGGGTATCAAGTGAGCTGGGCAAACCAGCGGGACTGTTCCCCAAAAACATGCATTTCTTTTCCACTTTTGTTGGGGAATTGCCTCCAGGAGGCCCATGTATTCCCATTTACTATGGCCCTGAAAACAAAGGATCATTCTGCACAATGATGAACCCAGAATAGGAGTTGCTTGGCTTTCCATTTCAAGCAAATAAGAATAGGGAAGATGTTTATTACGACATCCACTGTAAAGTGTTACAACAAAGATGCTTTAGATGACAGAGCCTTTATCAGGTGCTGATAAAATGTTTAATTACGTCACCATTAATAGTTGGAAGAAGATGAATAATATTCAGGTGTATAACCTTGATCAGCCTGGAACTTAGTGTTCATTTTAAGAAGGCAAACCACTTAGGATAGTATATTTAACATTTCCAGCTATTTTGCCTCTTCAGTAATGATATCTATATACTAATATATGGATCATATATATATTAACATATATAAAATGCATGATTCATACAATATCTCAACACAGTAGCAATGTAGGGGCTGTCACTGCATGCTGTTGCACAACATCTTTTGAATAACAATACTGGAATCAGGTTTATTTAAATCAAGACCCTTTAAATCAGTGACTTCATTCAATAACCTAAATCATATTTATGTAAATTACTGGTTAGATTTTATTTTATTTTTAACATGGCCTTTATGAAGTGTGCCAGTCTTGGTAAAAAAATCTGTTCAGATCTCAATTTCCATATTTTTCAAGTATGAAGACTTTAAATGTGAAATCTTCAGAATCTTGAAATTCGGTTAACGACATTAAATAACATTTAAAGGTAATGAGCACTCTACTGCTTTTGAAAACAGAATACTTTGAAACGTCAAGAAAACAGCAAGAGCCCTGTAAAAATCTAGCAACTAATTAGCATTTTTGGCCTCTCTCAGTTAGATATGGAGAATTATGCCCAATTCCAACCTCTACTTCCAGAGTTAATGTGCCATATTTCCTTTCTTAGCAACAAAAAAAAGTACTTGAAAGTACTTAGCAGGAAAAAAGAGCTTTTCAGGAGCAGCTCTTTTGTTACGCTGGCTGCTCTTACTAGCAAGTGGTTGTCTGGTCAGGGATAGCATGACAGGAATCATCTGCAAAGAGGACACATCTTATTAATGTTGTGGCCACCCACTTTGCTCCCTTACTCCATCTGGCTTCCCACACATCCTGCCTGCCAATTCTTTATTGTGCTAACAGGAATAAATAAGAAGCAAACATGAAATGGCAGACATAGAATTTCCCTCTCATCACAGGAGCCATAAAAATTGAATTTTCAGAGGTGGAACAAACAGAAGGTCCCCATTATTAAGTTTCCTATTGGTTTTTACAAGGACTGCAATGGGAAGTTGAAATTCACCTTTCCCTTAAAAGACGTAGATTTGTACTGAGCACTGATCACCATTTGTGGGATTTTTTTTTCTCATGAGGTGGAAAAGCACATTTTTCCACTGCTTTTGGTTTCCCTGGTTACTTGAGCAAGTTACTTCTTGAAGTTTTTATGGTTTGTGGCATCATATTACCCAAACATGAGTTATTATTATGCACCACGGCTTTGAGCCTCTGAGGATGATAAGTAGAAAGAAAATCCCCTATTGATGTAGCAGTTGCTGCAAATTCCTCCTGAGGTCACTCCTCTGAAGAACAGCTCTCTGTTCACAGCAAGGATAGACTTGTCAAGGGGTATTTTTAAGGCCTTGGATAGTTTCTGTGTAAATATTATTTGGTGGATCCTGCACATGCGAGTGCACCACTAAGGTTCTGCATGCTAATATTGAGTAACCCAGTGTGTCAGCACCCATTGCAGAGACTTCTAGAGACTGGACACACTGCGTTCAGCATCACTTCCCCCCAGCCTCACAGCAGTATTGCAAACTTCCAACAATTTTCACAACAAAGCTATGAAAAGTAGAGCTTGTATCAGGTATCCGCATCTGGGTTTTCTCAAAGTAATTGCATGTAAATGGACCTGGGGCAGAGGATTTAACTACAAAGCAGCACCCCATGTTTCAGAGGTGAGAGCAAACACTCAGCTTTGGTCCTTGAAACAATAATCAGCAGCAGTCTGTGTACCTCCAGCTGGAGATTTAAAAGGAGGGATTTAAGGAGTATGCCCAGTTTCCTGTACAACAGCATGACGCATTTGTGTGCATAAATAACCATATAAAAAGGCTGTGAGAATTGGGATTGTTCAGACTTTGAGGTGACCACATTTTGGCCTTGCAGTGCCTGAAGAGAGTCCACAGGAAAGATACAGAGAGACTCTTGACAGGGGCCTGGAGTGACGGGACAAGGGGCAGTGGCTCCAAAGTGACAGAGAGGAGGGTTAGATGGGATATTGGGAAGAAATTGTTCCCTGTGAGGGTGGGGAGGCCCTGGCACAGGTTGCCCAGAGAAGCTGTGGCGGCTCCATCCCTGGCAGTGTCCAAGGCCAGGTTGGATGGGGCTCTGAGCAAGCTGGGATAGTGGAAGGTGTCCTTGTCCATGGCAGGGGAGTGGAAGTGGATGGTTTATAAGGTCCCTTCCCACACGAGTCATTCTGTGATTCTATGATTTGTACAAAAACAGCCTCACACATCTCAAAGTCCATCAGCCTGGGAAGTCTGAACAAGTGGCCAGCCCAGCAAAAGTGACATCCCACATTTGAAAGAGAGCAGAAAAGAAATGCATTGTGCTAGCTGTGTGCTCTCATCTGTAAAACGCCAAAATCTGAATTCCAGGGATATTGCAGATATTGGATAGACCCTGTCAGACTGACCTTGCACAAAGAGCCATCGAGATGGGAGGTGGGGGACAAAGGACCTCCAGGATGAGGTGGAACCTCTTCCCTGCTTGTGGCCCTAAGGGCTGAGAGATGAAGAACTGTGGGTGGGTTCAGAGCACACAGCCCCATGGCAACGGCAGCAAAAGGAGCTTTAATGAGAGAAGTATTAAGTGCCTTTAACACCTATTAGTGAAAAGATGATAAAAATAGTGTTAGGTCATGTGAAACTGCACAGAACAATGTTGTTTATACTCAGGCAGTTGAGGCAACCAATGAACTGTGTGGTTTCAGCTGCTTGGTTTGTTTCAAGTGTGATGACCCTTAAAATAGAAGAAAATATATTTGTTGGTACTGGACCTTAGACATCCTTCCAAGCCACAAATGCACTCCCCTATTTCTCACCTTCCCAAAGGGGCAGAACTGAGGTTATGGAATTAGGTGCCTGCCATTTTAGAAGCTGGTTTTGGAAATGATAAAAAACCCACAAGGTCACACAAGGGATTTTTGGTGGAGCTCAGATTAGACTCAGGATTATTTGATATCTTATAGCACCTCAGTTCAGCTACTGTTTCACTGGGATCATAATGTAAAAACCCAATTGTTTTGGGGCTTGTTTCTTTTTTTGCTTCGTTGGTTGGGGGCTTTTCTATCTGTTGTAATAATGTGGAGCTATCTTGCTTTTTATCAGGACAGATTGTTTCTACTTAAAAATTGCTGATGAAAATTAAATGGATCTTTAAGAAGTCAAAAAAGATTTTCTCAAACAGACTTCACATTGCGCAAGATAAGTTGGCTAATAGTTTTATTCTGAACCTGGATTATCCTTCTAACCTGTTTTCCTGAGAATACAGCTTCACCATCTATGCTAAATCATGCTGTATAAATGTGCATATCAGATCTGAATAATATATCCAGTTCAAAAAAGAAATAAGCATTTTCTTTCCTGAAACAATGCATTTTTCTTAAATAAAAACATCCTCTTAATATACTGGTAGACTAACATGTTTGGGATTTGTTGTTTGGTTTGTTTTGGGGGTTTTTTAAATTTTATTTTGAAGGCTACTAATATATGCATGACCTCAAAAGAATATTTTCTTTAATGAGAAAATGCTCCTATCTAGAGATGTTAAACCCTAGTTTCAAATAAGGAATGCCTAGTTAAACAAGCCAAAGAGGAAAATCTCTTAATCCATAACTTTAATCGTAACAGATATTTTACATAACCAAAAATGTACTTAAATCAAATTGCTGTCCAAATCAAGGAATAGGGAATAATTTACTTGAAGTGAACCTATGAAGGATAGTCTGACTGCTGTGTTTTTGCCCAAGGAGTCCTTACTCTGAAGAAAAGCAGCACATACATACAGCCAAAAAAAAAAAAAGGCATTAATGATGTCCAGTAAATCCCCAAATAAATTGATTTAAAAAAAAAAGGTGAACTGGGAATTAATGAGACAACAGAGACACATAATTCAATGTCCTGTCACAGCCATCAGAAAGGGTCCTAAATTTTCTGACTAGTTTGGGCTGTCCAAGCTCGGTGTAGTTTATTTGCTGCTAAGAAATGCTGCTCGCTGGCTGTAATGAGAACAAGCAACTTCAACGGAGAATCACTGGGTCAATGACAAAGAACATTCTGTGCTGTGAGGCTTTTGCAGCCAAATGGGAGCTCTGGTTTCGGGGCAGAAACATCACACAGGCAGAGTTTTATGCCGCCTCATAAAATCTGAAATCTTTGGGCAAGATAAGACAATCCCTTCCCAGAATCCCACGAGAGAGTCTGAGACCTGGATGTGAGGACAGGTCATGGTAGGTGACTTTGAAAAAACACTGCTATTATTAATATGGGATAATAAATAGTTTTGCTAGGAAAGGTGTAGGGTTACATGGAAACAGGGAACAGCTGAATAGTATTAAATCAACAAAGCCAGCCTTGTGATTCTGCCGGCCCTAATATTTGTGAACTTGTGTATCCTGGAGAAAACCTGGCGTGCTCTTCCCTTGCCTGGCCTGGATTTGGAACCCAGGCACCACCCCCATGCCTACCCCATCCACTTCCACCCCCTCAGTGCAAGGTTAGAGTGGCAAAAATGTGTTTCACGGGCAGGCAGGCCAAGGATCGTGTTCCTTTTCACCCTCGGGCTGTGCTGTGACCTCCGAGGTCTTATTTAGATCTGTCCTTGGCTGTTCTCAGCCCCAAGAGGAGTTTGTCTGCCCCCCCCATAGACCTTCAGCCTGGCTTTTCGCATAAAAATTACAGCATATAGCCTGTTCTAGAAATAGCTAAGAGACTACAGGCAAATAAATGGCAAATACCTGCTTGAGAAAAAACAAGAATGATCAAATCTAGTGTTTTTCCTGTAAGGTGCAACATGGAATTTTAGTAACACAACAGAAGCAGAAGGAGTAGACACTTTAAATATCTTTGTGAGTGCAACAGGGCTTCAAATACGCTTTCCATGACAAGTTAATTCTGATTTTTAATTATGTCTATATCTTAATTGGCACTCACAGAAGTGAGTATAATTGACTCTGTCCACAGTTAGGCTTCTTTAAATTGTGTCATCACTGGAACTTCCATGGTCCTCGGGGCTACAAAGACCTGAGCCCCTCTCAGAGCTTTTCTGGGGTCTCATGGGAAGATCCTTCTACCCCTCCAGCTCCAGAGAGAAAAGGAGAGTGATTTAATCCCTGTCCTCCTTGCAAAGCACTGAAATCTCTACATCAAGCAATAGCATTGCTAAGCTTCTCCCTTTCACCTCACCCTCCATGAGAAGCTCCACTTATAAAACACAGCCACGGTCACATGAGGCATTTAAATGCATGATCAGCACCTGGGTTAAAGAAAAATCTGTGTCCTTTCCCTGCCTCTAGCATTCTGTTGGACATGAGACCCCCTCGGTTAAGACTCAGTATATTACAAGTCTTTAGTGATGTCTCCACATAAAGAATTACTCCATTCATTAAAAGGATGTAAAACAGAAAATACCGGCTATGAATAGTCAGTCACTTTGATGCCCCTTCATCCTGGAGCATTGCAAAAGCAATTCTTAGTGTTAGCTCTCACAGAGTTACTAAAAGTCACTTCAGAACAGAGGTAAAACACAATCAGTTTTCAGACAGACTTTCCAAAGCACAAAGTGAATCTAGGCATCAGTGAAATGTCTCACCAGAGGAGTGAGCATTCCTAAGGACATTATTTCACTTAAACCATCCAGAAAGCATTTCAGGGTTTACTTTCCTAAATATACATAGGAAGAAAGTTTCTTTGTGTGGAGTTTGGGGCAGGGGGGAGATTGTGCTCTTTTTTCCCCCCCTTTATATATCTAACCTTTCTTTTGCTGTAATTCAAACACACAACATCTGAAAGAAGTTCAGAGTTTATCAGTGAGACACTGTCACCCCTCACTTTTGCCAGATTTGTTTAGATTTATGAGTGAGGCACCAATTCAATCAGTTTTAAAACGGATACAGCAAAGTGTTGGACTCACATTTGAGTTGGAAGCAGTTGCACTGTGTCAAGATGTCACTGACCTTTGTTATTTGTTAGCAGTGTCCTGGCCAAGTCCCTGCTTTCACAACAGTGTCTGGGGAATGGCATGTGGGAGCGTTTCTCACATGCTTCAGGGTAACTTCCAGTGCTTCCACCTCCCTACAAGACAAAAAGGAGGCAGAATTTCCGTGGAGTGTCTGAGAAGAGCAAGTGCATTCTGACCAATGCATGTGGTGGGGAAATCCTTCACAGAAGGGACAACGGCATCATAAAACACTGCAGCTGACTGTGAAATGTTCACAGAGAAGCTTCAAAAAAATCCAAAAAACCCAAACCAACAAAAGCAACCAAACAAAAAAAGGTTTACTTCAGTCCTTTGAAGGTGTGACCTTAGAAAAATCATTGTTCAGTTCAGATAAAATAAAAAAAATGCCATTAAACTGGGACAGCATGAGATTAACATTCATTTAATCATGATGTTGAACTAGTTTCACGAATCCAGTTTAAATCAGCATCACACAGACAAGGTCCAAAATGCTGTAAATTTTCAGGTAGAAAAAGAAGTGGCCTTTTGTCACAAAGAGCGTATTGTTGGGCCTCATCTGCACATAATCCTGTACCAGGTGAATTGGAAGGGTATTTTTAATTTGTTTAGCTGTGGTATATTAATTTTGTTAGCTGTGGTATTGTATCCATAAATATATGACCTGCATCTTATTTAGTTTAATGTAGTTTTTTTGTAGTACTTGGCAATAAAAAGCAGTCTTGAAACAGGAAACAAGCACAGTTGAGGTCAGTGGGATACTTCATGTGCTTACAGCACTTTCAGCACCTCTGAGAGCTGGATAAAAGTGCCGAGTGACACAGAGCAGAGCACCACTGTGCTACACCCCATGTCCACACACGTGGCCTGCTGGGGCTCAAAGGAGAAACAGAGGATGGATACAGCTGAAAGGAGGAGAAACAGGAAACTGTGCCAGGCTAGAAATTGTTCTCTCTGCTAAGTAACAGCTCCAGGAAATGGAGGAAGAGAGAAATGAGACACAGCATAATGAGACAAAGCAGCGACTCCTTCTACATTTGAAAGGCAGGCCAGAAAAGAGACGTGCTCATCTTTTGCACTAAATCCCACTTCTCAAGCATCTTTGGGTAGGCTTAACAGCTTTCTGTGGAGCTCAGAAGAAAAGTGTCCCATGGGACTGTGGCTCAGCAGTCCTTGCACTCTCTGATTTGTATAGTCCCAACTTTGCAGATGGGCCCTGAGCACCTAGGATTTAGTTTGTGTCCATCCTGTTGTAAAATGTAAAAGTTCATCATTAACAGGAAAAGTTTGTGGTCATTCAATGGTAAAATGTCTTCAGCCAAGGCTACAAATGTACCTGCGCTCTCATGCTCACGATAATGGGTAGACTGTGAAAAGGTTATATCTCTGAAATTTAAAAAAAAAACCAGGTTATTACAAGACAGAGCTTGAAAATATTGTGCTAAACTTTGTGATCAAGCAACACACCAGGATATTTACATCTCCTTGGAGAAGACAAAAAAGGAAACATAATTTTCACCAGCATTTCTGCCCGATCTATTTTTTCCCACCGCCTCCTGTGTACTGTAACAATGCATTTGGGAAAGTAGGTGTTCATTCCATACCTCCTGATCAAATTTTGTTTACTGCCTTCTTTCCCAGACTTCAGATGAGTAATGGAGATGCCTCCAGTGTCTGTGAAAAGCCGAACGGGGGTGGTGACGGGGGTACCAGGGAAAGGACACACAGGGCTGGCAGTCGTGCCCTCCAGGCCAGCAGCACATCCCAGGCCTTTACCTTTCATGGAGCTCAGTGCTCAGTGCTCCATCTCCACCTTAGGAAGGAAATGGATCAGAGCTGGGAAGGCCCAATCCCACTGGGGCACACCCAGGGCAGCAGCTGCTAAATCGGTTCTGAAGAGGAGCCAGTCAAAGATGGGGGGAGGGAAAGAGGCACGTCTCAGATCCTTGGGAAAAGGGAGTAGAGTGTGCCCTCTATGGCTCAGCCACCCCTGCCAGCCACAGGGGACCATTCAAGATTTCAAATTCAATACAGAGCCCAGCCTGCCAATTCCATCCACCTGCAGCGTGCTGGGATTTCATGGCGTTCATTAGTGCATTAAACAGGATGGCTGAACTCCTTCCTTGAGCATCTCCCTCTTTGCAGTTCCCCTTTCACACCTCAAGCCCATTTCTATCCAGGCTGCTGGATCCGCAGGTGAAATGCCCTTTGCAGTTCCTCTTTCACAACTTAATCCCATTTCTATCCAGGCTGCCAGATCAGCAGCTGAAATGCTCTTTGAGTCCTTAGCGGGAAACATCATCATAATGTAAAAGCTACTGATCTGACTTATTAGGTGATTTTAGTCACATAAAACCAGCTTAATTATTTCAGAAAAAAAGTTCAAAACAACCCACAGTGGGTCCTTGGCATGGTACTTTTTAACATCAGGAGCCTCAGGGGAGGATCTTTAAAGAGTGAAAAGTGATTGGAGATGTCTGAAAAGGAAATGCTCCTTTCCTCCTGTGATGGATGGTCCCCACACTACTGAACCATGACACTGCTAGAAATGAAGGAATTATTTTGTACCAGATGAAGCAAATCTATGACTTAATGTGAGAAAAGCTCAAGAACTTAAAAGGGTTTCGCATTCAGCTGTTAACAAAGGTAATGCTGATAATGTAAAATAACTTGGTGTAGTGAGAACTAATTTACCTTCTAAATGGAGCTAAAAATGTGGGGACTGAATAAATATTAGGGAACATCCTTCTGAATTGAGTAGCAATTCAGGAAAGGCAATTTCAACCAATCTAAAGAGCCGTAACATTTTAAAAGGTGAGTCCTGTATGTCCTGCATCAACAAATCCACAGAAAATTTTTGGTTTCTTGTACTGATTCATCCTTGAAGCATTTCATTTAACACAGTTTTGTCACAGTCAGACTTTATTAGGAACACAGAAATGTTTTAAATAACGTTTTAGAATTTGTACTCTGCTTATGCAAAAAAACATTCAGTAACTGAGGTGCATTTACTTAACATATCATCAAATTCACAATTTGCAGGGGAGTCAGACTATGTGTTCACATATGTTTTAGTCTCCTTTACCTTGTGTGAACTTTAGCTAGGAACCTAAATTAGCACTTTGTTTCTTGGTTAGCAAATTGATAGGAGTAACTGTATATCCCTGTATTGCCTAAAGCTGCAAGTGATTAATTCTCTGATTCATTGTCTGGTAAAACAGGGGTTGTGACAGCTCCCAAAATGCATCTGCGTCTATTTTAGGAGTAATAAGATTGTATATGAAAAATGTATGGAGATGTAGAAACATAGACAAGGAGCAGCAACCACTGACTGGACCATCAGCCACAACCTAGAACATGTCAAGACCCTTAAATTTGAGAATGTGGGTGAGGGAAAATGACTGTGATGGTGTCGAGTGGTGCCCAAAGCTGGGGGCTGAGGCAGCTTCCGTAAGTTCACCTCCTGTTTATCCCACTCCTTGTTTATTTTGGGAGCCTGCATGGCTTGTGGCTGTGAGAGGGGATATTAAAACGGAGCTGCCAGGCTTGGTGAGGTTTTCCCAACTGGCCCATGAGGAGGACCAGCAGGATAACAAGGGGAAAGGGGAGAGCTGTAGGGATCTGCACCTCCTGGTTCACTGGGCACACCTTGGGCAGAGGGACTGCACGGTAGGACAAGTCACAATCACTTGTGAGCCTTGAGGGCTCAACTGAAGGCAGAAGATGGTGCTCTTCTTTTCCAGGCAATTGCCACATCAGCAAAGAGTGATTCCTGCTTTTTGATCTTGGAAAGAGAAGATGAAGCAGTGACTCAAGCAGCCTGGACACTCCAAATGATGCCATCAGCACAAGGTGAGTCCTGAACAGGTGTTGTCTGACAACTGCCTGCCCCACAAACATTCAAAGACTGCAGATCAAAGAATGAATCTTTCCTCTGATTTTAAGGAACCATTTGTATGTTTTTTCCTGTTTTCCTACAGGTTGGACTATCCCTGTTACCATTTTCCAAGTTCTAAGCATGTGTTTGAGCACACACAGATGAGCTCTTATGAAAAAGACATCTGTCACCATTTCCTAAACTTATAAGCTATGCAATTCCTGCTTTCAGGGAAAAGATCTGGCAAAGGTCATGCTGTACTCTACAGGAGGAAGTGAAATCACCTAAATACTGCAGGATCAAAAAGCAAGGAAATTGAGAGAGGTCACATCAATCATATCATATTCGATGCAGGAGTCTAAATTTGCTTCAAGTACTCTTGGGTAAACAAGTTTGGGTTTGATGTTAAAAATATTTAATTAATTCAGTCAATCGTTTTGCTGAAAATGTTTCTGTCAAAGGTTTAGCATTAAATGGAAAAGTGTCTTCTCTAGAGATTAGTGTTTTACAGATCTATCTACATGCTCTGTTACTTTCATTACGTGATTATTGACATGATTATATTCACTTGATGTCTTAGCTAAGGGACAGATCTCCCCAGTTTCCCAATTAATTCACTGATTTTCAGGCAATTGCGATTGTGACTGTTACTTGCTCAAATTCATGATCCAAATATCTGAACTTTGTGATACATTTGTCTGATTTTCACTGATTTTATAGATTAAGATTTCATTGAAAAAATAGTATATGGATGCTAACAGCTTGATTAGAGAGGTTCTCAGCTGCATGCAAGCAGCTTCTCGTGAGAAATCCAGCGCTGTCCAGAAAACTCTCACACATTCTAACAAAAACCATGTTGTATTCCATGAGAAAGCTACCATCAACATACAGCAAGAATTGTGTTTAACACCAGATGTAGAGAAACGCACCTGCTCTAAGGAGTTGTTTTTCACTCACAATTGCTTATGAATGGATGTTGTTAGCACATAGCCAATAGTGTGAGGGGTGGTAATTTAATAGCCAATGAAATATAGCCTGAGTGCAGAACATGTTATAAAAATGAATCTTGTAGAATAAACTGGGCCTTTGGCCTGTCACTCTGTCCACTGGACTCTGTGTCGTTTGTCCATCTCAACAGCAACAATAATAATTACTTTCAGTGATGTTTTTCACCGTTTTGAATTGTCTTAGGCTTCTAGGGAAAGATCAGCAGAACAAGAGAGGCTGGGTTCAAAGCTTTTGCACCTCCCAAGAACAGTCTCAAGCACCTGCAGAGCTGTTCTGAGCTACCATCCCCTATCAGCATTACTGAGCCTTTTCACCAGTTGAACTGAAAGCAGCTTCTCTGAAAACTTCCAGGGACCTTCAGCACAAATCCTGTTCATTTTGCCAGAACAAGTGTAAGTAGGCTTGTTTCATCCTCATAACAAGATTATGGGAAGGGAAAAGTTCATTTGAGAAGTAAACAGGACTACAAGACAAAAAAGTTCATTATTTGTAAGGTGGGGTTTCTTTGTTTAACACAAATGTGGCCAAAACTGTGTTTGGGACCTTTGGCTGAATTAATTATCCTTTTAAATCATTCCAGATAACAAAGCTACAAACTAAGAACCCTTTTTGTACCAGATAAAGCAGTGCCACCTTGCTCAGTTCTGTGAGCCAATCCACTCCCAAACCTGGATCCAAGAACTGAAGCTGAAGCTGAAATTGGAAATACTCAGGAGGACCTGTAAGAATGTAGACAAAGAATGGAAGAGCACTTGGGAAGGCATGAAGAACAGCTAGAGATATGCTGAGGGTCTAAATTATGTTAATGGATAGTGACAGGCCCCGCCTGAATGTGACAATTCTCCACAGGCTGCTGAACAAAAGAGATCTCTAGGGAGGGATATCTCTTCCTGCTTCAAGGAGCTGGAAGTCTGATATGTCAAATCATACTGAGGAAAACAGAAGGAAACCCCACAGTTATCAAACCAAGCACAGACATCTCCTCGCAGGCCAGAACACTGACACTTCACTGTAACAAAATACTCAATGTATAGGCCCTGTCCAGGGAACTCATTGCTACAGATTGTTCGAAATTAATTGATTTCCTTGCATCAATGCTCTATGAAAATTATTTGTGTTGCTCCATGCACCTAGATTTTTTTAGGAAAGGTTAGTTTGCACCAAGTAAACACAACTAAATTGTGGTAACTTGGGGAAAGGTTTTCACTGAAACTGTATTTTAAAGAACTATTTTTTCTTTGCTAAGAATGCAAAATATTTTGGTTTAAAATACTGTTACTGACAACATAGAGAACTTGTGAGGCCTTGCTGGACAACTTGGTTGTTCCATGTGTCTGTATCCTCAAATGACAATAGGGATGCCTGGCTGAACTGTTTAGTCCATAAAATGTGTACATAACACCACAACCTCTTCCTCTATACAGTCAGAGCCTGGGGACTGAAGTCCTTCCTCCTCCCCTCAAAATAAAAAATGAGGGACAACAAAGATTTTCAATCACAAAAATTACGGGGTTTGTTTAACTATTCCAACAAACCTGTAACAGAATGCAACTGCTTGAATGAGGAAAAGTTGTTTCTTTCTACCCAGCCCAAAGCCTGATTTCAGATCTGATCCTTGGTGTCTCGAGGTCCCCTGTCCCTTTTCCTGTCCTGGTGTAACCCCAGCTAGCAGCCACTCTCTCACCCCTCACCAGAGGAATCAGGGAGAGGACCAGAAAGGTAAAAGAGAGAAAATTCATGGGTTGAGGCAAAGACAGTTCAACAGGGAAAGCAAAAGCTGTGAGCACAAATAAATTAAAACAAGTAATTCTTTCACCACTCCCCATGGGCAGGCAGGTGTTCAGCCACCTCCAGGAGGGCAGGGCTCCATCACACATATTTGGGAAGAAAAAATGCCATCACCCCAAACATTTTCCCCTTCCTCCTCCTTCCCTCCCTCCTTCTTCCCTCCCTTTTATTTACTGAGCATGATGTAAGATGGTCTGAAATGTCCTTTGGTCAGTTGAGGTCACCTGTCCTGGCTGTGTCTCCTCCCAACTCCCCAAGCACCCCCAGCTTCCTTCACCAGCCTGGCAGAAGGAAAAGCAGAAAAGGCCTTGGCTCTGTGCAATTCCTGCTCAGCAATAACAAAAACATCTCTGTATTATCACCCCTGTGTTCAGCACGAATCCAAAACACAACCTTATTCCAGCCACTGGGAATTAAATTAACCCTACCCCAGCCAAAACCAGCAGTGTTGCTTTCCAAAATCACAGAATAAAACACTGAGTGTATTAGAGAGAGGAAACACCTCTCCTGTGAGGAAAGGCTGAGGGGATTGGGATTGTTCAGCCTGAAGAAGGCTTTGGGGTGACCTTACTGTGGCCTTGCAGTGCCTGAGGGGAGCCCACAGGAAAGATGGAGAGAGACTCTTGACAAGGGCCTGGAGTGACAGGACAAGGGGCAATGGCTTCACACTGACAGAGAGCAGGTTTAGATTGGATACGAGGAAGAAATTCTTCCACTATTCCAGGTTGCTCACAGCCCCGTCCAACCTGGCCTTGGACACTGCCAGGGATGGGGCAGCCACAACTTTTCTGGGCAACCTGTGCCAGGGCCTCACCACCCTCACAGGGAACAATTTCTTCCTGATACCCCATCTAAACCTACTGTCAGTCTGAAGTCATTTCCCCTCGTCTTGTCACTATAGTTCCAGATGAAAAGTCTCTCTCCAGCTTCATTGGAGGCCCCTTCAGATACCAAAAGCCTGCTATGAGGTCTCCACATGATGACCTTACTAACCAAATGTGGGCAGCACTCAACACCTGCAAGACATCAATGGAAGATTGATTTGTAAAGAAGCTTGGAAATCTCCACATTCCCTACATTTCTCCATGGGAAAAAAAAAAAAAAAAAAAAGAGGGATCCTGTTTTCCAAGAAGATTTAAATATAGATAATTAATCTTCAGAGAAATCCATAGCATTTATATGGGGGGAAAAAATAAAAATCATATCATTAATAGGGTCAGCATGTCCTTCTTCTTGCCTTCTCCCACTCCTCCTTTCTCCTGTTTTATGTGCAAGCAATACTCACTCTTAATTAGTATTGGCCTACTACTCTTAGTAGACTGCAGTATTTCTGAAGAACTCCAAGACACTGTCCTGGTTAGAAGGACAGGTGTCTGCTAAGGAAGGCAGGAGCCTCTCTTGGAATGGAAAACGTAAACCCTTTCTCTCCAAATTATCGTAATTTTGAAATTAAGGGGCTCTCAGGCAAAGATATGGGAATAGGAATAATAGTTCTTTACTAGTATTTATAATAAAGCAAACAAACAACAACTCCTATGGCATTAACAACAGAACAGAACCAGGAACCCGGTCCCAGCCCTCTGGGCCTGCAGGCACTGTCCCCTTGGGTGCAGTGATGGTCACAGCCAGCAGGGGGTGCTGGTGGCGCTGGGTGGGCAGGGCAGGTGCGATGATTCCCCCGCGGCTGCAGGGGGCGCTGTGGCGCGAGCTCCAGAAGCACGTGGCAATGGTGGCTCAGCCGGGACGGGAAGGGATGGAAGAGAGAGAGAGGCTTTGCTTCACAAACCCTCTGGGGCAGTCGATCCCGGTGCCCCAGCAGGACTCTCAGAAGCAGCAAGCTGGGACGGCAGGTCCTGGCAGGGAGGGGGAGCGGGGCTGCAGCACAGCTCAGTGAAACCCAGAGCAGTGCCGAAGGAGCGGCGGGGGCAGGGCAGGGGCAGCCTGGCTCCCAGTGGGGCAGGGAGAGGCAAGCTCAGGATCCTGGGTGCCCAAGCAGATGGTAATAGGTCCCAGTTCAGAGCAGAGGCTCACCTGACAGCAGAAGCAGCAGCTCTGGGCAGGGAGTCCAGCAGCAGCAACAAACTCTTCTTCCCCAAAGCAGAACCTCCGTCTGTGCTCCTCGGAAAACCCAGAGCGAGAGCGCCAGCAGCTGCTCCAGCCCCACCTTTTACCAGCCCCAATTCTCGAGATATCTCCGCCCCTCCGAGAGAGACTCCGAGTCAGAACAGTAAACAGAATGCCCTTCTCCCAGGGGCTTGGCCACTTCTTTTGTTCTTCTTAAGTACGCAGTCGTTAGTGTTCCTTAGCAACTTACGGGAAAAAATTCTATATGTAAAAAGGAACAAAAGGAAAGAAAACCTAACCTCCAACAGACACCTAAATAATTACATCTTCTTTGGGTAAGATGCAACTCAAAATGCAACTTTGTCAAGTTTGTAGTCACCATCCTTTTCATTCAAGCAGAAGTTACGCATTACAACTCCTTGTATATTACACCTGTGTTACACAGTACCTAGGAGCCCTGGGTGAGGCTTCTTAAGAGAAAAACCACACAAGCATTTAACTGGGACAGAAGAGGATGAGAAACTGAGCCCCAGTGCCTGTACAGAAAACTGAAACCCCTCAGTATGCTGCTCACGGGGTTTGCCATCATTACATCACAACCAAGATGGCTCTTTGGATTCCTGAGATTGGAACCTGGCAAAAAGGTAGCTGAGGGTGTTTTTTGCTGCAGGAGGTGTGACCTCTCCTGCCTGCCCCCCAAGCAAACCTTACAAATGAACCATGGCCAGCCATATGTGGAGAAAGGCAGCGTTCTGAGGGTGACAATCTCCGAAGTGAGCTGGTAATTTTGTCCCACTGTCAGTGGCAGACATCACACAGGTATTGGTGAGCTCCTGAGTTCTTGGTTCTGAGCCAAATAACTGCTGAGAAAAGCCAGATAACATCCATGGCCTGCTGGAGGCTGAAGTGAGGGCTGGTACCAGTGCCAGGCAGCCTGGACATATTAAATGGGAAAAGAAGCCATCACTAAGCTCCAAAGTGACAAAACAATTCCCATAAGGCCTAATAAAAGAGGAAGAAATTAAAGGTCTACCAGAACAAATGAATTAGATAATGAAACTGTGGAACAAGATCAAAACTGGGAGGGGGAGGAGGGAGAAAAGAGCAGAACTGAGATCAAGTAACAGCTGTGGGATGCAAGTCAGACTGAATATCCTCAAGTCAGGCCCAGAATGAGGCAGCATCTGGCAGAGGGAGGGAGAAGAGCAGTGGGAAACCAGAAGAAAAGGAATTCAGAGTTTGGGAAAGCTGGCTGGATGACGTTGCATAGCAGAGTACCCTGCACAGACAGAGTCAGGCTCCAATGCACCCACCCCATTTGGGAAACAGAAATCCAGACCTTCCACTGGAGGAGGAAGGCAAGGAAGAGAAAGGCAAGGAACTAATGAGATGTGAATCAACAAGACAAAACTGGGAAACAAGGCTGTATATGCTGTCAGTATTCTGTGGGATAATATTTATGCCAGAAGGATCAAAGTTTTATAGTGAATAACAACAAACATGGCACACTGTAAATAGGGACTAATTTGCCTCAGAGTACCATATTTGTTGTTGCAGAGTCTTTAAGCCTGATTTCTTTCCCACTAACCTTTCAATTACCCAGTTTTCCATTACTATTTCCCAGTTTATGGGAGGGCATCCAGGATCTGTTTCACCCAGAAGGTGTGCCCCGGATAATGGGAAGGGTCACAGGCCACATGTTCATTCAGAATTATTTTCCAAAGAGAGATGTGGTCCCAGTTTCTTAAAGATACTCAGGTACCTCTTCACGTGCATCACAGAACCTCCTTCCTAGGCTAGACTTTCTAAACCCCATGAAAATTTTAGGGAGATTGAGGCTGGGAATGGTTAAATATTTTTAAACAGTACTTTGGATAACAAACTCCCTAAATTCCATTTAAAATTCTAATGCAAGAGTTTACTGAGATGCCAATATGTTCTGACTTTCTATCCCTGGTAGGACAGATTGAACTTTTACACTTTTGCAAAGAGTTATCTCTGTGTTCAGGATGAGCCAGAATAACCTTTAAACAGGATTTCCTAAGTAAATGAAGCTAACACAGGCACAGCATAACAGCTAGCATCATCCTTTCCCTTTCTCTCCAATTTATTGCCTATTTTTGCCCAAAATCATCAGAACAATAGAAGAAGATACCAGGAGAAAGATCGGCATCCTGTCTTATCACAGGAGAAATTAGATAATTGGCATGAGATCACAAATGAGAAACTGTTGTAGTGAAAATTAAAAAAAAAAAAAAGGTAAAATTCAGAGTTTGTAGCAAAAACAGGTTTATTTTATTTTTCTCCATTGATACCAGTAATATTTATCTGAAGTATCATATTGTTTCTTTTGCTTGTTTCAAATATTTATTTGAATCAAAAAAGCACTACTCAGAAATGATGGTGGAATATGATTTTATGTTTAATGCTAGACTTTTGTTCTTCCACAGACTGAAATTTGAAAGTTCCAGCTAAAGGGATCAAAAGAAATGAGAAAAATGAAGCAGCTGGTGCAAAAGGACAAAGTCTCTGCCTCAAAGGGTAAAGGCTGTGGCCTTCAGGGGACAAAACAAGCATTTAAATGAAAATTTAAAGCTGCAGAGCACTGAGCAATAAAGCACTTTACTTTCAAAGCTATCATATCAAACAAACCATTTATCTGTCATGTTACAGATTAAGATATTTTGCAAAATCAACAGTTGGGCAATGGGCATAGAAGGTACTGATTAATCATTTGTATCTGTAGTTCACTTGTCCTTTGTTATCAGCCTGTACAAATGATGAAGGTCAATAACCTGTATCACAGGCTGGGAAGAAAAAAAAGGAGATAAAATTAATATAAAAATGGGTATAATGAAGGGTATGGTGTGTACACTGAGTAAATGGGATCTCAAGAGTGAGGTCTGAGTTCCCACAATTTCCCCACACATTCATCGTCATTTCAGCATCAGACTTGCAATTTCCTTACATTTGACACATCACAGCCTGGATATATGAGCTAGAATCCCACTTACATCTCTAACATATGGAAAGAGAACATTCCAAATGTCAGAGGATAAATATATATATGCATATACACCCCAAATTGTTCTTTTTATGGTAGCAACTCATGTCTTTCACCATCACCTTTTTGTGGCATGAGACACAATGCATATTCTCATTGATTTAGTATTGGAGACAAGACTTGTGCAATCTTCATTCCTTCATCTGCTACTGTCTTCTTGCAGGGTTTTAAGTCACATATTCCCCTTGGTGCCTCAGCTTGTCCATCCAAAGAAATCAGTGGGACAAGAAAATGCGCAACACACACAACAGAGGCATTTCAGAGGCAAGGAGAGAAGGTTTTCTCATGAGCTGGGGCAGTCCAGCTTTAAATAGAGAGTTCTGCAACAGAAAATCTTGCTCACAGAAGAGGAGTGTAAAAGAGAGGTGCAGTAAATAAATATGTGTGGTGGAAAATGTGATAAGGAAGGACACTTGGTAAGTTACTAAGAGACTTGGCTAACATGTCCTCCCTCACCAAGAAGAAATTCTGCTACCACACCAAAGTACTTAAGCACAGTCCTGAATGCAGGATTGGATTCTCTCAGGTTCTCTGTTACGCTTATTTCCTTTTCCTTCATGTGGAAATCTGCCTTCCTTCCAGAACCGTTAGAGCTTCCTGAGGGCTGTGAACTTGAGTCAGAGCAAAAAGTGTTGCAAAGAGCACAGTCTTTCCAGAAGAAAAAAAGCAGCACATTTTGACATTTTGTGCAATCACATATCCTAAAGGACATATTAAATTTGCTGTTAAAGCTCTGAAAAATCTGTCTCTGACTGAAAGAAGAGAATCACCTTTGCTATGCCAAAATTGTGGGAGAACTACAGTGATAAAATATTCTCTTTTTGTTTGTTTGGTTGGTTGGTTGGTTTTTGTTGTTGTTGTTGTTGTTTTGGTTTTTGGGGTTTTTTTGGGGGGGTTTTTTTGGTTTTTTGTTTAGGGAGTCCCTGTAATTGAATTGTTATATCCTTTCCCTTCTTCCTTGGACCACCTTTGCTTCAGCTTTGGGTCCTAGTGAAGATTTAAAGTGTAACATCATCACAAAAAAAGAGAGAGAAGTCTGGGGTAGGAGGAGGAGGAGAAAAGGCAGGTGTGGCTTGACAAGTGATGAGGAAAGAGGCTTTCAGGACACAGAGACTCAGGACAGCTAAGCTGACACTGTATCCCTGAGAAACAGAGGGAAATCCCATGGCAGGCAGGGAACAGCATTGCTGAGCCACTGGAGCACACAGGAGCGAGCAGCAGGCATGCTGGCATCTCAGAACAGGCAGCCTGAAGTCATGAGAATGTGAAACACCATCTGAGAGCAGGCATTCTACACCAAATGCAAGGAAATCTCCATGGAATCAGCTCGGAGGCGTGTCAGGAGCATGACCAGCAGGGCTGGCCGGAGTTCAAAAGGCTCAGCCCCACATCACAAAAAGCCTCCAAATGTTGTCTCACAAGTTAGTGTTCATTAGAATTCCATGATTCCCACCCACCCTTTTAATCCCGAAGAGGTGGCCTCCCCTAGCACCTACCAAGGTCACAAGAGCTCTGCATCCATGACACCCTTGTGAAGGGCCACCTTGACAGACAAAACCAAAGGCTGCTTGCTGAAGGTCGTGCTACAAATCACTGCTGGACCCTACACATTCACAGAGTGACTCTTTAACTACTAACTCAGAGTTCTCTCACTGTTTTACAGAAAGAAGAGTTGTTATTTCTTTCTTGTTACCTGAATGTTGTCTCTGGAGAACCTTCACAAACCGGCTGAAGTAAATTAACTGAACCAGAAAAGTGGGCCCAAGCAGCACCAGGACCACAGCAAATCACTGAGTACTTTACAGCCCCCATTTGAAAAGAAGGGTGATTAAAACATCTAAATGAGAGGCAAAACAACTTCCTGGGGACAGTTCAACAGCAAACCAGACTTTCTGAGCAGGTGGCATGCTATCTGTTAAGACAAGGGAACAAGTAAGTCAATATGTAAGGCTAGATCTCCATAATCCATCCTAACAGTGCTGGAATACCCTTCCCAAGGCTTGAATCCCCATTCCTTCTTAATAGCAATTCTTACATTACTAACACTTTTAGAATAAGCTTCACAGCACAGCATGTTTCTCCTCAAATGCTGGGCACTAATATAAAAATGTCATGTCACAAATTCAGTTTCCCCTGAATAAGCAGTAACTTGCCATTGGAGAGCCCTACAATTTCAAAGAAATGCTTGAGACAAGAGCTGGCTGAAAATTCAAAGCACCTCTTTCTCAGGAGAAATAACTAAATCAACCTTCAAATACTCTTTTCATTCTCAGGCTGTAGGAAACTTTAAAAAGTGAGAGAGTGGAAAGGAACACTGAATTCACCTCCAGCAAAAGCAACCACTGGTGGATTCCAGGAATATCTGTTTAACTAACACTTGCCCATGGAGTTACAAAAAGCTTTCAGAGTATGAAGCCACAACCAGAGACTAAAAAAAGACATCTTCCACTCAATGCTAATGCCCAAGGCTTTACCTAGACTAACGTAACCTTTGATTTACAAAAATGCTTTTGGACAAACAAGTCCTGCTAACTCATTAGGAGAGTATGACATGTGCCACATTCATTGCCTTGGACGTCCAACCCTCATCGCTCAGCCAGAGCTGCTCTGGTGCAAGACCCTGGGTATTCACCCCTTCCTGCTGCTTCCTGTCACAAAGAAGAATATTCTCTTGAGGACAGTGCTCTTAATTTCTGCTAATCAAAAGGATTTTAAAGATCACTCTGAAGAAAAAACAAAACCAAAAACCAAAACCAAAATCAAAACCAACCAAACAAAAAACCCCACAAACCAAACCAAAGCAAACAAAAAAACCCAATAAAAAATAAAAACAAACAAACAAACAAAAAGGGAAGAAAAAAGAGAGAATAAAACTGGATTTGAATATGGAAAAGATGAGATGGATTACATACAATGCCTGAAGTAGTTACCCTACAAATTGTTGCTTCGTGACCTCTCACTCCTGCTGCTGTTTTGCTTCTTGCAGAAAGGGCATCAAAAAAATGAAGAGGTGTCAGTAGAACAGCATGGCAATGATTTTAAAGACAAATACAACCACATGGTCAGATTCAGGTGCAACTGGAGATATCTCCTGCTTGTTGTAGATGGGCTGGGATACCAGGACTCTCATAAATATTTCCAGAAGGACAAAACTCAATAATTGAATTGAAATATCAAGCAAATCAGGGACGACTGTGTACAGATCCAAACCCTTTCCAGGCACCTCTTGCAGGGAGGATCAGCCATCCATGTAGACAGAGTGCAGGGACATAGGAGGATTGGGATCAACACCCAAGCAGGAAGATGGTCAATATTTTGAGAAGCCAGCACAGGATCTGTCCTTTCTCTGCTCAAGCTGTGTGCTCTTAGCCTGTTAGTGCATGGGCATTAAAGTCACTGCACAGTTTTTTGGGACAAGCAGGAATAAAAATACTACACCACTGCAGGAGATTGCTGGTTGCATAGTGGGCAGGCTTCTGTAAATACACTTAGAGGTTCTTCCCTGCAGGATTGCATACATGAGATTTAGTCACTTTGGGTAATTTTTGACGTTTTGTGTCACTCAAAAATACATTGTTTTGAAAGCAAGGAAAGGGCTTTCTCAGATTTCTTACTGCTCAGCCACAAGCTCCAGGCTCGCTGCTGAGCATAGCTTCACAGCACAAGTTACAAAAAAAGTCAGAGCAGGTGTCTGAAGATTCATCTCCTGCCTTAATGACCCCAATTCTCTCACCCCCCAAAATGACACCACAGGGGTTTTTTTCTGTATAAAAATATTTTCCTTTTCTTTTCCTCAGCCATGTTGGAGGCTGCCATTTGTATGATTCACCTGTTCTCAGCTCATCCTAGCTCCAGCAGAACTGTTTTTCCTGAGATTGGGAGTGGAGAGGGATCTATCTGTGCATAACTATAAGCAGACAGAGTATTTCAGCCAGAAAAGAGCTATACAACCCAAAATGTCCTGTTCCTCTCCAACAGAAGGGGGAAAACCAGAAAAAAACAGCTATTTATGGCTTCCAACTCAAAAGGTCAATGAAAATAATCCCATTTGCTTTCACGGATTTTGGAGGAGATCCACAGATCTTTATTTTTAGGTATGAAAGGATCTATTACTGGCTGCTTAAAATACACCATGACTGACTCATCATCCATGGGACAATGCTCCTCCCTCGCCTTTGTTGCTCTTTGACAATCAAAGGTCCTTTTAAAGCTTTTTTTCGGCACACTCTCGTTTTCCCCACCACACAGTAAATACTTTGTTTAGAGAGGTTTTCGGGAACTACATTTCTTCCCCTTCTCTGAGGAAAAAGGCTGCAGTGTCCCTTCTCAGAGCCCTCCCTGGTGTGGCTGAGCAGCTGAGCCCTCACCCTGTCTTGTGGCCACATTTCTGAGTGTCAGACTATCACAGAATCGTGGAATCTTCAAGGCTGAAGAAGACCTCCAAGATCATCAAGTCCAGCTTTAATCACAGCCATGTACAGCAGCTGTAACGCACTCTGCAAACTACAATGATTGAAAAAAATTGGTATCTTGCTCAGATTTCTGTCACTGTGAGGAATTTCCTTGGATTTCTAGGCTGGATCAAACCCACCAGGTCAATAGCACTTCTAACAAATGAGGGCCTGTTTTCTTTTCATTAGCTGTTCCAGGAATTTGTTTTGTACTGCAAACAACACAGACAAAAAACTTTATCCAAAAATCTCTTCCCATATATGAGAATGTACTTTTCCATTCCAGTGTAAATAAGGTGCTGCTGTGGGACGTCACCCAAGGCTTCAAATCTAATCCATATTCTGCCCACTGTGGCTCTCCGGCCAAATGGAAATTAGACACCCTAGGACATGAGCCCCCAGGGCATCTCAGTAACAATTGGAAGGATTTAAAGATTTGTCATAATTATGGTGGACAATAAATATCTGAGCAGAGTGGCAGATTTCTGTGAGATAGGGAGTGACCCCATTGGGATCTGCCCATGATTGTGTGCCCTATTCTTCTCCTTTTCAGTCTGAGCTCTTATGTGCACCAAGAACTTTTATGAATTAAATACCCAGTTTTGATTAAAACTGCACCAAAAGTGAAAGCGGAGCTTATCCTACAGTCATTTATTCCACTCTGGTGAAAACAGATAAACCAAATATTTAAAAAACAAAAACAAAAAACCCCTTAATATAAAAAATATTACACAAAGCACCAAGGTCTTATGACTGGAATAAAAATATCTTCAAGAATCCTTCCAACTGACTTGTGCTGTTTATGCTGTTAGCAGAGACAAGGGCTTAGTTTCCATGCTACTCAGGGTCTGTGGATCAGCCTCATTTTCAACAGAGGCTATCATTCTTAAGGAAATCTTTCTTGTACTGCCAAGCTGAAGTCAAACCAGCCTTCCAGCACCTCAGTATGTAAAAATGTGTATTTATCCTCCCATACACTTTCTGTCGGACTGCATTCCTACAGCCTGAGGAAACAGTGCACCAGCTAAATCAAAGATAACCCAAAAATATTTTCATAATGAACTCTTTAAAATCTTTTACACTGGGGACTGGACTGAAGAATTCCCTTGCAATAAGTGTATCAGTTCCCTTTCTTATTAAAGATGTTCTGAGCTCTACCCAGTATTTCCCTGAGTTTTGAGTTGTGTTTTATTCCTGATGAAAGGATCAGAGATGCAATTATGAGTGAGCAATTCTTGACAGTTTTCAGAGATCTCAGTTGCAAGTCAAGGGAGATTAATGAGTCTGCTCTGAAAGGTGATAGGACAGCTGGATATTGCACAGAAAAAAAAAAAAAAGGATCTGTTCTGATTAAATGAGGACATCTGGTCAGCTTCCTGTGGGAAATTATTCTAATTTTAATACCAATAAAATCAATCCAATATATCTAGAAGACAGACCCTTTAAAGAGTCAGACAGTGAGTGTTGACGGCTGGGGGTCATCTCAAAAGGGCATCAGTAGCAGAAGTCACTGTCAATGCCAGGGAGCAAGACAAGATCCCAGCAACCTCCTGCCTGCAGGTTTGACTTTTTAATGATGTCCAGATCTAATTTTATGTGTACTGCACTTAAAACACTGAGAGGCTGCCAAGGTCACACTACTGGTGGATATTTGAGGAGAAAACAGCAACTCCATAGGGACTGATACTGCAACATTTCCTTTCAATAGGATGGTGTTGAAGGTGTTGCTTCTTTATAACATGGATGGCCCTGGTTTCCTGCTCCCACTGGGAAGACCTCAGGAGGACTTGGAAATTCATCCATAAATAGATTACGCTGTAATTACATTATTTATATTTATGCCAGAACCCCTTAGAATCAAGGGAGTGTAAGAGAAGATTGGCTGTAATTGCCTGCTAGTTGCATTGTTAATTATTATTGAGTGGCTGAAGTCCACAAAAAGAGAAGTCATGTGAAAACAAGAAAAAAAATCAACAAGAAGGGTAGTCAAGAGGAAGAGATGTTCTTTCTAGCACACAGACAGGACAATAAGGGACAATATGAAGCGGAGCCATCTCAGACTGCCTGTGGGTGCCCTGTCAGGACTCAGAGCAAAAATAGGACTCATAACACCAACATCTGACTTTCAAGACTCAAGGCTGAAGAGGCTTCTGCTGGCAGCTGCAAAAGAGAATCAGAAATAAAAATAAATATTAGCTAAAGCAGAGGGGAAAACAAAGGAAATTCTCAAGGACATTGAAATACTCCTGATATCTGGGAGAAAAACTACTTATTTTGAAGAGGAACTTTCTGGATTGTTGCAGAGCTGCAGAAATATCACCACTTACCAGCACCAGAGGCAGCCAGACAGAAGAGAGAGGTGATCCCTGCTTCAAAAATAGGAGCGTGGGCACATGAAGATGAACAGATGGGAAAGGATTGTCAGGGTCTGCTTCATCTGCAGACCTGTGCCTGCTGCTGGGATCAATCCACCTAAATATCTTTTCAAAACAAAATGAAACAAAACAAAATAAAACGAAACAAAACAAAATAAATCAAAACAAAAAAATCCCTGACAAATCAACAAACAAAACCCAAATAAGCTCCTTCCTGGAGCTATGCTTTTATCTCTGGTTGTAGGAAATGTCTGTGGTGGCCAGCAGGGACCCTGGTCTTCTCCACGCAGAAACATGAAAATTCTCAGAAGCAGGGAGTCACTGATTCAAAAATCAAAACCATAAAGGGAATGGAAACAGGAAAATCTCCACAAAGCCCCCTACATAAACAAGCATAGCAAAGCAGCACAACAGGACTCTTCTTTAGTTTCATGCCCCAGATATTCCTCGTCCATCACCCAACTCTTCAGCACCCTCCACATCCCCATGTCCTGCTCAGGAACACGGGTCAGATCCCATCTCTGCTGGGCCAGTCCAAGTCACCCACAGAGGGCAGGACCTCCAGGTAACAAGGAGACAGCCTCTGAACATCTGTGGGGTAGGAAAATAAGGAAATAAGTTTTCTAAAGGTAATCTTTCCCTGGGGAATCTTTTATATTTGTGTTCCCCCAGAGAACTTTGAAGGCAAATAATCCCAAACCACATCCTCTGGCAAGCTACTAGCTTGTTAGGTAAATAATCTTCCCTCAAAATACCTTAGCACAAATTTATCCCTTGTGATGGGAAGGATGAGAGCTTGCACTCACTGAGCTGGAATTTTTGGTTTCTTTCAGGTGGTGACATTCATCTGCATAAAACAAAGTATTTTGATATTGTGCATTGGCATTAGAGGACTATCATGATGATCTAAAGACAGAGCTGGGTAATTTTATATTTCATGTCCTTTCCAGGAGCCCTGAGAGATTCTCGAGATGGAAAGCCGATATTGCAGATACTTTGTGACTAAGAAAGAGAAGAGGCAAACAATCCCCCGGAGCACACTGAATTCCTGATAAGAGGCAATAAATGGAGAAGGAACTTGGGGAACAGGCAGGGATTTTGAAGAGAGAGGCTACAAGAAAACACGTCTCCCATAAAAAGGGTATCAAACTCAAAGTGATTGTGAGAAGCAGGGAAGGCTGAAAAACTTGCTGAATCTCATTTGTAATGTGATCTGAAGGATGAGTTGCCAAGTCCTGTCAATGTGCTTAGGAAATATGACCCTGCTTTTTATTAACATTCCTCCCATTCATTCTCAGATGAAAAGGGAACAGAAGGTGTGACACCAACACCTGAGTAAGATAAACAGGCTGAACAAGCTGCATCCCGTCTCCAACAACCCTGATCTGTAAGGACAGTGAAAAATTAGGGCTCGTATCTGTAACCAGTGTACTCAGAATATGTCACCATGGATGGACTTGAAAAGACAGCAAATATTCCTGATATGGATCCTCCTCTTTCACCTACAGAGGACAAGATGCTTTCTGATGCCTTCACCTCCTTTTCCCCTCATGAGAGCCATTAACAAAACTTAATTCCTCTCATTTCATCATCCCACAGATCTGTGTAAGTCTGTCAGATGGTGCTTCAGGTGACTCAGGCTGGAATAACAATAACAACCACCTGCTGGAAACCTCAAACATTCTTTTTGTCCCTTTTTTCCCAGGGACAACAGGCAACCAAGTCATATTTCTCCTCTAGATGTGGCAAAATCCTGACTTAGTCTGGAATTTTCAGTATAAAAATTTGCAGCCATAGTGCAAAAATAGATGCCAACAGATTCAGATGCCCATGGCTCCAGCTGGGATATGGTTTCCTATCGTACTCACAACTTGGATATGGTGTTTTTTATTGTTTTCCTTCCTGAATTAGGATAAAAATCCAAAGATTTCAAACTAAAGATATATATTTTTTTAAATTAATTAGTTAGAGCAAAGTGGTTTCAAGCAGGGACAAAAAGAGAAAACACAATGAAAAATCCTCAGAACTGTTAAATCACAGTACAGATCATCTTAAAACTTTTACCTGACAATGTAGTTGAGTTTTTTCCAAAGCTAAACTTTTCTGTAAATGTTTGAAATTTTTAAATCAGCATTTTTCAGAAATAAAGGCAGAGATCAGCAAATTTTTCTAAAATGTAAAGCTGCCATGCTAAACGTGGAAGAAATATAAAATGCTTATATATAAGAATTCTCATGACAGGTGCAGGTGAAATGTTTCAGAACAGAGTAAGAATGAGAAAGACGAAAAAATGTACATTATTTGTCAAAAACGAGTAAAATGTTATTTATATTGCATCCTATACAACTGTGGTGTTTTGTTGCTGGGATTTTTTTTCTGACTGGAATTTTACTTTGAAAGCTATTTTTTAAAGGTCCCACCTTGTAGAAACTCCACAAAGATAATTTTTTTATATTGTTTTAGACACAAAATCCCCTTAATTTGAAAACATTGCCCACTCAGGCTCACCATACTCATGGGTCTCCTTCCCTGGAGTCCTGGGAGCCATCTCCCATTTGGGAAAGTGTGGAGTGGGAAGGAAGAAAAATTACTCCACTGAAGATGTCAAGTTACATGTGAGGAGCTTGAAGGACTCAGGAGCTCTGAGCTCCTGAAAAAATTACTTCTATATAATATGTTCTACTTAAAAATATGGTCTCACAAGGATTTCACCTTTATTTTTTAAATTAAAATCATATTAAATGTAAAGACAGACTTGACAAAGGTAGTGGAGAGCACTGCTTTGCTTAACAGGCTGTGGTAAGCATTCAAATTCCAGTCAGAACTGCAGCAATCCCTTACACTGTCAAGAAGTACAACTCCTCTCTGACAGAATGTACTGCAAATTTTATGAGAGAAAACCAAAGTCAATTCTTTTAACATCCATTAGAGTCACTCTCAGTCTGTCTGGGTGAGATCTGGAGGAGTGTAAGTTTTCCAGATATTTCTCCATACTGATAAATAGCAGTTTACTACTGTTTCCACCTTTAGAACTGTAAAAATCATACCTGCCACCTTTAAATCATTCACTTTTGCAATAGTTTCCTGCTCCAGCATTTAGCAGAGAGAACCACCAAAAATATATGTCTGACACTGTAATGAGAACTCAGTTGATGTGACACCTAAAATCACACAGTGAAATGTTGGTGCAGAACTCTGCCTACCTTGCTTAGTAAAGTATGAAAGGAAAACTGACCTTTACAATATTCTGCATTTATAAACGTTCCAGAATTAGGGTGTCTGCAAATCAAAGCCAGAGGTGGAGCTCAGAGTTGCTGTAGAGGTGGTATGATGACCAGGAATTGGAATGATCCGAGAAATGAAATGCTTGCATGAAAAGAAAGGGGCTCTCCTATGGTTAAGCAGCTGATAGAGTTTAACTCCAGGTCTGTTGGGTATAAATAAAAGCTGTAATAGTCCTATATTTGAGGGCTTCTGGAAGCTCTCAGTTTAGGAAGCCCTGGTGAGGCCTCACCTGGAAAGCTGTATCCAGCTCCGGGATCCTCAGGACGGGAGGGATAGGGAGCTCCTGGAGCAGGGCCAGCAGAGGCTGAGGAGATGATTCAGGGCCTGGAGCATCTCTGACAGGGAGAGAGTGAGGGAGCTGGGGCTGTTCTGATGCCTTGGATTTTAACTTTCATATTTTTCAGATCCTGCAGTGCTTGGTGTGTGACTCTGAAGTGCCTTGTAGCCTGTTACCTGCTGCTCTCTCAGACTATGATAGACATAACAAGCCTCTCCAGGCCTGTTCTCCAAGGACACTAGGACTGTCCTGGGCCCAGGATGTGTAAACCAACATCTAAAGAAAAGAGGGGCAAGCTGGGGAGAATTACATCAGTAGCTAAAGTTTTAATTGGCAAATTTATGTTAATATGCAAATGGACCAGAACCTATAACGGTGTCAAGAATTCATGACTGGTCGTCCATTTTTGGGGGTCCATCTTGGGTGCATTAGCAGCCTCTGGCTCCCCAGGGTGTACCTTTGAAAGCTTTCAGATAAATATCCACCTTTATTCCCTTCCTCCTGTACAGCCTCTGTTTCCAGGTAGCCCATTCAGGCATCAGTTCAGCCTCGAGAGGAGCCCCAGCTGAGAGGGACCCTCAGCCCTGTCTGTCCCAGTCTGCAGGGAGGGCTCAGAGAAAAAAAACAAAACCAAAGAAACTCAGAGAAATGAAAAAGACCAAATAATCCCAAAGAAAATAAAAAGACTATGGCTATATATACACAAATAGCCTACTACAGCGTAGCGCCCTTTATGTCCATTCATGGAGGGCTTTTTTAACTCTGCTGCAGAATCCTGTTTCATCTACTTGATGTCTTGCATGAAAACAGAACCAGGTTAATATAGGGCAGATGGAGGAGGAAGAACACCTTGCAATGCTGAGCAAC
Organism: Picathartes gymnocephalus; assembly: GCA_013390045.1. Taxonomy (NCBI): domain Eukaryota; kingdom Metazoa; phylum Chordata; class Aves; order Passeriformes; family Picathartidae; genus Picathartes; species Picathartes gymnocephalus. The sequence goes on from WEKY01001348.1 coordinate 92,410, forward strand.
TTCACATGGGTGTTTTTGCACCAGGAGAAAATTTTCAATTATTTTTGGGGCAAGTTTCTCAAGCTAAACATGCTGCCTGTTTTCCCTGTCCTCTCTGATGCAGAGACCCCATGTAGAAGCCCAGAAGATTAAGAGGAATAATGTGTGTGTCTCGAACATGGATAACTGAATAGCTGTGGAGCCAAGCAAGGATCGTTGGTAACATTCTGTGAGACAGAACTCGACCCTCTCCTTCCCTCCCTCCTTCCCTCCCTCCTTCCCTCCCTCCTTCCCTGCCTCCCTGCTCCCTTCCCTTCCCTTCCCTTCC
>WEKY01001348.1:92839-107307 GCA_013390045.1 Picathartes gymnocephalus
CTTCCCTTCCCTTCCCTTCCCTTCCCTTCCCTTCCGTCTCCTTCTCCGCCTCCCTCCCTCCCTCTTCCCTCCCTCTCTCTTTCCCGGCACCGGGAGATGGCGCCGGCTGCCCGCGGTATCGCTGGGTCCTGCCGCTGTCGCGGCTGCCAGGGGTCCGGGCCCGCGGCAGCTCCGAGCCCGGGGCCGGGCTGGGAGCAGCGGTGCGAGGATCACCGCAGCCCTGGCACAGCCCTGGCACAGCCCCGGCACAGCCCCGGCTGCCTGCGGGATCCCGAGACACCGGCGGCATCCTCCCCGCGGGATGTCGGGACGCGCCAGGCGAAGGCACCACGGGCTGTGGTCCAAGATGTGCGCAAGGAAACGCCTCGAGTTTCTGCAGAAATCCTCTCATGCCAACCTTGAGACCGCTGTGTGTTCCCAGCGCAGAATGTCCCCACGCTGCCGTAAAACCGGCTCCCTCTCCTTGAACCAAAGCCCTACTTCGGGAATATGCGTATGGCCCCGCTTAAAACCCATCTGCCACCTTCCTCCCTTCTCCCGCAGAGGGTCTGAACCCGCTCCTCCTTGCCACCCACGCCTCCTCCCCGCACCCCCAGCCGTGCCCGACCCCCGAGCCTGCGCTACAAGCTGTGGTATTTATGCCTGGCCAGCCACGTTCCGAGCCCTCAGGCCACCTTGTGCATCTGTCACCCGCTCCTAATCCTGCCCAAGCCGCCCAGCCTGGCTCCAGGCAGCCACAGCTCCGGCAGCTGCCTCTCGGCTCAGGGATGCCTCGCACCCTCACGGCAGAGATCAGCAGAGAGGGGGCCAAAAACACCCGCTGCCCCTCGGCCCTGTTAGGGGAACACACACTGCACATCAGCCTGATCCTCTGGACGTGGGGTTGTGTGGATCACGGCACAGACCAGACCGAGGTCAACACAGCTGGGTGGCCCTGCAGGGCCCCAGATTCCGAGGCTGAAGTAACTCCCCACCTTTCTCCAATAATCTGACCCCCTTTTTCAGCCTTGTCTTTGATCTCCATGGTGTTTAAAAGAAAAGGAGAGGGCTGGAAACCACAAAACTCAGCAGGATTGTTCCAAGCTGTGAGGAAAATTAAAGGCTTGGAAGTCACTACTGGTGGACCCAGGGAGTCACTTTCAGTCATAGAATCCTCTCAGAATCATGGACTGGTTTGTGTGGGGAGGGACCTTAAGGATCATCTCGTTCCAACCTCCCAGGCATGGGCAGGGAGATCTTCCCCTAGACCAGGTTGCAATCCCATTCAAATCCCTTTGAAGGGGACCGCTCATGTGACCAAGAGAGGACAGTGGCCTATCTTAATCAGCCTCCATTTCCTGTTGTCCATCTAAAAAATCATCAGAGTCCCCCATAGACTGGTGCTATGTCTCGGCAAAGAGGCAGCATCAGCTCCCTGAAGAGGGTCAGTTTGCAGTTCAGCCATCTCTGGTTCACAGGACAAACTCCAAGCAGTTCAGAGAAGAGATCCTATTTACATCCTTTTCCATAGATAACATCTGTGCTGAGTTGAGGAAAGGAGCAAGGATTGTGGGTTAAATACCCTAGAATCATGGAATGGTTTGGGTTGGAAGGGACCGTAAAGATCATCTCATTCCAATCCCCCTGCCATGGGCAGGGACACCTTCCACTGGACAGGGACACCTTCCACTATCCCAGGTTTCTCCAAGCTCCATCCAGCCTGGCCTTGGACACTGCCAGCGATGGGGAAGCCGCAGATGCTCTGGGAAACCTGTGCCAGGGCCTCCCCACCCTCACAAGGAAGAATTTCTTCCCAATATCCCATCTAAACCTGCTCTCTGTCAGTGTGAAGCCATTCCCCCTTGTCCTGTCACTCCAGGCCCTTGTCATGAGTCTTTCTCCATCTTTCCTGTGGGCTCCCTTCAGGCACTGCAAGGCCACAATGAGGTCACCCCAAAGCCTTCTCTTCTCCAGGCTGAACAATCCCAATTCCCTCAGCCTTTCCTCCCAGCAGAGCTGCTCCATCCCTCTGATCTCCTTGGTGTCCCTGCTCTGGTGTGGCTCCAGCAGTTCCCTGTCCTTCCTATGCTGGGCCCAGGGCTGGAGGCAGCCCTGCAGGTGGGGCTTAGCAGAGAAGAGCAAGGGGACAGAATATATCTTAGTATATAATAAGATACAGTAATATCTCAATAACAGGATCTTAAGACATCCTTCACTTTTTATATACCATAAAAAATTAATGTACCTGATAGTCATATTTTACAAATCATTCCAGTTGCACTACTGCTTTTTGATACTAACTTTTTTTTTTTTTTTAATATTTTTTTTTTTTTTGTCATCAGCACTGCNATCAACCCCCAAAACAAGCACATGCTCATCACTCACACCTTGGGATGGTGTTGTTAAAAATGGGAGATGGAACTCCCAGTGCAGTGATTTCGGCAGATTTCATTGTACAGCCTGTAGCACGGGAGTCGCGGGGACGGACGCACGCCAATGGCGCGGGGAGCAGGGGCAGGAACTTCTCCGCTCATCGCCGGTCGCTGGTGCCGCGGCGCGCTCCGGTCAGCGCCGCTGCCACGGGTGAGCGCGCCGATGGCCGCAGCAAGCAGGAGCCCCTCTTGCAGCGCCGATGGCTGCCTGGAGCCGCCGCTGGGTCCCATTCTGGCGGCTGGAGCTGTCCCTGATGTTCTCCGGGCAGTGGGATGGACCAACAGGACCCCCGAGCTTGGCTCGGCCGCTTTCCAGGCGGTTTTTAGTCGATATTGATTGGTCCGCTTTTGGGTCCTTCAGTCGCTGATTGGCTAATCGTAGAACATGCAGTGCGACACGTCCGGGCTCGCCTGGGCTTGTGCAGGGTGCATCCCTTTTGGATTCCACGTGGTGAGGTAAGTACTGTATTTTTTTCTTTTTTACAGATGCCTTTTTAGGTTTTTTGGGGTTATTACAATTAACTGTATTTTATTAACTACAACTTTTTAAGAAGTATAATGATTAACGTATTTGTTAACTTAATTAAATTTTATTAACTCCCTGAACCATATAACTGACATGGTTAAAATGGTTCTGACAATGTAAAAATCACAATAGTGTGGGTTTGAGGAGGGGTTGAGAGCTGATTATATAAGGAATGTAATAAAGTTAAAATGTCTCTTCATTCTAAAGTGGAGGTCTAGAATTTCATGGCAAGATATGCATGGTGTTCCCTAAGGGTTTCCTTCCTTCATACAAACACTGTCAGGCAATCAGTATTGTCTGACAGGGATAAATAAAATAACCCCAGATTAGTTTCCTGTTTGTGCCTCAGCACAACAAACCATACCCTTATAGTAAAAAGAGATTGTTTTGATACGTTCAGGAAGAATATTTTAAAAAGAAATGTTTAAAGATACCAAGTCACAGCAAATCTGTTCTCAGCATTCTTATTCCCAATTTACAGATACGTGGGTTCTCCTCATTCCTCTCTCTGTTTTTTAATTTAATTCAAGCAGCATGTATCCCCCTATTTTTAAAAAACCCATTAAAAAAAAAAAGTGATATTTGTATCAATTTAACCTACTTTTCAGATATTTTGACAGAGGCTCTGGGCTTAATGCAGACTGCTGCAGAGGGATTTTTTGTTTGCACAGAAAGAAATCTGCTTATGATAGGTTAAAACAAAGGAGATAGGTCAGACTAGTCTGACCAACTGCCCCTTTAATCAAATATAAGCTCAGTTTGGGGGATTTTTTAAATTAATTTATCCTGATCCCTAAGGCAACTTGGCCCAAGAAATAGGATGCAATATTCTTTCTACAACCCTCCTTATCATTAACTGCAATTTAAATAACAACCTGAGTTATTAATATTGCTGCCCATGTTAAACTCTTTCAACAATTTTCTATCTCCTATTGAAAAAAAAAAACAAATCCAAAACAAAAAATACCCAACAAAACATGTTTTCTTCTGTCTATTTCTTTCCAACACCATTGGCCTTCTCCTAATTTTGTGCCTTGTTTTGTTCTCTAAGTTGGAGTTTCTTGCAAAGAGGATTGTCCAGTTTCTGCTCTAAGAACCATTCCTGCATTTTTCCCTGCATTCATTTCCAGTGAGGAAAGATGCATCAAAAACTTTTTCAACAATTGGGAGCTGGAGGAGACAGAAGCAAGAGAGTAGCTGAAACTGGAGAGGGAGGAAGATTATTGCAGATAAAATGATGGAAAAACAAGAAAAAATTTGGCTGAACTGCATATGCGTGGTCAATGGTTGGACTTGATGCCCTTGGGGATCGTTTCCAACCTTAATGATTCTCTGAAAGACTGAAAAGCAAGATCAAGAGGCAGAGAACAACATGGAGGAAGAGGAAGACAGACGTTTTTACCCTTCCCAGTATCACGGAAGTTTATTCCTAGTCAGTACTCAAGCTCTTAGTTAAAAGCTCTTCCATTTGCTGGTGTAGCCGAGCTGTAAATGAGGATAGCCAAAAGAAAAGATGGAGATTGTTTCTGGAAGAGAAAGAGAGCAGTTGCTGTTGGATTTGGTACCAAGAAGAACCATGGCACAGCATTCAATTCCTCTGTTAAAATAGGCACATCCCACGAAATCTGGAGAAGCTGTTTAATTTTGAGTATTAGGAATGAAAAGAAAAGAAAAAGGCACTATGTGAGCACTCATCTCTATTCCAATATGGTCTGGGTTTGTGTGCTGGCTCCTGCTAATACTTGCCTGAAGGTGGAGTGCTCAGGTACAGTTTGAATCCCTGGGACCAGCCAGAGCTCCAAGCTCTCAGGGACTCAGCACTCAAAGCCACCCTCACCTAGACAGTTTTTGAATGAAGAAGTAGAATTGTATATTAGATACGCAGAAAACCATCAGTGCAGAAGTTATCACAGAAAAGGCTGGTGAAGGAAAACAGTAGCAACCTCCAGAAATGAGGGCCTGCCCCCCAGACATACCACCTTCCCTGAGGAAAAATAAAAAGCTTGAGGAAAACAGATACTTGCCATAAAGTTTATCATGCCACTTAATGAAGGTGCAGGCCCCTACTTCACACTGACAGTGGCTTTCTTGTTGTCCTCTTACAACCATTTTATGTTTAGCTGTACTCGCATTCTAAGTTGCTGCTAAAAATAATAGAGATTAAGTAAATAAATAGATGTATCTGTCATGTTAACTTCAATGACATCAGGATCAAAAAGAGAGTGGGTTTAGATGGGATATCAGGAAGAAATTGTTCTCTGTGAGGCTGGTGAGGCCCTGGCACAGGTTGTCAAAAGAATCTGTGGCTGCCCCAACCCTGGAAGTGTTCCAGGCCAGGTTGGATGGGGCTCTGAGCAACCTGGGACAGTGGAAGGTGTCCCTGCCCATGGCAGAGTGGTGGAACTGGGTGATTTTTAAGGTTCCTTCCAACCCAGGCCATTCTATGGTTCATTAAATCTCTATTGCATGGTTTTTTTTCCTCAGAAGGACACAGTTCCTGACAATCTCCATACACATCTACAGGATCAGGACAAAAAATGACAGTCTTCACCTGAAGTCACAAGACTGAGCAAAACTGACTGTATTGCTCTGAAAACTGCACGTGCTGGCTCAACCTCAAGATATGCATGTGCATTTTTTATCTTGGTTGAAATTCAGCTCCTGCCCAGAATAAAAATACTGAAAAAAATGGCCAAACATGGATGTAAGCACGTCAGCTTTGATACTAGGCACTGGATTTTCCTAGAAATTAATCCTCCATTAAAGCAACAGATGGCCCTGTGTTGTTCCAGGGGCTCAGGGCACACATGAGGGGCTGGGTGACTGATGGCCTTATGAATGACTGGGTCTGCATAAACCTTAAGTTGGATTAGTATAAGCTCATGCATGTCAGAAATGGTTTGCAATATTGACATTTCATGTCAGTTTTGTGAATCGAGACTTGTTTCAGCCCCACACAAGGCTGTGTCACGTGGAGGAGACAGCATAGGAATATGTAGGAGTAAACACATCCTGGCAGCTTTACTGACTGCTTGGATGCTCTCAGCCAGCAATAAATTAAGTCCCTGCTGATTCATCCTTTAAATCAGTGACAGCTACTTAATTAACAGCACCACAGCCAAGATGCTTAGGACTAGCACTGACCCTTCTTAAGGAAAGGAAAGTTGCACAGCACATTTTGAAGGGCACCTCCCAGCAAGCCCATGGCTCAGGTTTTGGGTGAGCCAGGTGTGGAACAGTAGCAGAGAAGCACAAGGTGTGCCTGCACTTAAGAGAGCTGGGCAGGACCCTCTAAGCACAGGGGGCTCACAGCCCTCTCCTACCTGACTCCATGAGGCACATAGATATTCTTTGGATAATGCCGTGACCTTCCCTGGACTCCCACAACCAAAGTCTTGGCTGTTACCCAGGTGCTTTCACAGTCCAAAGAGCACTTACAGGAGTTATAAAGGGCCAGTAACATGCTCTCCAAAGACCATGACAGCCTTTGCTATAGGCAATTAAAACCCGCCCTTGCACATCTTAAACAGTTTTCACCTAAATGGTTATTAAATGACAGGTGCAAAACCTGCCAGCTGCATTAAATCCATGATTAAGGTACAAGTTACCCAAATTCCAAAGACATCTCACTGAGGGGCTGAAAAGCCACGCATCCCTGGGGCCCAGCACAGGAAGGACAGGGAGCTGCTGGAGCCAGGCCAGAGCAGGGACACCAAGGGGATCAGAGGGATGGAGCAGCTCTGCTGGGAGGAAAGGCTGAGGGGATTGGGGTTGTTCAGCCTGGAGAAGAGAAGGCTTTGGGGTGACCTCACTGTGGCCTTGCAGTGCCTGAAGGGAGCCCACAGGAAAGGTGAAGAGAGACTCTTGACAAGGGCCTGGAGTGACAGGACAAGGGGGAATGGCTTCACACTGACAGAGAGCAGGTTTAGATGGGATATTGGGAAGAAATTGTTCCCTGTGAGGGTGGGGGGGCCCTGGCACAGGTTTCCCAGAGAAGCTGTGGCTTCCCCATCGCTGGCAGTGTCCAAGGCCAGGTTGGATGGGGCTCTGAGCAAGCTGGGATAGTGGAAGGTGTCCCTGTCCATGGGAGGGGGTTGGAATAAGATGGTCTTTAAAGTCTCTTCCAATCCAGCACATTCTATGATTCTAAACCTCACCTCGTCTTACAGGCCTCAAAAACCCCCGTGCTTATGTCAAAGGCATATACAGGTCAATAAAGTGCATAAAAATTCCCCACCACTTGCAGAAGTGCTCCCAGTCCATTTCAGAAGAAGCTGTTCCAGGATGGATGGGGTCAGTAAACACAGGGAAGAGACTAGAGTGGCACAATGATGTTTGCCAGCAACGTGATTCTGCATTCAGCCAAACACTTGTCAAGATCAGTAAATGGGGCAAAAGTGGACCTTGTCTTGTTAAATTTACAACTGTGGACAGAATGAAAACAATTTGCTTCCAGATATTTTGATTCAGTTTTCTTTAAAAGCCTAATGTTTAAATACTTGTGCTTAGTAAGGCTTTGAGAGAAGGTCTGATAATGGTAATAAAAAGAAAGAAACTGTAATAATTTTAATGCAACAATGTTGGGCTGTTCCTGTACTTTATGAAGAAAAGCAGAGTTAACCTCAGATTTTACTTCCACAAGCACAAATATCTCCTGCCTTATTCTCTACCTTCGTGTTCTCCCTGTGCTTATAGGGCAAATGGAGGGAGGTGAAGGAGAAGAGCACATTTTCCCACTAAATTCATTGCCATAAAACACAGAATCACATTTTCTTCCACAGCTGGAAAACAAAAAAACTTCCCTGTACCTCCTGCAACTCCCACGACTCCACACACTCCCTCGCAAGAAGAGAAGCCAGATATGTTCCTTTTCCCCATAACTCTATAAAACCCTATAAAACACTGGCCACAGGTAAACACAGAGCACTCCAGCGCTGCCAGCCTTCTCAGAACTTCTTGGCACTACGTGGGGCTACAGGAGCTCCTAATGTGGGTAACTTGCAATGGGCATTTCACCTCCCAGAAATCTGGGGGAAAAGAACACAGAGAACAGGTTTTTTGCCATGAAAAAGGGGGAAGTGTAAGCTGCCAATTTATTCGAGACAAAGGAAGTAAATTGATCCCATCTAAACTACCACAGTAGACCAATTCTGGAAGACACACAAGCACCATCAGAAGGCTACAGCTAGTCATGCCAGAGGCCGAAAAAAACCTGGAAATCAAGGCAAAACTAATTCATTTGATGAACTAGCAGCAGAGTTTATTTTCACTGCAAAGAAACTTGCCAGTGGCAGAACACAGACTGTCCCGCTGGCCAAATGCAACATCATTTGGCATGAAAATAAGTTGTAGTTACCAAAGCAACAAAGGATCTCCAGAGCTGAACCCTGGCATCACATCAGTCCCATTGCCACAGGAACAGGGGACTGGGGGACTAATCCACGCTATGTGACAGCTGACCCCTGACTTGTACAGGCCAAAACTCTGATTCCTTCATGCTGGATATCATCCTAGATTAACTTTTGTGCTGTTTGTAGCTGAGTATTTTAGGGCACAGATAGTTGCTACAGGCCGTGCTAGTTGCATAACAAAACATACGTATATTTTTAAGTAAATGAAGGTGGAGGTTGAGGAGGATTTTAATCAGCCCACAGAGGTCAAAAGAATATAACTTTTTAAAAAATTGGTTATAGAGACACTTTGGTCTTTATTAATGGAAACCTCATGCACTTCAGATATTCAGGATAACAAAAACCTCTCTGGAATGTTCAGCAGTGACTGTCTGCTGTTGTATTTAACCTCCTTCACTCATATAATTAAGACAAGAAAATGGCATGCAATTTAGGAAGAAGAGCAAAGCAAAGAAACTTAATGGTCCACAGACAATCCAGCAGCTGGAAAAGATTTGGCTGGAGTATTTGGTGGGTGTCCATGTTACACTGGAAGAAAATGATACCCAGAAAAATTCACTACAGTCAAAAAGGAAGAAATTCAGGTAACAAATCTTCAATTATAGGTTTCACAGCAGATTTCAATTCCTGCCTTTGCTGACTTGTCTGTTAGATTTTCTCCATGCTCAGCCTTCCAATTTTTTTTTTTGTGTATGGGGGAAAGGTCACGGTCATAAGGTGTAAAAAGCATTCCATGTCTTTCTTGGTATATCTCTTTAAAACTTAGGCCCTGCTCTATCCTTTCTAGACGAAGGACAGACAGCTGGTGTTCCTTGGCTGCTGCTTGTTATACTAATCTTAATCAGTTCACAGCTCCCATGCAGCCCTCCTGGTAGCTCATCTGTCCCTGGGCGTGCAGAGAGCTCTGGGGCAAACAATATTTATTATCATATTGAAGCACCGAGCCTCGCGTGATGGAGCACAAATGTCTGACATGTCTAGATGATATCAGATAAACAAGGAAACCATGTGACACAGCTTTTGTCACTGCCATTAAATCATCTGAAGGGGTTTGGTTTCGAAGAGCTCAGCAGAGCAGCTCTGCTGTTGTCACCTTCTATTTTTGTTTGCACAAAGTGCTCTGCATTGCCACATCAGAGGCACAGATGTTGCGCTGCTGCTTTTGATGGAGTCAGCCCTCACATACCAAAGAGCAGGTATTGGCAGATTTGAGTTTTATTCATTTGTTTGTAGGCTGGGATCTCGTATGGAAGCTTAAAAATAAATGCAAGCAGCAGAAGAAAAAGAGGCAGCCAGTTTTACAAAGGCCAGACTTTGAGCTAGGACCAGGAGATCAAAGCTTGGTGGAAAGTAAAATGTTCTCGATTTAGAAGGTTTCCCTTAAAGCCACCTTTGCAGCATCCTGATTTTGTGGCGTGCAGCTTCAGCCTGACCTTTTCCCTTGCTTGGCTCAGAGCCATGTTTGCCAAGGGAGCATTTGCCTTGCAGCCACTCGGGCTCATTATGAGCCACTCATCAGCTCCTGGGCAGTGGCTGCAATCAGCTGATTGGCTAGGGGACAGTTTTGCTCAGAGACAGGTGCATCCACTTGCTTTAACATTTCTCAAGAGCTCTGTCCAAGTTTCCCACAGAGCAGTGTTTCAAAGGAGACCGAGGCTCTGAGGCTCTCATCAGTCTTTTTGCCTTCTGGCATCAGTGGCCAGTGCACTGCCACACAAAGGGGCAGCTCCCCAGCTAATTTAAGGGAGCTGCAGATGCTCCCACTCACCTTATTGGGAATGAAGGCACCATGCACCAAAAAAAGCTTTACAGATGTGACTCAGCCTCTCTCCAGGAAAATCCAAAGCTGTCTGGTCACACTTAGAGGAGATTAACAGCGCACTTCAGAGCACAGTGAAGTCAGACCCCACCTTTCACAACGACCCAGGATAAGTCTCTAGTCAAAATTCAAACTCTGAATCTCAGAAGTTATCCCCTGTCTATGTCTTTGGCTAACTAAGGGGTTAGAGGCAAAGGGCTGCCAGTATCCAATCAGTAACGCTGATATTACACTTGCAGCACCTTTTAATGAGTGCAAGGCCTTCAAAACAGCTGTCATTTAGAAATGTACAGCCATCATTCAGGGTAGAGTTAAAAAACAGGCCCTTTAACCATTAGGTGCATGTTGAGAAAAGGAAACTTTTGGTTCTGTTTGCATTTTGCTCATAAGAAGAACCACTCTGCAGAGTAATGAAATCCCTTCTACTTGCTATTGCCAAGGCTTTAAAAAATGCTGCCAGGGCTACTTATTTTTTATATTAAACAAATTGTGTAACCTTGCTGTGGCCAAACTGAACCTTACACTGACACTGTTGCAGAGAATGACTTTGTCTCCCAGTAAAAAGCCAACCGAGCCCAGAGGGCAGGAATATCTTTCTCACAACCAGGGATTCAGAACACAGGGTTGATGTGGCAGAAGGAGATGCAGAAGTGGCCACAGTATCACTGGATGGGAGTTCCCACCAGGGTTATTTTTTTATTCAAAACCCAGAATTAAGCAAGGAAGGCTTTCTGAGAGCAAAGAGGACACGAGTGGTAACTCCTCTGGCCTGAGGGTAAAACATGTGCCATTTGGCTTGAGATGAAATTTGCAGGAAGAGACTCAGCCTTAGGGACACTGTGCTCACACACAATATAAGAAACAGAAAACTTTCTCATTTATCATGTCTGTGGTTGGGCTTCCTCAATCCTATGCTGGTTGACAATCTCCAGCTCTTGTGGTGAATTTTCTTAGTGTTGTTTTCAGCTCCATTCAACACCTTCCCTTTCTAGATTATTTTACCATTTTGTTCTCCTTATCCCTTCCTCTTGGACTTCCTTTTCACCCTCTTGAAAGCAGGACATTTATCATGACACTCACTGGGTTTTAGCTGCCCATGTACTCTGCTCCCTCTGTGTTGATGCTATTCACACCACCTAGTCTGGGGGCTCAGCCTTCCCAGGGGTCTTCTGCAGGGACAGGGGGAATAAAAGCACCCCACAAACATTGCTCAGACCCACTGAGAACAGAACTGCCCCTGCATGTGCCTTTCTCTCCCAGCAGTGACTGAAGAGGGGTCTAAAGGCACCAGATCTTCACCAGGGAGCAACACGAACAGAGCTGCTCTGTGAAGGACAAGAAACCAAGGGTGACCACAAGATGGGCAGATGCAGCTCCCACCTGGCCAGAGCATCATGGCCCAGGGCCTGCAGAGCAAGCAGAGATGGGTGATGGCAACATGCTCATTTGATGGTGCAAACAAATCAAGACCAAGGTCAGCCCTGAAAATCCACTCAGCAGGATGGGGCTGGGTGCTGGAACACCTCTAACACAGCCAAAGCCACAGGTGGGTGCTCAGGCTTGGGCTCAGAGAGCTCCTGGGGCAATGAGCAGAAAGTGCATGTGGGGAGACTGCAGGTCAGGGCAGTGAAAGCCTACCTGGTGCTCAGGGCCACAGTAACCAACCACCACAGTTAGGGGCCCAGAGGTAGGTCCCGTGACTATCAGCCAGCCTGACTTGCTGTCCTGTGTGCTATAGCAAAGCTTCCTGGCTGGGTAGCACTTGTGCTGTAAGCACAGTACATAGCTGTCATGGTTTGAAAACAAGTGACTTTTTTTCCACCTGCAAGAACTATTACCAGTTCCTGCAGACGCAGTTTCCTGTGAGTATAACTTCCTAAGGGCTTGAAGAGCCAATTAATTAACTAATTGTAAGATAGGCACTCTATCTAACCACTTAAAAGATTTAGACCGCCTCTGTGGGGTATGTCTTAAGAGAAGAAACCTAGAGATTCTTTCTCTTTGGCTTCCGCCTTTTGAAAAGGTAACATCTCTGCACGGCCCGGCCAGCCCCCCCACTGGGCCTCGGGCCTGGGGCCGCACTGGGCCTGGGGCCATGCCAGGCCAGGCCCCTCCCCCGCTCCGCCAGGAAGAGGGTTGAGAAAGCCGTCAACCTGTGGTGCCACCACCGCTGCGGTGCCTCCGCCGCTCCTGCCCCCCAGAGCCGCTGTGATGGAGGGGGCCTGGGACGGGCCAAGCCCTCTGGGATGGGGCCCTCCCTGGAGACCAGGCCCTCAGCCACTGAAGTTCTAACCACGCTGCTAAGTGCCGTGACCTCCACGCCGCTGCCACCTCCCTTCCTGGGGAAAGAGTGCTGTTCTGGTCATTGCCTAGCAACAGCTCCTGCCTGCTGAATTTTGCCCACCGGTGCAGGGGTAGTAGAGACTGTCGGCCTGTGCGGTGCTCTCGCTGAGCCCAGGCTTGGCTGCTGGATCCCGCCGGCTCTGCAGGCCAGACCCACTGCCGGCCATGGCCCCGCCACTGCCCGCGGCCCCACCTATCGCAGCTCCTGCCGCTGCCAAGAAGCTATCAGCGCGGGGCCGAGNGTTGCGGAGAATGACTTTGTCTCCCAGTAAAAAGCCAACCGAGCCCAGAGGGCAGGAATATCTTTCTCACAACCAGGGATTCAGAACACAGGGTTGATGTGGCAGAAGGAGATGCAGAAGTGGCCACAGTATCACTGGATGGGAGTTCCCACCAGGGTTATTTTTTTATTCAAAACCCAGAATTAAGCAAGGAAGGCTTTCTGAGAGCAAAGAGGACACGAGTGGTAACTCCTCTGGCCTGAGGGTAAAACATGTGCCATTTGGCTTGAGATGAAATTTGCAGGAAGAGACTCAGCCTTAGGGACACTGTGCTCACACACAATATAAGAAACAGAAAACTTTCTCATTTATCATGTCTGTGGTTGGGCTTCCTCAATCCTATGCTGGTTGACAATCTCCAGCTCTTGTGGTGAATTTTCTTAGTGTTGTTTTCAGCTCCATTCAACACCTTCCCTTTCTAGATTATTTTACCATTTTGTTCTCCTTATCCCTTCCTCTTGGACTTCCTTTTCACCCTCTTGAAAGCAGGACATTTATCATGACACTCACTGGGTTTTAGCTGCCCATGTACTCTGCTCCCTCTGTGTTGATGCTATTCACACCACCTAGTCTGGGGGCTCAGCCTTCCCAGGGGTCTTCTGCAGGGACAGGGGGAATAAAAGCACCCCACAAACATTGCTCAGACCCACTGAGAACAGAACTGCCCCTGCATGTGCCTTTCTCTCCCAGCAGTGACTGAAGAGGGGTCTAAAGGCACCAGATCTTCACCAGGGAGCAACACGAACAGAGCTGCTCTGTGAAGGACAAGAAACCAAGGGTGACCACAAGATGGGCAGATGCAGCTCCCACCTGGCCAGAGCATCATGGCCCAGGGCCTGCAGAGCAAGCAGAGATGGGTGATGGCAACATGCTCATTTGATGGTGCAAACAAATCAAGACCAAGGTCAGCCCTGAAAATCCACTCAGCAGGATGGGGCTGGGTGCTGGAACACCTCTAACACAGCCAAAGCCACAGGTGGGTGCTCAGGCTTGGGCTCAGAGAGCTCCTGGGGCAATGAGCAGAAAGTGCATGTGGGGAGACTGCAGGTCAGGGCAGTGAAAGCCTACCTGGTGCTCAGGGCCACAGTAACCAACCACCACAGTTAGGGGCCCAGAGGTAGGTCCCGTGACTATCAGCCAGCCTGACTTGCTGTCCTGTGTGCTATAGCAAAGCTTCCTGGCTGGGTAGCACTTGTGCTGTAAGCACAGTACATAGCTGTCATGGTTTGAAAACAAGTGACTTTTTTTCCACCTGCAAGAACTATTACCAGTTCCTGCAGACGCAGTTTCCTGTGAGTATAACTTCCTAAGGGCTTGAAGAGCCAATTAATTAACTAATTGTAAGATAGGCACTCTATCTAACCACTTAAAAGATTTAGACCGCCTCTGTGGGGTATGTCTTAAGAGAAGAAACCTAGAGATTCTTTCTCTTTGGCTTCCGCCTTTTGAAAAGGTAACATCTCTGCACGGCCCGGCCAGCCCCCCCACTGGGCCTCGGGCCTGGGGCCGCACTGGGCCTGGGGCCATGCCAGGCCAGGCCCCTCCCCCGCTCCGCCAGGAAGAGGGTTGAGAAAGCCGTCAACCTGTGGTGCCACCACCGCTGCTGTGGCTCCGCCGCTCCTGCCCCCCAGAGCCGCTGTGATGGAGGGGGCCTGGGACGGGCCAAGCCCTCTGGGA